>OZ020536.1:18018788-18476653 GCA_963971435.1 Lasius platythorax | reverse complement strand
AGAGAGAGATTAGATCTACGATATACAGGGTGTCCAGAATTGATAGTAAAAAAGGGGGGCTTATTCTATAGGTCAAAATAAGGTAAAATTGTCCTATGAACATGGATCCGGAAACGCACCTCCTCTGAGCTACAGCCTTCCAAAGTTATTCGAAATATTATCTCGAAAACGGTACGTCGTATAAAAAAACTCTAAGAGTCAAAAAATGTTTATTTTTTTATTATAATAGTACCATATTTTGGTTTGATCGGAAATAATATTTTGTCTTGTCGTGTCGCGTGATAGTATAAACAACTATTTAAGTTATGACATATATATAATAATTTGAAATAACAGGCATTATTTCTATAATTTAAAATGTATATAGATTTTTTATTGGAGATTTTTATTAGAGCTTTCCTTAGAGGAGATTTGTTTCTACTTTTTGAGTTTAGAATTTAATTTTTGAAAGCAAAATGATGTTTTATTGAATTGACATTATGAAATATTCATAAGAAATCATTAATTTTTTAATAATTTATGATTTACGATATAATATACGATATAATATGCGATATAATACGATACAAACGGTACTTTCCAGAGATATTTCTTCCTTATTACAAACAAACGTGAGGAATTCTCAACAAGAGAGAGAAAGAAAGAAGAAAGACAGGAAGAAATTGATCATGTATTCCGTCTATGCATGGGGAATCTCTTTCATTCTTACTATAGTCTGCGTCATTATGGAGTCCGTTCCATACCCAATATACTCTTCGCTCCGACCAGAATTTGGCATTTTTATATTTTTATTATATTTTAATAGTAAGTGGATAAATAACTGATAATAACTCTAGTAACAATTATGACTAATTATGATTAAACTATTATGTTTACGACTCTAATAACTTATGTGATGAGAAGAAAATTATATTTTATATACTTACAAATGTGAAATGTAGTACGAGAAATTCATTTCTTATTTCAGATGAATATACGAAGATTGGCCTGTATTATTGGATTCCCTCGACTATTTGTAGTATCAGTAGCATTTGTTTATTCATCTCTACGGCATTAAAGATCCGGTGTTATGAGAAAAACACAACTCATCATCTGAGAAATGTCGACAGCCGGGTTTATGACGAAAATAAAGAATGGTTTGTACTCTATCATCTTTACGTTGATATGTAATAATCTATTTTATTAATGAGATATACATATACCGCGCTATAATCATTTGCCTACGGCATCATAAATTCGATCGTTCTTTTATTCTCGATGCAAGGAGGGAATGATCATTTATATATATATACATATATATACAATATATATATATATATATATATATATATATATATATATATATATATATATATATGTTAAAGGTGTGTATTTGTAATAATTATAACTGTTTACAAAAATTTACGATAATTTCATGTTTGTAGACATACTTGTATAAATAACATTAATCAAATTAATTAAATTAAACTTCAGAAAAATAATAAGGCAATTTTTTTTCAAGTTTAAAGAGAAAAAAAAGGGAAATACAGCAAGAGGGGGAGAGAGAGAGAGAGAAAGAGAGAGAGAGAGAGAGAGAGAGAATGAAAAAATTTTTATATGTTTTTCTGTATCTTTATGAAATAGGTGCTATTATTTTGATTTATTCTTATTATTTTTTTTCATTCTTTCGAAAACTGCAGAAATTTTCGATGAAACATATTCACAATTGGAATGAGATCATATTTTTTAAAAGATATATTTTTAATAAAAATTTTTTAAAAGATTATCTGTAGAGATTATCTATAGAGATTATTTATATTATATATAACTAAAAGAAAAAGAAAGAAGAAAAAAGAAAAAGAGAAAGAGGAAGAAAAAGAGTAAACACATTGTTAAAAAAGGCACTATTTAATAATAATAAACACACACACACACACGCGCGCGCGCGCGTGTGTGTGTAGAGGAGGTTTTAAATAACATAATATACTATAATCACTTGTGTAAAGTTAGTGTTAAGAAAAAATTGTTTAGATTAAAGTTGTAGAATATACATATGTAGAAGAGGCTAAATATGACGTCACCGAATTGTTTCATTTTTCAATTTACGTTTATCCAACACAATTTTTTTAAAATGACATATGGTATTTGAAACTTCATGAAATGGTTCCGCTTTATTCCAAGGCGAATTTAAATATTCTATATGTTATGACCTTAAAGTGGATTTAAGTCATTTTTTAAGTTACAAAGTATCAAACTTCTTTAGCGTTATCCAAGATACACCAGGTGAAAGCCAGTACTGACAAACATCTCTTTGAACTCGCCTTGCAACGGGGTACCATCTCATATATATATATACAAGTATATATATATATATATGTATATAAAGTATTAATTACTTGGAATATTTTTGTTTATAGCATAATCGTCACAATTAGTGCTCATAGTTTCAGAAAATATATAACTTGCAGGTTCAATCTTTTCCAAAAGTGGTTTATCATGATGTTTATTGTGATAGGAATATCAGCTTTTATAGGAATAGTATCGTGGATATATCCTTATACATCACGCTCTTGGTATATCTTCTATAGTGCGTATTTGACGGATATGGTGCAGAACATCGGTATTTTCATCATATTCGTGTGTAAGAAAAGAGTCATGAAGCTGTTGTTGACGCGATTCGGTTATCAAAATTACAATGTGCCTCCAAGAGCTCGACAGACAGAAGTTTTTACAGACTCAAACACCCGCATCATTAGGTCAAGAATGACTCGTCTACGAGAAAGGATCAATCTCTGGCAGAAAATCCGCCGCAGAAACAATATGCATGATGAAACCGCCATGTAAATCTGCAATGTACGTAAAAGAATTTTATTGTAGATCAGACATCAGCAGTTAAACAGCGGTTAACTGCAATGTCATAACTTAATTCTTTAACAAGGAATTTATTTTATATTGTCATCCATTGTGTAGTGGCTTTGTTTATAAGACGCAAAAATAATGGAATTTCTTTACATAGACTTTTATGTAGCAAAAACATGTTTATCTTCTAGTGTTATAGAATAAAAATCAACTGCAATTAATGTAATTAACTGTTAAGTGTGATTTATATGTGGAATCGAGAAATTTACATTAATGTTACATTGTCGTGTGTTGATTTTCTGTTTAAGACGTAGAGATATACATATATATATTTTAGATTTTTATCTTATTTCGATGTACACAACAAATGTCTCTGACTAATTTCTATGTTTTATTTCGATGTAATAAATGTTTTAATGTATAACTAAAATAAATTAATAAAAATATAATAGTAATAATTAAAATTGTTTCTATTTTTAGAGAGAAAGAGAATTTATTATAAGGAATATTGAATTGCGTGAAGAGGTATAACAAAGTGTAACAAATCTTTTTATAAAGATTAAAAGTTAGTAAGAGAGATTTGGAAAGTTAGTATAGTAAATGTATACTTAAATTTTAACAGAAAAAGCTTTAAATAAAAAAAAAATAATTTTATTTTTTTTCGATTCATTCATTATCATTGGATGTAATGATTACTGTGCAATTAACACTTTAAACTAGTAAATAATGAACAAGTAAAATTCAAGATCATTAGATTCATTGATCGGATCTGATATATTATATTCGCGGTATCGAAGAATAATATAATTATATAGTTATTAATATAATCTCGCAATAAATGATCGGCGACGAGAAGCGGGCAGAGACGAGGCAATTTTTATTTGATAATTATATAATATAAATTTTGACAATCAAATTCCCAGATCTCCATTTTAATGTTAATAATATATTTTAATGTTAATTATGTAGTATATTTTAGGTATTGAATCTTCTCAAAATAGACGTACATCGCGACCTATGATCGAATTCCAAATCGCTCTAGTTTGTCACTAGACGAAGAATACGCGATTTGAACGTGCCGTAATTAATTTAGATTAAGCGAATTTTAAGCACGTGTCGCACGCGCGGAAGAACAGGGTGAATGTAATTTATTTTAATATTTGAGAGCAGTATTAGAGCGAGATCGCGTATTCTTTCGCAGTCCTGTAGACGAACGCCTTCGGCACGCGTCGCATGGTGTATTTAATTTCATCCGATCCTTCAGTGACGTTTTACGAGATTCGTAAATATTGTTGCTGAAGAGAGGAGAAGGAGAGAGTGAGAAAAATATTTTAAAATATTTATGTAAAGCCGTAAAAAACAACTTGTAATAAATGCCATTAGCAACTATATATTTAGCTTTTGTTAATTGATCGTTATATTTATATCTCTCAGTTTTTATTAATTATGTCTAATTAATTTTGATATTTATATATTGAAATACACATTTTCTCGGATTTGATATCAAAATTTTGTATGTACTTAAGATCTGTTTGATAAGCGTAGAAAACTAGCACCAGTGAATCTCGAGAAGCGTTCGATTCTTTTAACAATTAATCGCCATCGTTATCCTCGCCGTCAGTGATGTACATAGGCGTGTAGGAAGACTCGACACTATCGCGACCTTATAGACAATGAGACTGATTTTTTATAGAGGACAAATTTTAAGCAAGTATACGTTGGACTGGCAACGGAACGTATGTATCTTCGCAGTCCATCTCGTTGACTCAACCAGGATGCATGGTCCTTTCTCAAGGTACACATTATATGCACGTGCGCGATTTTCCCACGGTTTCTTCCTAAAACTCGCATACACTTGATATCATATGATACACAATAATGACAATCAAGTTTACTATTATATACGATCTACTTATAGTTTATCAAAAAAACCGTCGATAAGGAAATTTTTATAACAATGCAAACAGTCATAGCTCTCTGAGACATTCTATATACCCTACAATTTTTTATTTCTTTATTTAAAAGGTTTCTTTATAACCGTACTATTTATATCTGGAAGAGTATAATTTGTCAAGAAATTTTTTCTCGCTTCTCTAATATCATAATGTACGAAGCATTTTGCACGCAGACACCAAGAGTTTTTCAGAGTCCTCAGAATGTAAGAAAGTTCATTGTGAATTGTATTTAATAATTGTAGTTTTTCACGGAAAAAAATGATTCGATGCGAATTCATTTAAATTAGAGTGATTTTCAATAGTAACAATCTATTATAAATGAGATTTAAAAATGAGATTTTTTTCTAGATAAGACACATAAAATAATATCCTTTCAATTTGTAACTACAAAGCGACACCTCGAGTATTCAAGAGTAAAATATCTCCTTTCAACTAGAGAAACGCGCTTTCTAATACGATCTCAAAAGCTTTCCCAGTTATCCTAACGCATGCCTAAAATATAATTAAAATAAGTGTGTCATTTCATCAATTTGAAGCATTAAAAATAGATTGACGTGGACAACAACATCGATAGTTTTATGCCGACTAGAGCAGAGTTTATTGCCAGATTAAATGTCAATTAGCTTGCTAGATTAAATGTCAAAAGTCAACTCCACGTTGCATATACATTGAATTTCGCCAAAATTCGATGAGGCGAAAAAGACGCACGCACGAACGATCTCTTTCGATTAAAAGTCGGAATTTTCAAGCTCTTTTGATTATTCACGGATGTAATTTGGAAATTCCAAGTCTTACATTATACACATGAGTATGTGATAATACATCTTTGGAATATTTTGCAAGAAACTCACCGACTCGCTGTTGGACTCTATTTGCTACAAAGTGGGACATCTCATCGCCCGTAAGTCTGATAGTTCTAAAATGCTCCTCTTTTAAAAGCTTTTCTTTCTTATCTTATAAATTATCTCTCATATACCTCTTAGAGAACTTTTATTAGAATTTTACGCCGTTGTTTAAAGTGCTGTTAACATTATAATAATCTGGATTATCTCATATTTGCAGTTTTTATTTCAGACGGAGGACCGGAATGTTTCTAATCTAAACAGAAAGATATTTAAAATAATGTCGCACATACGTATAGTGTTAACTTTCCAAAAACTAATCTATCTGATAACAATTTAATAGAACTCGACAGTTTGCCGTTACTGATTTTTGGTCAAGAATGCGGGTAAGAAGTACACAAAGTCAGCACTCCATTTGAATATTTTTAACAAACACGCTCGTAAATTTTACATTTTTTTTGTTAGTTTGAAATTTAACAATCTCAAAATGCTTAATATATCGGTATAAAAAACAAACTAATTAAAAGCCTAGCGCGGTAATAGGTGCGCAAATAATTTTTATAGTAAAATATCTTTAAAATCTTTATTGGATGAATAACGAACGTTTCGGTCCTATGATTTGGACCATCCTCAGCATCTGTCAATATTATAAATAATATGTCGTGAACGGAGGGATTGTCTTTTTACAAATTAGGTCGACGAATTTACATATAAAGGTTCTTATACATACTTGATGTAGATTAAAAGCGTGCGTTTGTCAAGGGCGTACAGTAACTCTTCCGACTTATATTAAAAACGCATTTTGTCTTATTCCGGTTCCAGCCGTGAAGGACGCATTCAAGAGGTTGGAGATGTTAAAAACCATAGTGGTAGTGATTACCTGAGTAAATGCTCAATTAATGTAATTTACGGCGATACTAATGAACCAGATTGATATGTGGAACTTAGTAATGTATTGCAAATATCCCTCGTATCCCAGCTACACAATATTACTGCGAGAAGACCTCCTTCTTGCCAATTTTACTGGTGCCTCGCACATGACAGATGCTCTTTTCATCTCAGCAATTATTCCGTTCATCGTAGCAAGCTACAGTAATTTCATTTTTGCAACAATGTAAGCACACACATTGTAAAACTTTAAAGTATATTCCAAAATACTTGTCGATGCGACAAACAGAAATATGTGATGAGTTTATGGCGGAACAAAAATATGTACGATGAGGATTCACCCGAAAATAAAAAGGGTGCTATTACATCTAATATTCTTTATCTTTTTTACATAAAAATGTTTTCTTACGGGTAATAAAAGAAATTCTCAAATTCTTGTTCTTTTGCATATGCATACATTCTTTTATTTCGAAAGTAATGTGTAAGAATTATGTAAAATGTTAATGAATTTGAGATGCAAATAGTTTCAAGTTATATAACAAATGACGATTTTAATTTTACTTGATTTATTAGCGTACGTGAAAAACTCAATTATCTAAAATCCAAATGTTAAAGTTCCTTTTTTAAATAAAAGTAGTACATTTAAATCTTCTCTTTCATTTGCTACATATTAAACGTAAAATATATAATTATTAAATTGCAATATATTGAATATATGTTCACGTATGTGTTATAGTTATAGTTAAGTTATAGTTTGAATAATTAATTTTTTAGCACGAAAGCTTATGCAGTCAGTGTCGTAGAAGCATCGCTCACTTTCATTCCCGGAAAACTGAAAAAGCCAAGCTTATTTGCATTATTAATTGCAACTTTGCCCATGGTATGTGAATTGCGTATTTCAATTATATGTACTGTAAACACGATAATCACTCGTTAGTTACATCCAAGTCGAATCGAGCATTATTATAAGTGAGATCATTTCCCTTCCTAGAGAGTGCTCTGATTGCAGATTAATCGTCGACCGATTAGTCGCAGCGATCAAGAAAAATTTGTTAATAACACACCAAACACTTTATGGACGCAAAATTTTTCTCGAAATACAATTACCTTATCAATAACACAGAGGCACAAAACGCCATTCAATCCGGCAATAAATTTATCAATCTCATTCAATATATGGAATTAGAAAAAAACTTGAAACTATATCAAATATATCAGTTATTCAATAAAGCTTTTATTTTATTTTATAAATAATGATGCTTGTCAATATAAAAACGCATAACGAAATAATTTTTAAAAATCAGTTTGCACTCATTATTTGTATTTTATTTAGATTGAATCATTAATGTTTGTTTGATCCAAATTGATAAAAATTAAAAATAGTTTTTCTGCTCACGCGTTTTTCTACTTATGCGCCTCTTTTTACATTCGTATGACAAATGTCAAAAGACGTCAAGATCATAAAGTGTACTGTTTCTTCAATGTTGCTGTTCCTAGTAGTATTAATTTCTTACTTGAGCGGATATTATAGTACTTAGCATGCCCTTTTCTCGAACGTCTCGGAAACTCACCGAAACGAAATACATCGTTCTATCGAGTCCAGTGAGATAATTAATAATCAATCATAATTGTAAGAGATAACAGTGTTACAATTAATCTCTTATAATTTATTCATCTTTGTGAGTCATTTTTTAACTTTTTTCACAATTTGCACTTTAGGTAGTATTCTGGTCTAGAGAAAAACTGAAAAATACGCATTCTTTTATAATTTGTTACGGAAAGACTATAACAGATAAGTTTTTGAAACTGTGCACGTGTTTTTATACATGTTCAGAAAGAAATCTTGTTTCGTGCCAAAAGTTACAATTTCATGTAAAATCATATAAATATATGTATATCTCGTTTGCATTGAAAGCATCAGGCGATATGCAATGGATCTTGTTTCGTGCGAAAAGTTAGAAACTTACTCGTATGTGGAACCTCTCTCGAGCTGGAATATATTTTTGAACGTTATATATAAAAAATTGTGTGTTTGTGTAAATGTAGACGTATGTTGGATAGTAATCAAAGTAATTTTATAATAGATAAGCTTGTGTTATAAAACTAGAATATAGGTATAAAATAGGCCTGACCGAGCATATAAGGTTGTTTAACAATTAGAATTAAATTTATTTCTCAAAAATAGATATACATGAATCTTTTTAAACGAAACGTTTCGACACTTACTTGTGTCTCTTCAGCCGTATTCAAATGAGTGAATTTTACAATGATGGTAAATCAAAATTTTAATAGTAGATGAATGTGGAACGCTGGATATGTTTTGCGCAAATCTTGAGAGTCGACATTGTGTGTGTTGTGTTGTTGCTTATAATGACTCACTCTATGCGGTTTAAGTGGGTGATGGTGTGTTTTCTGTGTCGGTATTATCGCTGAGTAGTTTGTCAAACTTTGTTTTTAAATTGTCAAAGAATTAAAATATCAGAGTTAAAGTCACTTAATAAAACTGTACAGAGTATGATTTAAAGTTATATATATAATAAAATTTGTCAAGTATATAAAATTTGATGATATTATTTTTGCGGACATTCGATACGGACAGAAAGACACAAGTAAGTGTCGAAACGTTCCGTTTAAAAAGATTCATGTATATATATTTTTGAGAAATAAATTTAATTCTAATTAAGGGGGTTTATTTAAAAAAAAAAAAACGACCCAACTGGCAAAAGATAGTCTTTATTATAATGATGTCATAGACGACGTTTCGACCTTTGGTTTAGGTCCTTTTCAAGTCTTAAATAAAATAAAAACATATACAAAAATTAATTAAATTCGGAAGATAGCAAACAATAATGGAAGAGTGAGATGACAGAAGAAGAAAGGAAAACGAAAACAGCGCAAACCTTAATTAGCACTAACCTTAGATGAAATATTCATATGATAAAAATTAGTGAAAACTCAGCATCGAAATAATAGCTGTCAAACAACGTTCCTGTCAAGAGCAATGGTACAACACGTACTGAGAAAGAGAGCAATGTTTTAAACGACTTTGATGATGTTATCATAAATAGGGTTTAAATTATCTGTGTCTTTTTGTAAGTTGATCGTGTTGTTATGTTTTTTTATGAAAAACATTTCAGCAATTTCTCTCTTTCTCGTGTGCCTTTCACAATGTAAAATATTCGGAGATGTCCAATTAAAGTCGTGCATATATTCAGTTTTATGTTTACTAATTACATTATGGTTACTCGTATGCACTTTAATATTATTGATATGTTCTTTGATTCGAGTGTTCAAATGTCTTTTAGTTTGTCCTATGTAAGTGGCGTCACATTTGTTACAGTCGATCTTATATACTATATCGGTTTTGTCCGTTTTAGATAACTTATCTTTACCTCGTTTAATCAGTTTGTCAAGTTTTTTCGGTATTGTATAAATTAATTTTAAGCTTGTTTTTTTAATTGTTCTGCTAATATTGTCACTTAAATTTTTTATGTAAGGTAATAAAATGCATGACGAGATATCGAACGCTCTGCTATTGTTATCAACACTAATAGTCATATTTTTCCGTTCTCTTAAAGTACATACTCTTTTTTGGACGTAGCGATCAATAATTTTCGGAGGAAAGCAATTGTTAGATAAGATTTTTTTAACCTTACGTATATTTTCGGAATGAAAACGATCATCAGATAACATAATCGCGTGGTCCACCAAATTATTGATAGTGTTGATTTTATAATTAAAGGGGTGGTTAGAATGGTAATTTAAATATCTACCCGAAGAGGTAGGTTTCAAGTACCAATTCGTCAAGAGTTTTCCTCCGCATCTGATAACAGTCGTGTTAAGAAAATTAATCTCATTATTATTTTCAATTTCATGTGTAAATTGCAAGCGTTGATGAAAACTGTTAAAAGTAGATAAAATGGTATCAATCTCAGTCCGCGGAACAATAGTAAAAATATCGTCAACATACCTATAGTAAACCGAAATATCAAATTGCAGTAAATTAAGACAGTGTGTCTCTAACTCGTCCATGACTAAGTCAGCTAGAATGGGTGATAAGGGAGATCCCATTGGAGTGCCATATATCTGTTCATAATATTGTCTGTTAAAACAAAAACTAGTTGACTCTAACACCGTTTCAACAGCATATAGAAATTGTGGTAAACTGAAAGTTGTCTTGTCAGAAATCTCCGTCCAACGTTTCTCAATAGCTTTAAGGGCTAAATCTTTCGGAATATTCGTAAATAGTGACGTAACATCCAGAGAGATCAACACCTCGTTATCTTTAATGGTATGGTTTTTAATGATGTTCGCGAACGTCCATCCATCCTTGATGTGTGATGAAGGTTTTCTAATCGAGCGTTCAAGTATCTCATGGATAAAGCGCGCTATATTGTACACCGGGCTCCCAAGGGACGACACGATAATGCGTAAGGGAGCATTAGCTTTGTGAATTTTTGGCAAACCGTAACATCTGGGAAGATTACCGTTGGTCGTATTAAGAAGTTTGTATCTGGATGCGTCAATCAAATCATTATCACGCCAAGATTTGACTAAAGAACTCATTTTTGTCGTCAGTTTTAGAATTATTGACCAGATTTTTTGATTTTAATAAACAGAAATTATTAACCTTTAACCGGATAAAGAAGAATGAGTCTATAAAAAAGTTCCACAGTCTAATTCGAAGTAATAATTTGTCTCTTAATCCTTTTAAAGAGATTGATAGATCTAAATGGCTTGTTAATCTCAGTAATAAAAAGATTCTTGACAATATCTTAGACATTCTAAGCCTGGGTGACAAATTTAGTATACCGGTCAATCAAAACGACAGAAAAGACCGCATTAACTCAGTTGTCGAGGTCGCTAAGAATTTGGAAATCAATTGTTGTAAGATTCCCAATGAACTAGTGGATCCGACAAGAAGCGCAGTAGTAAAGGCTTTGCAGGGATTTTTATGCAAAAACAAACACGTTAACCATATAGATAGACACATTACTTCGAGTTTTAATGTTTGTCAGAAGTTTTTAAAGAACAACAAAGACATTCTAGTCACAAAAGCTGATAAAGGTCAAACCACAGTTATTATGGACATGCAAAATTATACCGACGAAATGAATCTTTTACTTCAAGACCAATCTACCTATAGTAAATTGAAAAAAGATCCCATTAAAAAACTGACGACAAAAATGAGTTCTTTAGTCAAATCTTGGCGTGATAATGATTTGATTGACGCATCCACATACAAACTTCTTAATACGACCAACGGTAATCTTCCCAGATGTTACGGTTTGCCAAAAATTCATAAAGCTAATGCTCCCTTACGCATTATCGTGTCGTCCCTTGGGAGCCCGGTGTACAATATAGCGCGCTTTATCCATGAGATACTTGAACGCTCGATTAGAAAACCTTCATCACACATCAAGGATGGATGGACGTTCGCGAACATCATTAAAAACCATACCATTAAAGATAACGAGGTGTTGATCTCTCTGGATGTTACGTCACTATTTACGAATATTCCGAAAGATTTAGCCCTTAAAGCTATTGAGAAACGTTGGACGGAGATTTCTGACAAGACAACTTTCAGTTTACCACAATTTCTATATGCTGTTGAAACGGTGTTAGAGTCAACTAGTTTTTGTTTTAACGGACAATATTATGAACAGATATATGGCACTCCAATGGGATCTCCCTTATCATCCCATTCTAGCTGATTTAGTCATGGACGAGTTAGAGACACACTGTCTTAATTTACTGCAATTTGATATTTCGGTTTACTATAGGTATGTTGACGATATTTTTACTATTGTTCCGCGGACTGAGATTGATACCATTTTATCTACTTTTAACAGTTTTCATCAACGCTTGCAATTTACGCATGAAATTGAAAATAATAATGTGATTAATTTTCTTAACACGACTGTTATCAGATGCGGAGGAAAACTCTTGACGAATTGGTACTTGAAACCTACCTCTTCGGGTAGATATTTAAATTACCATTCTAACCACCCCTTTAATTATAAAATCAACACTATCAATAATTTGGTGGACCACGCGATTATGTTATCTGATGATCGTTTTCATTCCGAAAATATACGTAAGGTTAAAAAAATCTTATCTAACAATTGCTTTCCTCCGAAAATTATTGATCGCTACGTCCAAAAAAGAGTATGTACTTTAAGAGAACGGAAAAATATGACTATTAGTGTTGATAACAATAGCAGAGCGTTCGATATCTCGTCATGCATTTTATTACCTTACATAAAAAATTTAAGTGACAATATTAGCAGAACAATTAAAAAAACAAGCTTAAAATTAATTTATACAATACCGAAAAAACTTGACAAACTGATTAAACGAGGTAAAGATAAGTTATCTAAAACGGACAAAACCGATATAGTATATAAGATCGACTGTAACAAATGTGACGCCACTTACATAGGACAAACTAAAAGACATTTGAACACTCGAATCAAAGAACATATCAATAATATTAAAGTGCATACGAGTAACCATAATGTAATTAGTAAACATAAAACTGAATATATGCACGACTTTAATTGGACATCTCCGAATATTTTACATTGTGAAAGGCACACGAGAAAGAGAGAAATTGCTGAAATGTTTTTCATAAAAAAACATAACAACACGATCAACTTACAAAAAGACACAGATAATTTAAACCCTATTTATGATAACATCATCAAAGTCGTTTAAAACATTGCTCTCTTTCTCAGTACGTGTTGTACCATTGCTCTTGACAGGAACGTTGTTTGACAGCTATTATTTCGATGCTGAGTTTTCACTAATTTTTATCATATGAATATTTCATCTAAGGTTAGTGCTAATTAAGGTTTGCGCTGTTTTCGTTTTCCTTTCTTCTTCTGTCATCTCACTCTTCCATTATTGTTTGCTATCTTCCGAATTTAATTAATTTTTGTATATGTTTTTATTTTATTTAAGACTTGAAAAGGACCTAAACCAAAGGTCGAAACGTCGTCTATGACATCATTATAATAAAGACTATCTTTTGCCAGTTGGGTCGTTTTTTTTTTTTAAATAAACCCCCTTAATTTTTTATTTCACTTGCGACACGAGTATAAATTCAAGATTATTAATTCTAATTGTTAAACAACCTTATATGCTCGGTCAGGCCTATTTTATACCTATATTCTAGTTGGATAGTAATATTTAATATTTATATAAATTATGTGCAATATTAAATTTTTCATTGTCAATATATCTGCTTGATTCGCATAAGCGTTTATTTGTTAATAATTTTTTTATGAACAACAAACGACAGATGAGTAAAAAAATCTTTTTATAAGATTACTCAAGCTCATGACCATAATAGCACATGTTAAGAACAAAGTTATCTACAGGTATCAATTGGCCGATCTTTTTTAATTCATTTCTCATTATAATTCTTGCGAAGATCGCAAAACGGTAGAGGACTTTCTTACTCGCTTTAACCCGCTCAAACTGCATATGAGAGGTGGGGCGGATTATTACCGGATATCCTGTACATATACATATATATTAGCTTTCTGGTTTTTTCTTTTTAAGTGTTAATAATTAACTGTCATTTTAAATAACTACAATAGCTAAAACACTTAGAGAAAACTAAGAATTCAAAAAATTCAAAACTTGCATATTATATTATTCAATTTTAATCGAAAATTCTCGTTATTCAACGTAAGATGCTAGCTACTTTGGACTCTCGTGCAAGCTGTTAACATAAAAAAATATTGTAAAAAAAAACCGTGGAAAAAGAACATGTGGTGTTTGCACTAAATTCATGTAAATCTTACATGGTTTTACAGATAATCTCCAATTAACTTCAACAACGTTAGTCTCCAACTTTTAGAAAAAATTTCTATAGATGAGATTTCCAAACTTTCTCTTGCGATATTTCGGGACAGTTAACACTATTGATGACGGCACACTTATTTTATCTTTGTTATATTTTTATGTATGTCTATCGGTGTAGAAAAACCGTCGTCAGTGGTACCATATAGAGGAGTCGGATTTTGTAAAGAAGAAAAAAATTGATAAACTTTTCTTTTATATCAAAATAAAAAATAGCAATAAGAGCCAAATGTAAAAAGTAGGGCGCATATACTTTATTGTAAATCTAAATATGCATCATAAGTATAAATGGCGTTTGTTTCGGTCCTTTTTTTGGGCCATCTTCAGCGCAGTTAAAAAGTAATTATAAACACCGATTACATAAATAAATTCACATGTTTTAAAGATACAAATAGATGCAAAGAATAGATGCTGAGAATATCGCACGAAAAAGCACTACTTGATGAACATGATTAATAAATATATGCAAAGTAATGACACGCGTTATTCCAGCGAACTTGTCTCGATGACGTTTCGAGAAACAATGCCATTGTCTGTTTATGCAACAAACTGTAAAAGGCGAGTGAGAATAACGGTCCACGAAATAAACGGAAACACAAATATTAGATTAACAATTATAAATCTTTAATGTTCAAATAAACTTTGATTTCTAATAAACACAATGTTTGAGATTGCGATAAGAACGGCAAGAAGGGCGATAACTGCGCTTAAAATTGCCACGCGCCTAATGACGCGTACCATGACGCGGCTCGGGCGAATCGCGGGCTCCGAGCCTGTCGTCATATCGTGTCAATCTCGTCGTCAATCGACATTACCGGCAACCTATCAGGGGCGGCCCGTTGGCGGCCGTCCGCCGCAACAAACATTTATTGTCAGACAATTAATGCCCTTCCAGAAAGATTCTAAAAGACTTCCAAATAAATAACTTTTAAATAAAACTGTCGTCTGGAAAGTCGTCGACGTCTCGATTAGCCGGGATCTTTCTGGAAGGGCACGCGCAAATAAATACGCAACGCGCGAGGGCCGCCTCGCACAACTCCGAGTATCTCCGATGCGTGTACGCTATAAATCGATCTTCAAATTCACGAAATTTCACCACTCGTTTCACGAAGAGAATCTTCTCTTGAAGTCTCGTTCGAGTTAATTCCATTGCTCGCGGATTATTGAATCGAATAATTCCTGCAAATATCGTAATTAGTGTATATCGTGACAGTTATATTAATTAAAGTTGTGCCGTTTAAAACTGTGAGTTTTTATTACGTAAAATTCCTCGCTCACGCGGACTCTTTCCAACGCTCTCGCGCTCGCGGTAATCTCGCTTCGCGTATTCCGCTCTCTCGCAAACACACCATCACTAAATTTATTAATAAAATATAAACAAAAGCGAGATTGATTCCGCGAGCAACGGACGAGAAACTTCCGCGAGCAACGGATGAAATATTTCCGCGAGCAACGGATAAAATGAACACGACGAGAACTGGAAACGAAGTGCTGCGTGCGCGTTTCGCGCTATTTTCTTTATTATTTCTTGTCCTTCTAGAAAATTCGAGAAAATTACTTGGTTACGAAAACTTCCGGTAAAGGTTTTTGTGTCACCGGTTATTTAAAAATATTGATTTTTCTAAAAGGAAAATTTTCGCGTTGTTTACCGCGGGCCCGCTTAGCGACGCCAAAAGCTGCTTTCGAGCGCCAACGGTATGCGACAACTTCAGGCGCGCAGCGCGCTCAATGTTTAAATATATATATATTTGATTTTGAACATCCCGCCCGCCTCGCCCAAAGCACTAGGCGAAATTCACTGATATCGTCTGAGCAGAATCCTGTTTTTACGTTACTGAGACCAATCTATGAATATTTGTTACTTTCAATCAATATGAGCACGTGGTAACACTTTGCAAGATACTGACATAATAATTCGGTGTATTATGTTTTGATATGAATCGTGATTGTAGTGAGTGTGCATCGTGGTGACTTTGGGCAGAGGGGCGAGGTTCTGGTGTAGTATATAAATTATTGTAAGTATTTATACAAGTGTAAAGTAAGAGAATTTTTCGCAACAAGAAATACGTAATTTTTCGAACATCACGAATTTAATAATATTTATATGTATAGAATACACGGTGGAAAAATCGCTCGCATGATTACGCTTGCGTTTCTTCCGCATCGGCGTTGCTGACCGGGAGCAAGATGAGTTTTACTATCGGACGGGTGAATACCGAGGCAGCGCCAGCGGTACGAACGGTGACGATACGAATCTGTCTGTATTCTCCAGGGTGGACTCGGACAATGCGGGCTAGCGGCCATCTCGTCGGCGGTGTGTTCTCTTCCCGGATTAAGCATAATCGACCGACTTCGAAGCCTGTTTCCTTCTTCAACCATTTGGGCCGATGAGTAAGAGAGTGAAGATATTCTTTTGACCAACGTTCCCAGAAATGGTCTCGCATGCGCTGCAACAGTTGCCATCGGGTCAATCGATTCGGAGGATGATCGTAGTGATGGTTTGGGTACAGCAGTCAAGGCGGATCCCACCAGGAAGTGCCCCGGCGTAAGAGCTGCGAGGTCTTCAGGGTCGTCGGAGAGTGCCTGAAGAGGTCGAGAATTTAAACAGGCCTCGACCTGCGTGAGGAGAATGGACATCTCCTCAAATGTGAGAATTGTGTCGCCGAGCACTCGCCGCAGATGGTGCTTGAGAGACTTCACAGCTGCCTCCCAGATACCGCCAAAGTGAGGAGCTGATGGCGGGTTGAACCTCCACTGGATGTTGTCGGCAGCTAGTTGTCTGATGATTCGACGTCGCTCGGGATTGCTCGTCGCGAAGAGGGCTCGAAGCTGTGCATCCGCGCCTATGAAATTTGTTCCGCAGTCGCTCCAGATGGTGCGGCAGAGTCCTCGACAAAAAACGAAACGCTTCAATGCTGCAAGAAATGCTTCGGCCGTATAATCGGAGACGACCTCTAAATGTATGGCCCTTGTGGATAAACAGATGAATACGGCAACGAACGCCTTGAAAGCTCGATGACCTCGTCCCTTTGTCGTTCGTAACTGTACCGGCCCGGCATAGTCTATTCCAGTATGAAAAAAAGGGCCTCGCAGGAATCACTCGTTCTTGCGATAGGTCGCCCATCAATTGCTGAGGAGTCGCCGCCCGCCAACGCACATATGTCATGCACCGCCGGATCAGTCTCTTCACCAGTATACGGCCTCGTGGAATCCGAGATACGTGACATTTTGACGGCGCAATACAAGATTGATGAGAATTCCATAAAAGACGATGACAACAACAATGAAATAGTTATTCCAACATTATATGAGTTCAATGGAGCTTATTCTAATGAAGATAGCAATGAATACTTTGTTCTATATAAAATATGCAAAGATGATACTTGCGATCAGTTCTGTTGTCATGATGATCAGCTGAATGAATGCATTTCTGGAGAAAATAAATTTTTCAAGCTTCTATAGATAGGCAATATTCGTTGCAAATCAAAAATCAAGCAATAAATTTAACAGTACATGGACTCTTATACGAGCCGTGTCAGAAGATTAAACAGTTCTACATTTTTAACCCTCAGTTGTCACAACGTCGGAATTTCCCGTCGTTTGCACTGTGGGTATGGCACAACCGAGCAATTTTCAATCGCTTATATCTCGGAGCCAATTTAATCGATTTTAACTTTCTTTTTTTCAAACTATAAGTTTAGAATCTCTAGAAAACGATAATCATAGTTAGAACATTCAAAATTCATAAGCTTCAAAGATATTTATGAAATTACAAAAAAATTTTTTTTAAAGTATTTTTTTTAAAACTTCTATATCTTTACTTTAAAATAAGATAAAACACTTTTAAAATAGATTAATCGAAAGATTTTAAGTTGTACTTTAAGGTCCTGATAATGGTTTGGCGAATTGTTTCAAAAAACTTATTTTTTTTTGAACGAAAATCAGTAAATTTTGACTTTTTTCAATGCTTTTTTTACGTAAAAGGCGTACATTTAGCTGACTGAAGCGGCTCTGGTGGGGAAGTTGTAGTAGGGACGTCTATGTTTTTTCCCTCACCTGACCCGGAACCCCACCCTTCGGACTTTCGAATATTCATCTGCCGAAAATACGGCTCGGGTATGCCCTACCCATAGTGACAACAGAGGGTTAAGTATAAAGATGTCACCAAGAACCCGCGTATCGCTAACGGCACTATAAATTTTCCTTATCATGCAAAATTCGTCGAATCAAAATCCTTTTGTCTGATGGACGAGAATAAGAACATGTTACACACTGACAATGAGTGTAATATGGCCATCTTTCCAACGGAAATTGTTTCAAGAATCTTAATTTATGATACATATGACTACTTTATACTACCGCAGCTTCATAACAAACACGGCTTTATACTGCGCAATTGCAACGGTGCGATGATTGTCGCATACATATTTGAAATTATGAATAATTCAATCGTCACGCTAAATCTGAAGTATTTCATCTATGGGGTATAGTATATTCAAGTCATGTAACAATAAAAAATGCAACATATACATTTATTAGGCTTATTAGTATGTATTTGTGGGTTAATCACTTTCTAATGATACAGTTCTAATTTATACAATTTGTTAAAATTTTATAAACACGAGATCTTATAGGAAATAAATATAACTTTAACGTACAAATATACAACTTTAATTTGTCAGAATTAATATTTTTTTATGTCGTTAGAATATTGCAAAGTTATACCTTTTAAATAAAGTATTATGTAACTTAATATTAACACATTTTCATATAAATTATATCTTTCTTTTTGTTCTAAATTCTCAATAAATTGAAATAAATATGTTTTCTCACGTCCGGACATAGTGGTATTTGTCAGTAATCGGAGTTGAAAGACGTTGTTTATTCCATTGTTATACCATATTGTACGGTATAATTAATTTTATTTATATTTGATTTATTTATAATTAATTTTATTTATATTTGATTTATTTATATACAGATAATTGAAGCTAATTTTAATTATCATATATATTTGCTAATGCATATACCTTTCATTGCATGTCAGATTTTAATGCCCCGACCCGGGCACGCCAAGTTTTTGTTCGTCACTTTAGTTTTAATCCTTTCAATGCCGGGTGTAAATCGTTTTCATTATACAGATGATAATATCAGTCTTAAAAATACAAAGGTGATTCTGTGATAAACTTTCTATCAGATCAGATATTAATTTGCAAAAATTGATAAACCATTTATACTTGGCTGAGTAGCTATGACCTTATATTTACTTTTGAGTTGTATATAACTAAAATTTTGCAAACAATGTCTAATTTTTTTATACTTGGCGTGTTTTTTTCTTTTGTAAAGATTTTGTTGTAATTTGCAGTTTTTATATCAACCGGAGAACCGGAATGTTTACAATCTAAACAGGAAGATATTCAAAATTGTTTCATAGATGCGTACAATGATAACCTTCCAAAAACTAATCTATCTGATAACAATTTAATGGAACTCGACAGTATGCCGTTACTGACTTTCGGTAAAGAATGCAGGTAAGAAGTATACAAAGTCAGCGCTCCACTTGAATATTTTTAACAAACACGCCCGTAAATTTTATTTTTCTTTTTTAGTTTGAACTTTCCAATCTCAAAATGCTTATTTTTTAAAATTTCCATAAAATATTGTAAACATATATTTGATGTATCGTACAGAGATATATTGTTCTTCCAAGTCAGCGTCCTGGAGGACTTAAAACGGTGTCCGGATCCAACGCCCGGGAACATAATGAATTCCATATTTAGTTTAATCATGCTAGTAACATATTGCAAATATTTCTATTCGTTTCCCAGTAGCTTCAATATATTACAGCGAGAAGACATCTTACTTGCCAACTTTGCTGGTGCCTCGCACATGACAGATGCTTTGTTCATCTTAGCAATTATTCCGCTCATCGTAGCAAGCTACAGTAATTTCATTCCTGCAACAATGTAAGCACACACATTGTAAAGCTTTAAAGTATATTCCAAATACTTGTCGATGCGACAATCAGAAATATGTGATGAGATTATGGCGGAACGATAATATGTACGATGAGAATTCACCCGAAAATAAAAAGAGTGCTGTTACATCTAATATCCCTTTTCTTTTTTATTATTTACATAAAAATGTTTTTTTTTACATATAATAGAACAAATTCTCAAGTTTTTGTTCTTTTGCGTAGGCATACTTTCTTTTACTTTATATTGGAGTGCACAAAGCTTTTTACTTCTTTGTACGATCAAAAGATGAAATAAAGTATTGTGCTCTTGGAATTAATAAATTCACATTTATACATTGACATTTGCACTGGTAATGCATACATATATGTATAGGTATTTTATTTTATTAATGCAAATGCAAGTATAACGCGTAAGTTGCGGCGAATGAATTTTAATGTTACAGTTTAAATACTAAAGTCCGTTTTTGTAAGGACATATCTCATTAAAACAATAAATTTAAGAGAAATTCTCAGTATATTCCTTATTTACGAAAAAGTCTTCTTATTTCATACAGGCCTCTTGATTTACAGATGTTAGAAAATTTATAACTTTTTTTCAAAAATTTATACTCTAATTCTTCTTATATTTTATCGATATTTCTAATATTACAAAAAATGTTTCTTTATGTGTAATAAAACAAATTCTGAAATTCTTGTTCTTTTGCATATGCATACCTTTTTTTATTTCTAAAATAATATGTGAGAATTATATAAGATGTTAATGAATTTAAGATGCAAATATGTTGTTTAAAGTTATATAACAAATGACGATTTTAATTTTACTTGATTTATTAGTGTACGCGAAAAACTCAAGTATTTAAAATCCAAATGTTAAAATTCCATTTGAACTAAAAGTAGTACATTTAAATTTTCTCTTTTATTTGCTACATATTAAACGTAAAGTATATAATTATTAAATTGCAATATATTGAATATATGCTCAAGTGTGTGTTATAATTATAGTTTATGTTATAGTATGTGTAATTAATTTTTTAAAACGAACGCTGATTCAGTCAGTGTTGCAAAAGCATCGCTCGCTCTCATTCCCGGGAAACTGAAAAAGCCGAGCTTATTTGCATCATTAATTGCAACTCTGCTCATGTTATGTGAATTGCGTATTTCAATTATGTACTGTAAGCACGATAATCACTCGTTACTTACGTCCAAGTCGAATCGAGCATCATTACAAGTGAGATTATTTCCCTTCCTAGAGAGTGCTCTGATTGCATATTAATCGTCGACGGATTAGTCGCAGCGATCAAGAAAAATATTTTAATTACATTCGTATGACGTCAAAATCATAAGGTGTGTCCCGGTTTTTTCTTCAGTGTTGCAATTCCTGGTAGTATTAATTTCTTACTTGAGCGGATATAATGGTTCTTTGCACGCTCTTTTCTCGAACGTCCCGAAAAATCACCGAAACGTAATACATTGTTCTATTGAGTCCAGTGAGATAATTAATAATCAATCATAATTGTAAGAGATAACAGTGTTACAATTAATCTCTTATAATTTATCCATCTTTTGGTGAGTCATTTTATAACTTTTTTTACAATTTGCACTTAAGGTGGTATTCTGGTCTAGAGAAAAACTGAAAAATACGCATTTTTTAATAATTTTTTACGGAAAGACTATAACAGATAGGCTTTTGAAACTGTGCACGTGTTTTTATTACATGTACAGAGGTTCATTCCACATCATTCAGTCCATTTAATGCAAAATGAGATCTATAATTATACATATATAATATATATAAGAATATATTATTCTATATTGTGCTTTCAAGTCAAAAATAAATAGTAAAAAAGAATAGCTTTCAAGCATTAAACATTGTGAAATGAATGTTATATCGTTCCAAATGTTACAACTTTATGTAAAATCATATAAATATAGATATCGTTTGTATTGAAAGCATCAAGTGATATGCAATGGATCTTGCTTTGCGCGAAAAGTTGAAAACTTATGTAGAATCTCTCGAGCTGGAATATATTTTTGAACGTTATATATTAAAAATTGTGTGTTTGTGTAAATGTAGATGTATGTTGAATAGTAATATTTATATAAATTATGTGCAATATTAAATTTTTCATTGTCGATATATGTTTGATTCGCACAAGCGTTTATTTGTTAGTAATTTTTTAATGAACAACAAACGACAAATGAGTAAAAAAATCTTTTTAAGATTACTCAAGCTCATGACCATAATAACACATGTTAAAAACAAAGTTATCTACGGGTATTACACTAAAATAAACATTTAATAAAAAAATTTAATATACAGGATTTTTCAATTATTATTTAATTGATTTTTTTAATTAAATGTTTATTATAAAAACTAAATCATATTCAACTAAATCGACTCAAGGAACGATATTTTTTGTCATTCTATTGCCATTTTCGGCAGATCGACGACTTGTTTTTTCGAGTTGCCATCCTAGCGGCAACAATGTCATATTGACATGTATGTATTCGTGAGAATGCCGCAAAAACAATTTTATCTTTTGCTGAAATATAATCAATCGTTGTCGCGGATTATTCATTAACGATATCATACATATCTTTGATTTTGCAGTTCAATTATTACTGCGGTTGGACTATGAAACTAACTTGGATTATGATCAGACAATGTGAAACTAACGTAAAAAAAACCGTTTTTGCAGATAAATTCAACGTGGCGTAAAATTGACGATGTTTGGAAACTATCTCGTTTTTTGGTGGTGTTTCGCGCTTCTGCTCGTCGCTTCGTCTTCAAAGCATCAGCCAAATTGTAATGAAGATAGCAATGAATGCTTTGACCTGATATGCAGTTATAATTTATGCTCACCGTTCTGCTGTCATCTCGATGATCACCTAATTGAATCCAATCCTGAAGAAATCAAAGTTTTTCAAGCTTACGTAGATATGCAATATTCGTTGCAAAGCAAAAATCAAGAGATAAACTTAACAGCATATGGACTCTATTACGATCCGTCTAAGAAAATGATCTATATGCTTGAGTTTGCAGATACCATCAAGAACGTGTTTATCGCTAACGGCACTGTATATTTTCCTTATCATGCAGAATTCGTCGAATCAAAATCCTTTTGTCTGATGGACGATAACTGGAACATGTTACGCGCTAGATGTAATATTACCATCTTCAATATAAACTTTCCAACGGAAATTGTTAGAAGAATCTTAATTTATAAATTAGATAGCCCTGATAACTCCCTCAAACCTATCATACATCATTATATAAGTATACGTATTAGTTTACGTATTATTTCTATACTGTTTTTGCTGACAACATTTCTAGTGTACTTTATACTACCGCAGCTTCATAACAAACACGGCTTCATACTGCGCAATTAAATCGGTGCCACGATTGTCACATACATATTTGAAAGTACGGATTATTTAACTTACACGATACGTCTGGGGAAGTTCATCGAATTTACAATCGGTATAGTATATTCAAGTCATGCAACAATAAAAAATCAAGGCAACATATACATTTATTAGGCTTATTAGTATGTATTTGTGGGTTAATCACTTTCTAATGATACAATTCAAATTTATACAATTTGTGAAAACTTTATAAACACGAGATCTTATAAAAAATAAAATTGAAATATTTGGTGCACTTTAACGTACAATTATACAACTTTGATTTGTCAGAATAAATATTTTTTTATGTCGTTAAAATATTGCAAAGTTATACTTTATAAATAAAGTATTATGTAACTCAATATTAACACAGTTTCATATAAATTATATTTAAATCATATAAATTTATATTTAATCATATAAATTATATCGTTTCTTTTTGTTATAAATTCTCAATAAATTGAAATAAACATGTTCTCGCACGTTCGGACATAGTGGTAGTTGTCAGTAATCGACGTTTTGAAACAATCTCACTAATTGAAACGTTATTTATTCTATTGTTGCAGATTCAATCTACTATTTTATCTTTTTGGCAGCCTCCTTTTGGTTAAGTGTAATGAGTTTCGACATGTGATGGGCATTTAGGTACATTGTCAAGTATATATTTCATGCTATATTTTATCTATAATATAAATTAATTTTTATAAATTTGTGATTAATAAATTATGCAAATACGACATATTTATCTAAGATATTTATATTTGATGTATAAATATACAAAGAGCGAGTGAGAAGGAGAGAGAGGGGAGAGAGAGGTTGTTGAAAGGGAGAGAGAGGGGGGGAAGAGAGAGAGAGAGAGAGAGAGAGGGAAAGAGAGAGAGAGAGAGAGAGAGAAAGAGAGAGGGAGGGAGAGAGAGAGGGGGGTGGGGGTGAGGGGGTGAGAGGGAGAGAGATTAGATCTTCGATATATAACGACAAAACGACAAATTCTCAATAGATTAAAATAAACATGTTTTCACACGTCCGGAAATAGTGCTATTTGTCAGTAATCGGCGTTTTGAAACGTATTTACTAATCGAGGCGTTGTTTATTTCATTGTTGCAGTTTCAGTTTACTATTTCGGCTTTTTGGCAGCCTACTTTTGGTTAACTGCAATGAGCTTCAACATATGGTGGACATTTAGATACATTGTTAAGTATATATATTATGCTATATTTTATCTATACCGGGTTTGTCAAAAGTGTGGAAACACCTAAATAACGTTTGTAAAAATGAAAATATCAAAAAACGGTAAAACACGTATTTTAATATTTCAAAAAAGCTACCCTATGACATGTATACCGACCATCCCTCACTCTCTGGTGCGCGGGGGTAAGAGAGGGGTTGAAAATTTTAAATTGGACTAGGGGTCGAGTGGGGGCTCATTTGAAAGGTCTATTCATAATAAACACACCCTTAAAATTTTAAGTCGCTACGACCCCCCCATTAAAAATGGCGGCTTTTCAAATTTCGAAATTTCATGCACTTAGTGTTATCCAGGATCAACTGCGTGGAAGTGGCATGGATTTGATCCCTTGTGTGTGTGTGTGTGTGTGTGTGTGTGTGCGCGCGCGCGCGCGCGCGCGTGTGGCTAAACAAGTGTGAATGTGTACATTGTGGTGATAGATTGCAGAACAGACTTGAAAACTGTCATCTCTCTTTAATGATTCAAAACCTTTTACTCCGTGTTTTAAAATAAATTTTACTCAGTGTGTTAAAGTAAATGCTGAAAGTGGTTGCCATTTACTTCCTGACAATATGCCAATCTTTGATAGAATGCAGAAATGGCTCTACGATTCGTTTCAAAAGGTATCAAATCTATTTTATCCCTTATTCGCTGTATCAATTCTTGGATGCTTTCAGGTTTTGTTTTGTACACCTTACTTTTCAGGTATCCCCATAGATAATAATCAAGAGGAGTTAGATCTGGTGACCGAGGTGGCCAATCCTCTCCTCCCTCATTTCTGTTCCTTCTTCTTATCCATCGTAATGGAAAAGTCTCATTTAAAATTTGACGTGGCCCTAAACCAAAATGAGCAGGAGCTCCATCATGCTGAAACCATATTTCTTCGAAATTGTTTGGAAAAATATTTCGTATGGCTGGAATTATTTGATCTACTAGTAATATCTCATATCTTTGAGCGTTCAGATTTTCTTCAAAGAAAAACGGCCCTATTAAGTAACCATCTATTATTCCACACCATACATTAATTTTTTGTGGGTATTGTGTGTGAGTTTCCCGCACCCAATTCGGATTCTCATCTGACCATAAACGAAAATTTTGATTATTAACTTCTTCCGTTAACGTGAAAGTTGCCTCGTCTGTAAAAACAATTTGATAAGGGAAGATGGGCCGGACATCTATTAGTGCCATCATTCTTTCACAAAAACCTATACGACGCTCCAGATCTCCGTCTTGCAATTCTTGAACATATTGTAATTTGTATGGATAGAACTTATTTTTCTTTAAAATTCTCCAAACGGACTTGGGAGCAATATCGTGAATTTGAGCGGATCTGTTAATAGTAGAATGGAGATCTTCAATAAATGTCTGCAGAACATGAAGTTGTTTTTCTTAATTAGTGGCAGACGATGATCTCCCTGATTTAGGGCGATTTTTTACGCTACCAGTTTCTCTAAAACGTTCTATTGTTTTGAAGACAGTAAACTTATTAATTCGACGATTCGGATATGTCTCATTAAATAATCGAGCGACAGCAGTGTACGATCGCTCGTTGTCACCCCATCCACGCATCATAAGGATAGTGATTCTTTCACGTTCCGACAATTCGGCAGCCATTTTTAAAACGTTTAATTTTTAATCTGCCTAAAATCTGTTAAAACAATTGATTTTGAGTAGCCGTGAGAACAACTGATTTTGAGTAGCCGTGAGAACAACTGATTTTGAGTAGCCGTGAGAACAACTGATTTTGAGTAGCCGTGAGAACAACTGATTTTGAGTAGCCGTGAGAGCAACTGATTTTGAGTAGCCGTGAGAGCAACTGATTTTGAGTAGCCGTGAGAGCAACTGATTTTGAGTAGCCGTGAGAACAACTGATTTTGAGTAGCCGCGAGAACAACTGATTTTGAGTAGCCGTGAGAACATGTGAAAAACTTACCTCTATCTTGCCTTACATGGTAGGATCCTCCTCATTTATTTAAAATCAGTCGAGAGAGGCGCACGCGAGGCGTACGCAAGGCATTCGACGCGAGAGATTTTTTAAGAATAATTTATTATATATGTTTTTTTTACTTATAGGTTTAATAATAATTTTAATTATGATGTGGTGAGGGGAGAGGAAGGACATCTTAATCTAAAGTAAATTAAAAACATTGTGTGAAAATGCGGCAGATTCTCTCCCGATTGGGAGACGGCGCGCGGACAGGAGAATGATTCAACTCGGCACTGTGGTTTAGACAACACAGGCTTTATTCGCGACAGCGTTAATAACAATTTTGTACAGAGTGGTAACGAGCCACGTGTGAGCACGATAATGTCGAGAATGTTCCTTGCGAACGACAGCGAGTGAACAGGCCGCACATAAATGATACGACACCTTGATGAACTCAACTAATCACAATAAGTAGCGGAGCACAGCGTGTAACTCCGTATGAGTCGATCTCGCAAATGTTCAGTTTCGATCGAGGGTCGAGTTGAGCCTCGCGGCCGGAGCTACGCCGTGTCGCACTGGTTGTTAACCGGCACCGAAGAGAATTACTGATTCTCGCGCGTTGCTGAATTGTCTTTATGTTAACGACGGCGACAACGATGCGATTACAATGCTCGTCACTTTTAGCGAAGCCCGGTAACTATTGATTTAGATTTGACCGAATGGCGACTTGTCGAGATGTTCTCGCGCTCACACGTGCTTCTTTCGGCAGTACAAGACTCTCTCATCATGCGAACGCTCGTCACGGGGAAGAAGGCGGAAGTCCGCGCTCGCGAATTCTTATCGGCCAATGATTGATTGCCAGCGCGATCAATCGACCGCGATATTGGCTAATCGGCAGGATCATGCGCGAAATACGAGGCTGACGATATCCGGCGCGGGGCGGAGCGCTCGCGGTTCGGAATACCGAGCAAGGGTGGCGCCAGGATTATCGAATTGATCCTGGATCCGCGACAGCTAAGCAGCGGCGCGGAATCACGCACGAAACGCGTGATTTACAGGCGCCCCTTCATATAATTCGAACAAGACGGAACATACCGCCCGCCTCGGATAGTATATCCGAAAGATTCAAATCGGAATCGCGCCGCCCGCCGTGACGAGGTTGATTGGTGCATGAGTGCGCAACTTAACACTACATTTATTTACATTTATAATAACGCCTAGTTACAAAGCAACGCGACAACGGAAATTAATCTTTATGTACATCAGCAGAGTTTGATCGTGGAATGTCATCCGAAGACTCATGGGTAAGATTGACATCAATCGGTAGAAAGCACAATTTTGTGATGGCTCGCTTGTATTTTGAGCGAGCTGTCTTGACGGTAACTACCCGGACTAATCCATCGTTTCCAGGATGGCATTCCTCGATCCTCCCGAGCTCCCAGGCACAGGGAGGCGCTAGCGGATTGCGCAACAGTACTAGGCGCCCTACCCGGGCTAATTTTTGCACGTCACGCCACTTTGGACGTTGTTGTAACGTGTGCAGATAGTCTTGCGACCATTGCTTCCACAAACTATCGCGCATTTGACGGATGAGTTGCCATCGGGTAAGACGCGTTTCCTTTTCGTCGAGTAAAGACTCTTCGGGAATACTCAGAAGCGAGGAACCAATTAGAAAGTGGCTCGGAGTGAGCGCGTTATAATCATCGTAATTTTCCGACATCTGCCCGAGCGGCCGTGAGTTTAAGCACGCTTCGACTTTACATAATAATGTGCTCATCTCTTCGATGGTGAGCGTATGAGCACCGATTACGCGTTTTAGATGAAACTTAACGCTACGAACGCAGGCCTCCCATAATCCACCGAAATGTGGAGAGGACGGAGGAATGAATCTCCATGCCTCTCTCCGCGAATTTGTTTAAGATATTCGGATCGTGAGTAGCCATACGCCAAGCGGTAGCGAGTTCGCGTTGAGCGCCCTGAAAATTTGTTGCGTTGTCCGAGTACATTGCGATAGGAATACCTCGACGAGCACAGAATCGATCGAAAGCAGCCAAGAAAGCAGACGTTGACAAATCGCCTACTAACTCAAGATGAGTCGCTTTTACGGTCATACAGATAAATACCGCGATATACGCCTTTCGCGATTTGTGTCCTCGTCCTGGCGTCAACCGTATTTGAATAGGTCCGGCATAATCGAGTCCACAGTGAGAAAAAACGCGAGCAACAGGGCGAACTCGATAATCCGGAAGGTTGCCCATTAACTCGTGAACTACTGTTGCCTTTTCACGAGTGCAGGCGATGCAGCGGTAAAGAACTGAACGGACGGTTTGGCGAGCGCGTAACAACCAGAATTCTTCACGAAGCATCGACAGCGTTAATCGCGGCCCGGCGTGCACAGCTTGTAGATGAATGTGACGTATAAGAGAGGAGACCAATGGATGCGATGCAAGCACGATTGGATGCTTCGTTTTTTCTGCGAGTTCGGAATGGCAGAGCCGGCCGCCGACTCTAATTAAATCATCGTTGTCGATAAACGGATTTAAGGAAGCTAGTTTGCTACCTTTTTGCACGGACTGACCGCCTTTTAGAAGTAACCGCTCTTTCGAAAACAGCTGCTGTTGAATACACTTCAACCAAAATTTTCGCGCGGAGTCGATTTCATCCGGTTCTAGCGACAGCGATACTTCGGTGACTTTTACCTGATCTTCGCGGCTTGCCAGTTGCTGTGACCGGCGAGACCGAATGCGTTGCGTGAATCGAATTACATATGCGGTGACTCGAAGTAATTTCGTCCATGAAGAAAACCGCGTCATTAATTCCCATTCGTTGGGTGTTTGAGCGATATGTACATGAACGCGCATTTCCGGCAGCGATTCTGCTGATGCAGAGCCAGTTTCCTCCGGCCATTGAGTCGACGACAACTTAAGCCACGCGGGGCCTTGCCACCATAATGACTGCTCTCTTATGTCGGCCGGATTGACGCCTCGTGACGCGAGATCTGCAGGATTTTGCTGTGAAGCAACGTGATGCCATATTGCGTCCGGAATTTGACTTTGAACCTCGTGGACCCTATTGGCCACGAAAACCTTCCATCGAGATGGAGATTGCTTGAGCCACGCTAGTGCGACTGTGGAGTCTGTCCAACAGTGACAAATCATTGAAGGAGTATCGAGCAGAGATCGCACGAATACAATTAGGCGAGCTAATAATACCGTCGCGCACAGTTCCAATCGCGGAACAGTCATAGGTTTGAGCGGAGCTACTCTGGATTTCGCACTTATCAACGTGATTTGGACTGATCCATCGAGTTTGATCAGTTTCAAATAAACGACAGCCCCATACGCGGCAGTAGACGCGTCAGCAAACCCATGAATTTCCGATGAAACGGTATCGGACCCGTACTCGGTCCATCTCGAAATTGAAACCTCTCGCAGAGCTGAGAGGTGCGCGTAGAAGTGACGCCATGCGGCAAACAACTTCTCGGGAAGCACTGCGTCCCACTCACACCGCGACGCCCACAATTTCTGCATAAAGATCTTCGCGGTTATGACGACGGGGGTTAGCCACCCGAGTGGATCAAATATGGCAGCGATTGTAGATAAAACGGCGCGTTTTGTCGCAGGAACATCGTTCGACAGCGATATCTCAAATTGAAACGCGTCAGAATGTGGATTCCATTTGAGACCCAGGACTTTGAGAGAATCGTCCGTTTGCAGGGTCTTGGATTGTGCGAGACCATGATCATTAGGATCGATGTCAGCAAGCAGCGAATGATTGTTGCTTGCCCACTTGCGTAGTTGAAAGCCTGCTCTTTTGAGTAAGGATACAAGTTGATCCTTTGTCTGACGAGCGAGCGGTACATCGTCCGCGCCAAAAACGCAATCATCAACATAAGTGTTATGTTGAAGAACTGGCACAGCGAGAGGAAAGTCATCGCCGTCATCGACAGCGAGTTGGTTTAAGACGCGGAGAGCCAAATAAGGCGCGCTTGCTGTACCGTAAGTCACGGTTAGCAACTGATAGTCTTCGATCGGAGCGTCGACATCGGGTCGCCAAAGAATACGTTGATAATCGGCGTCGCGTTGATCAACTAAAATTTGCCTATACATTTTTGCAATATCCGCGGTATAGACATAGCGGAATTGCCGCCAGCGAGTAAGAATCGACGGTAAGTCGGTTTGTAACTTAGGACCGATCATGAGATGGTCGTTAAGCGACAACCCGTTTGAAGTAGGCGATGATGCATTGAACACGACACGCAGATGTGTCGTGGCACTGTGTTCACGTATGACCGCATGATGAGGAATGTAAACAATCTGATCAGAGTGTTGGCGCGGAGCCGGCACCTTCATCATGTGGCCTAATTGTTTGTACTCTTGTAAGAATGCGCGGTATTCGGTAGCCTGTTCAGGCCGTGCCTTTAAACGATACTCTGCACGAGTGTACATGGCGAGAGCCGCCGGCCTTGATTCACCGAGGCTCAATGGAGGATCCGTTTTGAACGGGAGCCGAACAATATATCTCCCAGTCGGAGATCGAGTATGAGTCGATGCGGTGTTTCTCGCACCGCATATCCTCCGGAGAGATATGATTCTGACGAGGGAGCTCTTCAATCTCCCAAAAACGCTTCAATTGCGTATCGAGGTCAGCATGCACTGTGCAGTGATGCGTCGACAACGAAATGGATGCGGACTCTGGCTGCGTGGGCATAGGTCCGGAAAGAATCCACCCGAAAATGGAATTTTGCGCGACAGGTTCCTGCGGAGATCGCGATCGAATGCCTGATCTAAGTATTGATCCGTAAAGGTCAGCACCGATAATGATATCGATAGGCTCCGAGCCCGTCGGATCGCTATCGGCCAGTTTGAACGGGCGCAGATATTCCAACTCTGCGAGAGATTCCACACGCTGTGGAACATAATTTGTAAGTGACTTTAATATTAAAGCTGTCACTGACAACACGGGACCTGACATGTCGCGAGACGAAACGTCAATCCGCGCTGCTTGTTTGGCGACGGAAGCCGCACCACCGATGCCCGTGATAGATACCGAAATACGAGAGCGCTTAAGTCGCAAACGTTGCGCTAATCGCTCGGAAATAAGCGTTGTGACCGAGCCTTGGTCCAATAATGCACGCACGACATCCTTAGTGCCGGTCGCGCCACTAACCGCGATCCAAGCTGTCGCGAGTAAAATGCTCGTTTTCGAAAAGTTAACGCGTGAAACGACGTGAGTATTTATCGATACGGTTTCATCCACCTTCGAGGTGCTCGCGGTCGGAGAACTCTTTTCGTCAACGTGACTCGTTTCGCACTCGTGGAGAAGAGTGTGATGCTTCTGCTGACACTGTCGACACGTATGCTTGCTTTGACAATTCTTTCGATTATGCTTTGTACTCAGACAATTGTAACAGCAACGAATTTTTTGAGCCAACTCTCGACGTTCGGTAATCGATTTATTCCGAAATTCCGGACACGCGAATAATAAATGCGGCTTCTGACAAACGGGACATTTCATAGCACTTGCATTTGTTACATGACTTTGCACCGACAGCTGATTCGAATTCTTACCTTTACTTAAAGGCAGAATGTTCTCAAATGCGCGGATACGCGAGGCTAGAAACTGTTCGAGACTGTCGAACGTGGGATATTCGGTTGTATCTCCGAGCTGCAATTCCCACGCCTTACGAGTGGCCTTATCGAATTTTTGAACGAGCAAGTATACGAGGATGTCGTCCCATTTGTCGACAGCACGCCCGAGATGTTTTAAAGCTTTAATTGCAACGTTCGCTTTATCTCGCAAAGCGGAAAGCGCGACAGCGGATTCGGAATTAATTTGCGGGAGCGATATCAACGCGTGAATATGCTCATGCACCAAGCGTCTTTTATTATCGTAGCGCGCGATTAACAAGTCCCAGGCGACCTTAAAATTCGAGTCGACTAACGCGAGATTTCGCACAATATCGAACGCGTCGCCCTTCACGCAAGAATGTAAATATTGCAGGCGGTTTACATTTACAAGATCGCCGTTATCGATTATCAATGCTTTGAACTGATCGCGAAACGATTCCCATTCGCTGAAATCGCCCGAAAATTTCGGCAAGCTTATACGCGGAAGTTGAAACGCTGAACGAGATGTGAATGCGTTTTGACGTTGGCTTACGATGGATGAAGCATCTGGAGTGGATGTTGCTTGCGGTTCCAGCTGCGCTTCCAAGTCGGCCATGTAATCGGAGGCGGCAAAATACGCTGCTTCACATGCGGCGAATCTGTCCTCGGTGAAGTATTTGTGGGTAGCGACGAAGTCCTCGGTAGCGAGAGCGAGCACCTTGGCATGCGTATGCTCGTATCGAGCATAATCATCCTTCAATTTTTGCAGGCGGTTGCGCACGATTCCGTACGTGAAATTGTCTTTCCCGATCTTTTTAAAATTCTCCAATGCGCGGGTAATCGATTTGAGCGTCACTTTTTGTTCGGCTAATAGCCCTTCCATCATTACAAAAAGGGTTGACCGCGACACTGATTGAATATAAGTACGAGCAATCGTACTTGCGCACTATGTTCCGATCGTGAGGGTTCCGCGGAATGAGTGTCACTGTCGCGTTGATCCGCGAAATGATTGTCACTGTCGCGCGCCTATCCGGCTCGAAGGACCAAAAATTTATGTGTGAAAATGCGGCAGATTCTCTCCCGATTGGGAGACGGCGCGCGGACAGGAGAATGATTCAACTCGGCACTGTGGTTTAGACAACACAGGCTTTATTCGCGACAGCGTTAATAACAATTTTGTACAGAGTGGTAACGAGCCACGTGTGAGCACGATAATGTCGAGAATGTTCCTTGCGAACGACAGCGAGTGAACAGGCCGCACATAAATGATACGACACCTTGATGAACTCAACTAATCACAATAAGTAGCGGAGCACAGCGTGTAACTCCGTATGAGTCGATCTCGCAAATGTTCAGTTTCGATCGAGGGTCGAGTTGAGCCTCGCGGCCGGAGCTACGCCGTGTCGCACTGGTTGTTAATCGGCACCGAAGAGAATTACTGATTCTCGCGCGTTGCTGAATTGTCTTTATGTTAACGACGGCGACAACGATGCGATTACAATGCTCGTCACTTTTAGCGAAGCCCGGTAACTATTGATTTAGATTTGACCGAATGGCGACTTGTCGAGATGTTCTCGCGCTCACACGTGCTTCTTTCGGCAGTACAAGACTCTCTCATCATGCGAACGCTCGTCACGGGGAAGAAGGCGGAAGTCCGCGCTCGCGAATTCTTATCGGCCAATGATTGATTGCCAGCGCGATCAATCGACCGCGATATTGGCTAATCGGCAGGATCATGCGCGAAATACGAGGCTGACGATATCCGGCGCGGGGCGGAGCGCTCGCGGTTCGGAATACCGAGCAAGGGTGGCGCCAGGATTATCGAATTGATCCTGGATCCGCGACAGCTAAGCAGCGGCGCGGAATCACGCACGAAACGCGTGATTTACAGGCGCCCCTTCATATAATTTGAACAAGACGGAACAAACATGTTTCTATATAATATTTTTAATCATAAAATGTGTGTATGTTTTTACAAAATAAATGTGTGTGTGTGTGTAAATTTAAAAAATAAAAAAATAGAATAAAGATATAAGAAAAATTAAAAAATAAGAAATATAAGGGGGCAGGATAGCATGGTATGGCACGGTGCGGGGCGATGGTGGGCTGATGGCGAGGCGGCTGCTGCTGCGAGGCACTGGAGGGCTGATCGCGAGGCGGTGGAGCTTCTGCATGATACAGAAAAAAATTTTATTAGAAATTTGAAAAATTTAAATTCATTCTGAAACACTTACCAGTTCCAATCTTCGACTACATCTTCGGGATATGGCTCCAACCCAAAGAGCTCTCGAAGGGCAAAAGTATTATCCCACATCGATGGGTTACTACGCTCCCACTCGCGGGCGTCTTCGGTGTCACCCCACATGTAATCGAACCAATATCGATCATTATAGCGCACCATCCGCGTCCATTCCCCATCGGTCATCCCTTCCTCCACTATTAGCAGAAAATTTAAATCATAATCCAAATCATAATCCAAATTTTGCTCGTTGATCAACTGAAAAAAAAAAAAAAATATATAACCATTAGGCCCCTGCGCACAATAGAGAAAATATTATAAATAATTTGCACTACTTACATCAACGGGAAGCCTGCAACAAGGAGCCATCTTTCACCGATATGTATATTCACTTATTTATCACTGTACACGTTGACTGCTGAATACGTGATCGATTTCTAATATGTGTAAATGCCGATATTGCACTTGATGTGTTCTCCTTATAGTATCATACATATTATGCTCAAAGAGATTGTCGTACAGCTTTTCTGTGTAAGGTTTTTTGAAACCTATTTCACGCCCATATATTGCCTGCACGATTGAATTTATACAAGTGTTGCTCGAAAGCGCGGGAACACTGGTATCTACGCTTAAACATAGTCTGCGTAGCACTTGTTTTCTTTCTTCAAGTCGGGCGATGCGAGCTGTCCATGATTGTAGATCTTCAATTACTATTTTTTCAGGTCTCTCATTTCCATGATATCTATCTCGTGGCGGCTGTTGTCCTTCCAACCAGTCGATACATTTATCACAGTTATTCACCCATTTATTATAACGTTTTTTTTTCCTCTATTTCCCCACTCTTCCAAATTTTCCATTATTTCACACACTTCTCTAGAATAGGTTCCTTTCTTTGGATCATGTGATTTTACCACAAATTCTTCTAATGCATCAGCTGTCTCTAACAGTGTGTTCCAATGATGCTACTTTTTGCTTTTGAGACGGCTCCATACTATAATGTTATACTTTTTTCCCTCGATCGTTCTATGCGCTCTCAAATCACGTACTATGGTTTGAGAGAGCATCGGAAATATATATTTCGTCCAACCCTTTGTTCCTCTCTTCACGTATGATCGATTGTTTAATTTCTCCGAAAGGTGATTGCGAGAAATATCCCTCAGATAATTCGTAGAAATAGATAACGTAGTATTCGCTATCTGTTTACAAATTCCAGCGGCCGAATATCGGCGCTCACTTTTGTTTATAAAAACATGTCCTGACGCGAAAAAGTGCGATTACTCATGACCGCCAAAGAAAAGGTAATCTTAGCAGCCCTAAGATAACAGATATCGTAGTATTAGATATCTGTTTATACATTCCAGCAGCCGGATATCGGCGCTCGTAATTCCGCGTATTGGGGATGGTACCGCCAAAGCGACCTGCAATATGCTGTTTTGTTTATAAACGTGTCACGACACGTTCGTCAATAAGCGCAGATAAATCATTACATGTTTATCAATTCGCGCTGTCGGCGCTCCTTGTAACATAATACACTGTTTTGTTTATATCGTTTATAAATTCTAGCTGCCGAGTTTCGGCGCTGGTATCTCTTCTTAGAAGAGACAATAAAGACTCACCGCTTATGGGGGAGGTACCGCGGGTGACCGCATAATGCAATACGCACATATCTTGAAACTTGATATGTTTATAAACATATCTTGAAACTTGAGCTGAAAGGATAGGCTTATCTTGTAACTTGATATGTTTATAAACATATCTTGAAAACTTGAGCTGATAAGATAAGCTTTTCTTGGAATTTGAACTGATAAGATAAGCTTATCTTGAAACTTGATATGTTTATAAACATATCTTGAAACTTGAGCTGATAAGATAAGCAATTCTTGGAATTTAAACTGATAAGATAAACTTTTTCTTGGAATTTCAACTGATAAGCCCCCCTCCCCGCGTGACGTCATCCCCCTCGCCACCGAATACCCCCCCGCCCCGCACCACCCCTCGGAGGACCTGGGTTAGAACCGGCGTAGTATTCCTACTGATTACTGAAAAAAATATTCCTCATCAAACTGCAAAAGAGATTCTCAGCTTTTTTCAAGACATAGGAAAAGATCCTAATGTGTTAAAATGTATGAATATGAGTCGAACGAAATGCAAAAATATCATTTCGAATGTTTTATGTCCGGTTGAGACAGAACGTGTAGTTAATAACATGCAAAATACGAAATTTTCTGTGTTTATTGACGAAACGTCTGATATAACCGATGAAAAATGGATGACGTTTCTAGTTCGATATGTTGATCTCGAAACTTTAGATATTCGGTCGCAATTAGTAAAATTAATTGACATTGATGCAAGAGATTGTAGTGCAGAAAAATTATTTAATGCATTTGAATTTGAAATGTATAAACTTCAGATTCCATTTTTAAATATTATTGCTTTATCATGCGACAATGCATCTGTCATGACAGAGAAACATTTATCTTTTAAAAAGTAACTTGAATTAAAAGATGCAAAAATTTATTAACATTTTCATGTCCTTGCCATTTCGCCGCATTGGCTGCGCACGTTGCATGCGCTAAAATGCCCGATTTCTGCGAAGAATTTCTAAAAAAATTACAAATTATATTAACAGCAGCCCAAAGCGTTTAGTTATTTTCAATGAATTTTGTGATTGCTTTCAAGATACAAATCGTAAAATTTTGAAGTTATGCGATACTCGGTGGCTCTCGCATTATTCATGTATTGACAGAGTTCTTGAGTCATGGGATACAATAAAATATTTCCTTAATGAAATGGTCATGAGCGATAAAGTAAAGTCTGGGGAATATTTATTATCTTTAATGGAAAATGTAAAAATAAAAGCATATTTTCTATTTCTAAAATACGTTTTAAATTTTTTTAACTCTTTTAATGCTTTTTTTTCAAGCTCATGAAACAAGAATTCATTTATTACAACCTAAATCTTTTAATTTCCTTATACAAATCTCTCAAAACTTTTTAAAGCCAAATTTATTAAAAGATTTACTTAAAAATATTTCATTCCATGAAAAGGAGAATCACAAATCTCTTGATAATATAACTTTGGGATCGGAATGCGAAGAATATCTTTGTAAGTTAGTGAAGGAAGGACATGCAGATGTTAACAATTATTCGACAAAATTGTTTGCAATTTTACATTATTGCTGCCGAAGAAATTAGAAAGAGATTACCTGTCAATAACACATTTTTGCATAAATTACAAGTCTTTCAACCACATATAGCTTTATTTGATAATAACAGAGAAACTTCTTTTAACGATATTTTTTTTATCGCACAAACCTTAAAAGGCTTCGATGAAAACGGTTTAAAAGAAGAATGGCTTATGTTGGATTATGACTTCATTATTGAAGAAAAACAAAATCTTGCAAAAATAAATTTTGACATGTGGAAAGAAATTTTGAAACGTCAATCCGTCAATAATTTGAAGTATCCTAATTTAAAGTCACTTTTAAATGCGGTAAGATCACTACCACACTCCAACGCGGATCCTGAGAGAACATTTTCTCTCTTATTCGATCTAAAAACAAAAAAAGAAACAGACTTTCGTCGACCTCTATGAATGCAACTTGCGTATTCAAATCAGCGTTGAAGACAAGGGGGGAAACAGCCTTAAATATGGTTATAAATGATAAACATCTACAACGTATGTTGACAAAAAATTTATATATTAGTCCTATAAAAAAGATAAAAAGTAGCTTGACATTGTATGGTGCAGACGTTACAAATATTGCTGGTCCCTCCTCGTCTATAATGATACGGAATAATAATCTCCAAAATTGTCTATAAAAGACCACGCTTGTTAAAGATAAGCGTGCAAAAAAATTATGTCTGCTAAAGATATTTTGTCTATATATAAAAGACATCACACCTGTGTAAGACAGGTGTGTAAAAAATTGTCTGTAAAAGACATCGGGCTCGTTAAAGCATGTAAAAAGTTTTAATAAATTCTGTGTCTGCTAAAGACATCCTGTCTGCAAAAGGCATCACACCTGTGTAAAACAGGTGCGTAAAAAAATTGTAAAAGACATCACGCTTGTGAAAGATAAGCGTGTAAAAAAATGGTATATTAATATATAATTGTGTCTCTTTATATTTTATATTTATATTTTTTATATTTTTTCATATTTTTTTATATTTATATATTTTATATTTTTTCATATTTTTTTATATTTATATTTTATTTATATTTTTTTAATATCTATTTCATGTCCTTTCTACCTATACTCTGTTCCATCTACATTCCTTGGAAATGTAAAAAAATTGTTTTCCTTAATATTATATTAAAATTATTACATATAATATAATTATTATATCTAATATAATATTTAAAAAAAACATTTTTTCACATTTCCTTCCTGACGGAAGAGACCACCACCTTCTCGCGGTTTCCGTTGAGCAACAACATGTACGTTCATTTACAAAAACAGATATACAATAGAAAAATTTATATTATTGTAAAATAATTATTTCTTCTTTTATTTTACTACTTGTATTTAATATTAGCAAGGTAAAAAATATACTATTAGAATAATTTTTCCAAATATAATTTAATTTTTTACTTAATTTTTCTTACGCTAACAATAAATCATCTTTTTAAATTAATAACAATTTTTTGAGAAAAAAACGTACATAACCAAGAGTGGATTTTTATTACTTACGCTCTTTTTATTCTTTATTTTTAAAATTAGTTTATATCTTTTATGTGCAAAATAAATTTCAATATGAATTACAATATTTATCTAATTACTAATTTTTACGTTTTTATTGTAAAATCAAAATAGTACGAGACACGCGAGATTTAATAAACGAGCCAGGCCGCTAAAGCATATATGATTCTTTCGAAATATTGAGGCTGGCGACGCGTCTATAGCTATAGCAATAGTTTAGGAAAGAAAGAGGCAGAGAATTGTATATCTGTTCTCTTCTACTGCCCGAAGCTGTCCGAACGCCGAGCGCACACGTACACGACTCCTTCCTTGTATGCGCTCCTAGCCTCCACGTTGTACATGCTGCAGCGTCTCGAAACTGGCATCACTGATTCAGTGTCGTTAACCTTCAAATAATCTACATATATTGAAAACGTCTCACTTTGTGAATGTAAACGAACAGTATTATTATCAAGGACACATACCAGTGCGGGTCATCTGTTCGGTTACCAACGGTCTCTCTCTCTCTCTCTCTCTCCCTCTCTCTCTCCTCTCTCTCTCTCTCCCTCTCTCTCTCTCCCTCTCTCTCTCCCTCTCTCTCTCTCCCTCTCTCTCTCTCCCTCTCTCTCTCTCCCTCTCTCCCTCTCCCTCTCTCCCTCTCTCCCTCCCTCTCTCCCTCTCCCTCTCCCTCTCCCTCTCCCTCCCTCTCTCCCTCTCTCTCCCTCTCCCTCTCTCTCTCCCCCCTCTCTCTCCCCCTCTCTCTCTCTCCCTCTCTCTCTCTCTCTCTCTCTCTATCAATTTTCACAATAATTAATGAAGTTGATAATAAATGCGAATTAATAATAATAATTAAATACATATAAATTTCAAACGGGCTGTTAGAGCCAAACGCGGATGGCGGTGCATCGATTTCAGTGAAAAATTTAATTTTTCACTGAAATTGTTAGCTGTGCAAAAGGCACAAATTTTTCTTGGTACGATACCAAGTAATTAATTGAATTAATTCTCATTACTTTGAGATTTTTTAAAATTCGGATAAACCCCTCTAACCCCCCCCTAAAGAATCATAGGCGAGAAAAATATCGGGGATTAGAGGGGTTTATCCGAATTAAAAAAAATCTCAAAGTAATGAGAATTAATTCAATTAATTACTTAATATCGTACCAAGAAAAATTTGTGCCCTGCGCACAGCTAACAATTTCAGTGAAAAATTAAATTTCTCACTGAAATCGACGCACCGCCATCCGCGTTTGGCTCTAATAGCCCGTTTGAAATTTATATGTATTTCATTTCGAGAGCCTTTATTTCTTAGTAATAATAATTAATAAAGTAAAACAATAAATGAAATTTATTTAAAAAGATCGGCGCGATTAGAAGCGCGCGGCGAGAAGAGACGTCCTATGTTGATTAACGCGATACTAGGCACGTGGCGAAAGGATGGGTGGGGGGTTTTACAAAGGACCATGGCCATGCGAGTGGTGCGTTACGCTGGAGCCCCGCGTCAGAGAGAATCTGTTCGCGTCGAACTATTCTCTTTATCTCACACTCTCTCTTTCTCTCTATTTTAATCTTAATTTTAATTAATTAATTATTTAGTTTTTCAAAAATTAATTTTATTCTATTATTCTTTCTATCTATACATCTTATAATTTATGCAATACTCACCTTCTCTCTCTCTCTCTTTCTCTCTCTCTCAATCTTCAAAATAATTAATGAAGTTGATAATAAATGCGAATTAATAATAATAATTAATAAAGTAAAACAATTAATGAAATTAATTAAAGAAGATCGGCGCGAGTAGAAGCGCGCGGCGAGAAGAGACGTCCTATATTGATCAACGCGATACCAGGCACGTGGCGAAGGGTTGGGAGAAGGGTTTTACAAAGGACGATGGCTATGCGAGCGGTTCGTTACGCTGGAGAACCGCGGCAGATAGAATCTGCCCTCGTCGATCTATTCTCTCTCTCTTTCCACCCCTCTCTCTCTTTCCCCCCTCTCTCTCTTTCCCCCTCTCTCTCTCTCTCCCTTTCTCTATCTATTTTAATCTTAATTTCAATTAATTAATTAATTTTGTTTTTTTTAGTTAATTGTATTTTATTATTTTCTCTATTTATACAACCTATAATTTATGCAATACTCTTTTTCTCTCTTTCTCTCTCTTTCTCTCTCTTTCTCCTCTCATATCTCGTAAGCAAGCATTGAAATTACGAGGCATATTATTTCTTACTTTACTTTTCTGGCTTGTTTAACTTATCTAATAAATGGCTTCATCGCACAAAAACTTTACTTTCTATATTTTTTGTTTTTTATTTTTAAATGTAATTTTACTAGATTAATAAGTTTCTTGCGATTAAAATGATATGAACACGATTAGTTTAAATTAATTACATAATTGTTAATACTTTTAATTATTTATATAAATTTTTTTGCATATTAATTAAAAATTATTCGAATTATGTCGTGTTTGATGTTATTTTAACCGCCTACTTTAAAAGTAAAGTAAGAAATAATATGCCTCTCGATTTCAATGCTTTCTTACGAGATATGAGAGAGAGAGCGAGAGAGAGAGAGAGAGAGCGAGAGAGAGAGAGAGAGAGAGAGAGAGAGAGAGAGAGAGCGACAGAGAGTGAGAGAGCGAGAGTGAGTGAGAGAGCGAGAGTGAGTGAGAAAGCGAGAATGATTGAGAGTGAGCGTGAGCGAGAGAGTGAGCGTGAGCGAGAGAGTGAGCGTGAGCGAGAGAGTGAGCGTGAGCGAGAGAGTGACGTGAGTGAGAGAGTGAGCGTGAGTGAGAGAGTGAGCGTGAGTGAGAGAGTGAGCGTGAGTGAGAGAGTGAGCGTGAGTGAGAGAGTGAGCGTGAGTGAGAGAGTGAGCGTGAGTGAGAGAGTGAGCGTGAGTGAGAGAGAGAGCGTGAGTGAGAGAGAGAGTGTGAGTGAGAGAGTGAGCGTGAGTGAGAGAGTGAGCGTGAGTGAGAGAGTGAGAGTGAGTGAGAGAGAGAGAGAGAGAGAGAGAGAGAAAGAGAGAGAGAGATTTATATTTACACAAAAAATATATAAATTGTTAAAAATATATAAAATACCAAAGCTAAAATTAACGCCGTTTTCTTTACCTCGTTGGTCTGATTTCCAAAAATAGGTCAATCGGATCAATAACATTATCAGAATCAGAATTTTAGTCAAAGCTATAGGTTGGCTGCTAATAGCTGCTTTATGTAGCAGTTTCTTCATCATTATCAAAATTTTAAAAACTTCGTGAACTACTCGGTGATCTGCATTGAATAAAATGTAGAAAATGCTAAATTAATCAACATTATGAAGTCTTGCTGTAATCATGTGTACAATATACAAATATTAATTAAACCAGTTATTATTAATAAAACACTTTCATTATCCAAACGTCTCTGAAAATTTGAATTCAATATTCTCATAAATTCGACATACAAATACTATTCGAATAGAAAAATTCTTGCCCGACTATTTAATTTTTATACTAATTAACAATTTATACTTATTCAAATTGTCACAAAAATTACCGATTACAAAAGTATCAAATACAACAGATGGCAAATTTATAATAACGTATTTTGATATAATATTAGCTAAGTTACGTTGATTCGAATATTTATAATATTTGTGGTACATACATACTAAATATCTAAATTTTATAATTTTATTCATTATACATAATTCTACTTATTGTAATATCTATCTATATATACACAAAAGTATATGTAAATGATTGAAAAGAGATAAAATAGTAATACTGAATTTTTCGCCGTTTTCTTTCTCTCTTTGGTCTGATTTTCAAAAATAGATTGTTCGGATCATTAACATTATCAGAGTTGAAATTCTGGTCAGAGTGGCTGGTTGGCTGCTGATAGCTTGATGTAGCAGTATCTTCATTATTATCAGAATTTGAAAGACTGCGTGAACTACTCAGTAATCTGCATAGAATAAGGAGTAAAAATTGTAAAATTATTGAATTAATCAATATTACAAAATCTTGCTTGAATCATGTGCACAATATATAATTATTAAGTACACACTGTTATTAATAATAAAACACACTTATTATTTAAACATCTCCCGCTGAAAACATGAATTCAATATTCTCATATATTCGACATACAAATACTATTCAAATACAAAAATTCTTGCCCGATTATTTAATTTTCATACTTATTCACAATTCATATTTAATCAAATTGCCACAAATTACCGATTACAGAAATATTAAATGCAATAGGTAGTAAATTTGTATTTTCGTATTTTGATATAATATTAGTTAAATTAAGAGTTGACTCGAATATTTATAATATTTGTGATAAACACATGCTAAATATTTGAATTTTATCATTTTAATCATACACAATTCTACTCATTGTACACACAAATTATTTATATTTATTAAATTAATTTATTCATAAAACTATTTATAAATAATTCAAAATAGATAAAATATTAATATTTAATTTATCATCGTTTCTCTTACGTTGGTCTGAGATATAAAGGTATATCGATTTGATGAGCTTTGATAAAATGTACCATGATGTTGAAAGACTTATTTTCTTCAAAAATGTTCTCGCAAGTCTTGCAATTTGATGTCTATAAGTCTAATGTATAATAATAATACAATAGGCAGATGTAGAGATTATTTGTTTTAATGTAATTAAAGTTATGACTAATGATTAAATGGTCTTTCATATCATGGTTAGCAACAAATACTGCAGGATAAATATCATCACAAATATCACATTTCGTTTGATTGTTTTCTAGCATAGAAAAGGGCCACTTTTTATTTCCTTGTAGGTTTTTTGATAAAAAAAAAATATCAAAATTAAAATATCAAAATTCATGTATAGTATATAGACATTACGTAGCATATTACCGTGTTAACCTTTTTCTTTATTATTTACTTACTTGTCACTTTGTTGTCAAATCTCATGTGGAGATTATCACGTTAAATAACTAAGATTTACTGATATTTAAATATGTATATTTAAGGAACAAATTAATAGGATTTTACAGATCGTTATATTAATTAAGAATAATAATAAATGAAAGATGTTTACAAAATGATAAACGTTGTTAAGTGTAATCAATTAATCAATAAAATATGTGTGAATATATAACAAAATGATAAGTGTGAAATGTGTGGATCTTAAAGATGGTAAGTATATAATCTTCTTTATCGATGAGTTGCCACAGTACTTCCCCTCGAGTAACGTCTTACAACGTTGCGAAATGAATCCTTTTCTTAGCACGTAAATATGTCCGAAGAGGCGAAGTAGTTGAAGACATAGCAGTTGTAGGTGCAGTAATTGTAGGTGCAACATTTGTTGAAGTATTGAGTGCAGACGAGGAAGAAGAAGGTGGTGGCACAGTAGAATAATCAGTTGAGTCAGTAATAATCTCTTTAGATAAGAACGCTGGTTTAAGATGCTCAGTTGAAACATTAATAATTTTACCTGAAATATTGATAGCAAAAAGATAATCATTAATTCTATTAACAATAGGGAATGGACCAGAATAAGGAGGTTGAAGAGACTTTCTAACAGAATCATCACGAATCCAGACATGTGAGCAATTATATAATTTTTTATGGAAGAAAGGTGATTTCTTGTGATGATGTGCAGTTGGCTGAGATCTAATGTTTCTCATAAAAATCCTGTGTTTTTCCAAAAAAATTTCTGGGTCTTGTGGAAGATCTTCTTCAATAAAGAACTCTCCTGGAATTCGAAGAGTGGATCCATATAGCATCTCTGCTGGAGAAGCACGTAAATCTTTTTTAAAACAGGTACGTAGACCTAATAACACAGTGGGAAGAACTTCTATCCAGTTCTCTTTTGAATGACACATAATAGAGTTCTTGAGTGCGATGCCATCTTTCTAGAATTCCATTCGCAGCAGGATGATAAGCGGAAGTCCTTATTCGCTCGCAACCAATAAGGTTGGTGAGAGCTTTGAAGATCGCTGCTTCAAATTGAGGACCTTGGTCTATGGTGATGGTATGCGGAGAACCATATCTTGCTACCCAATGAGTACAGAAGGCAGTTGCAACAGTATCAGCGGAAATTTCTACCAAAGGAATCGCTTCAGGCCATCTCGAAAATCTGTCAATTATAGTCAGACAGTATCGATAATTCTGACATGGAGGTAGAGGTCCAATCAAATCCAGATGAATATGTTGAAAGCGTTGATCAGGTACTGCAATTCTTTGAGAAATATTCTTCGTATGTTTACTGATCTTGGCTCGTTGACAAGACAAACAAGTTCGAGACCATTCTTTAATGTCCTTTTTCATGTTAGGCCATATAAATTTTTGTTGTATTAATTTACAGATTGTTCGTCCACTAGGATGTGCTAGACCATGGACGACATCAAAAATTTTTCTTCGTAGTAGTTGCGGCACATAAGGACGAATATTGACTGTAGAGCAATCACAGAAAATTAGAGCAGTTGAACCAGTAAGTGTTAATTTCTGTAGTTTAAGAGAAGAATTTGCAGGCAATGATTTTAATTCTTCATCCTCTTTTTGAAAATTAGCCAGATCATCCAGTGAAACAATAACTGGCATAGAGATAGATTCAATTCTTGAAAATGCATCCGCAACTACCTTTTCTTTTCCTGCAATGTATTCAATGTCAGTGGAAAATTGTGCGATAAAATCAAGTTGGCGAATTTGTCTAGGAGAAGCTTTATCCAACTTCTGTCTAAACGCATAAATCAAAGATTTATAATCAGTACGGATCAGTAATTGGCGTCCTTCAAGTAAATACCGAAAATGTTTAATGGCTAAGTAAATGCCAAGTAATTCACGATCGTAAGTACTATAATTTTTTTGAGTGTTGTCTAATTTCCTGGAGAAAAATGCTATTGGTCTGTTAACTCCATCGACCACTTGTTCTAGGGAGGCACCTACCGCAATGTCAGAAGCATCACTAGTTAGAATAAGAGGAACTGTTGAAGCAGGATGCGATAAAATAGTGGCATTCAGGAGCTCGTCTTTACAACTTTTAAAAGCAGTTTCAGCTTCTGGAGTCCAGATAACTAATCTTTTGTCTTTACGCTTACTGTCTTTTAAATAATCTGTAAGAACAGCTTGATGTTTAGCAGCATTCTTTAAACTTCTGCGGTAGAAATTAATTATTTCCAAAAATCTTCTCAAATCATGTATTGTTTGTGGCTTTTTATAATTTACAATTGCTTGAACTTTGTCTGTTAAAGGTTTAATTCCTTGTTTGGAAACCAAGAATCCAAGAAAAGGAACTTCTTCAAGACCGAAAAGACATTTGGAAAGATTAATAGTTAATCCAAATTGTTTCAAGCGAGAGAAAATAATACGAAGGTGTTGTATATGTTTCTTGTTATCAGAAGAAGCAATAAGTATGTCATCGAGATAACAGAAACAGAAGTCAAGTCCAGACAGAAAGGTATTCATTAAGCGCTGAAAAGTTTGAGCTGCATTCCTTAAACCAAAGGGCATAACTAAAAATTCAAATAGGCCAAAAGGAGTAGTTACAGCCGTTTTGGGAATATCTTTCTCAGCAACAGGAACTTGATAGTACGCCTTGACTAAATCTATTTTGGTAAATATACTTTTGTTATATACTGCGCAAAACAATTAGGGGATCACTTTAAAACTTGCAAATTTTGACCGATTTTTAAGAAGCCGTATCTCAGCTTAGAAGCATCGTAGGACAATGTTTTTTTTATGTTTTAACGGGTAAAACCTCAACTTTAAGATGGGCACGGTGTCATTACTCGCCTCATCGAACTTTTTTTTTGTTACGACCAAAATCAGACCGCGAAAAAAATTCTGAAAATTGTATGACTTTGTAGCCGTCCATGGGAAAAGTAGAGATGGAGCCAGAAATGCCATCACATATGCTTTGAAGTGGGAATCTTCCCCTTTAAAATGGTGCAAGAAAAATGTCTGTAGCGTATCTAGAAGCTGAGATATCGAATTTCAAAGTCACCCCTGCATTTTGTAAGATTTTGAGTAATACCGTCGGCATTAGCGTTACCCAATGTGCACCACGGGGAGGTTGCGCGATCGGAATTTGCACATCATGTGGCCCTGAAAAGGGCTGTTATGTTAATGCGCGCGCGTGTGTGTGTATGTGTGTGTCACAAGGATAAGGACCCCGTGGTTCGTCAGCTCCACAGTATTTTACGACTCCAAACCCTCCTTGTGGTTGTGTGTGTGTGTGGGTGTTTGTGTGTGTGTGCGCGCGCATGTGCGTGTGCGCGCGCGCGCGCTCTATTTATAATGTGGTGTTGCCGCCTCTTCGATTAATCACCTCATGTAGTCTATCCCTCATATTGATGCATCTGCTGATTTCAGCTTGAGGGATTTCCAGCCAGATCGCCTGAAGGATTCTTTCCAGATCGGCTAATGTTGTTGGCTGTCTTGGACGATCCCTCAACTGACGACCTATCAAATCCCAAACGTGTTCGATAGGATTCAAGTCTGGGCTCACCGCTGGGTGATCGAGGACAGTGATGTCGTGGTTCCGCAAAAATTCCCTTGTCTGCGCAGCGGTATGTGGACGAGCGTTGTCACGCATCAGCATGAAATGCTCACCAATTCTTTTCCGGAATGGCAAAACCTGTGGCCGGAGGATCTCATTAATGTATCGGGCTACTGTCATGCCCGGAGGAGGCATTATCACTAAGTTTGAGCGTTGGGTTGTGGTGATCCCTGCCCAAACCATCACCGAGCCCCCATTGAAAGCTCGAACTGGTGCGACACAGGCACGGTCAAATCTTTCTCCACGTCGACGCCAGACACGAATTCGTCTATCATCAGTGAATAGAGAAAAACAGGACTCGTCTGTGAAAAGAACTCGATTCCACTGCCTCTGAATCCAATCGACGTGAGCTCTGGCGTATTCCAGACGAACTCGTCGGTGGATAGCCGTCAACATTGGTACACGCGCTCTGTTTCGTGATCTCAAGCCAGCTTCTCTCAAGCGATTTCGGACGGTCTGATTGCTCATGAGCTGATTTGGAAACAAATTGGCTCTGATGTGTTGAGCACTTCCTGTACGTTCGGTCAGAGCCATGTTAACAATGCGACGGTCCTCCCGAATAGACGTCACACGCCTACGACCCTGGCCTCTTCTTCGTTGGTAATGTCCAGTTTCCTGGTAGCGCGCCCAAGCACGAGATACGACAGATTGACTTACATGAAATCTGCTAGCAACGTATCGTTGAGATCTACCTTCTTCCAATAAAACGATTACTTAAGCTACTTGATTTTCGCTGAGATGTCTCATTTTCCTTTAAACTGTGGTTCTCGTTTTAAACTCTACAAGCTTGCGCCAGACACGAAAAAGATGACGATAAGTGAACTTTTTTACATTGTTTGGGCTCGTTGCAGAGTCGTGCTATGACGTCGACAAAGATGTAATAGTGAACTTTTATACTACCAAACCTGTGTTGTCAAACAGTTTACAACGTCTCTGACGTGGAGACAACATGATGTGCAAATTCCGATCGCGATCGCGCAATCTCCCCGTGGTGCACATTGGGTAACGCTAATGCCGACGGTATTACTCAAAATCTTACAAAATGCAGGGATGACTTTGAAATTCGATATCTCAGCTTCCAGATATTCTTAAAGGAAAAAAAAGGAAAGGATGACAGCTCGATATTGGAGCGAACGAGAAGCCGATAGAGACAGCGCGGTGTCCTATAGCTTTCTCACTCGCACTCTCTCCATTCGAGCGTCGAGTGAGTGAGACGACTGTAGGAACACCTCTAGCTGACATCACGTCTTGCATTGCTTTCTCTCTCGATCGTGTGATTTGCGAAAAGGATGCAACATCGGATTGCCTCCTACCAATTTCTCCTTCGCTGCTTGATCTCCTCCGCGCTTCAAGTGACACATACGTCGCGCTTCGTGTGTATGCGGTGTCGCTTTCGACTGTCATACACATACGCATACATTTACCGAGGGACTCCATTCCTGCCGGTGCGTGTACACAACACATGCATAGATATATAGTAGTATCGCGCTACACGTATATACACGTACACAACACATGCAATAAATAGCAATGTGTGCATCTTGTACGGTTGACTTGTTTGACGGAAGATCGCGCTAGCAGCGCTCTGCGACATTGACAGCATACGTTATAGCGACACGTGCGCGGTTAACCTCACTTTCGAGTCGATGGTATTTAGTAATCACAATATATGTGTGTTTATCTGAGCCGTTTATCAAGATTTAAGGGTTTATTAAGGGGTTTACATTTCAATTTTATTTTTTTTACAGTGCCGCAAAACAATGTTTAGAAAAACTTTAAATTGTATCTTTATACGGGTACGTACAGGTATTAGAGCGACTTTTATGAGCACTACTTTATGTCCAATACAACTGATATGGAATTAGCCAGTATAGATTGCGACAAGGATTGCTAATCAATTACAATAGTACATTATAATTAGTTATTAAATAAACAAAATAAAGGCTCTAGAAATGATAATAATAAAATAAACGGCTAATAAGAGCCAGACCGCATAGGTAATTCAAGCGTACGTTTTAATTTTCTTTTTTTGTATATATAATCCGATCACCGGTTTTGGTTATAATGTTTCTCATGTCATGTAATTCATTTGTTTATACAGTTACTGAAGATGGCCCGAAGCGGGACCGAAACGTCTAATTATATAATAAAGGGTAGTTTAATCTAAACAATTGTGTTTACTCGCGCCTTTACCTATGCGGTCTGGCTCTTATTAGCCGTTTATTTTATTATTATAATTAGTTAATATTTTTATAAATTATTACCGGAATGTATGAAATTACTCCCACTTTATATTAATTGTTTTTATTTGTCTATTTATTATAGTTTATGTTTATTAGGAGCTGATATGACGATTGATGATATAATAATTGTTACATATTATTTATAGAAAATCTTATCTATATGTTCTTATGGCTGGGTATGGTGCTTCCCTCCCAATGGGTACAAGTACTTTGGCATGCCTTCGGTGGTTCAGAGAGTAAGTCGTTTAATACAACTGATATGGTTAGCCAGTATAGATTGCGACAAGGTAATCAATTGCAATACAATAGTACATTATAAATAAAATGTGATCATCATAAACATATAGAATATTTTTAAATAAAATGTGATTATGCGTAGCGTAAAGTACTCTTAAAATAAGATGTTTATTTATTTCGTAAATGAGAGATAAGATTGTAAAAATATGTTATATGTTTATAATAAGATGTGTGTGTGTGTGTGTGTGTGTGTGTATGTATGTGTGTGTGTGTGTGTGTGTGTGTGTGTGTGTGTACTGTAACAATTTCTTTCGTTTTAAACTTTTAACTTTTAACCCAAAAAGGACTACAAGCCCCCACCGGGTTAATAAAAATACAAGTGCATAATTAAAAGTTTAAATCTTAAAAAATTATTATAGTATATGTGGCGTTTATACGCCACCACAAATACGCCTGCACAACGGCAACCCGCGCAACGGAGGTCCCGCGCGCGACAGCCGCTATCACGTGCCAGGAGCGCGGCTTATCAGGTCCTGTGCACGTGCCGGAGCGCGAGCGCGCAGCGGTTGCCGAATACCTGCCGCCACGCGGCGTCCGTTTCTCGCGAGTGAAAATCCCCAGCGTAAATCCCCTGCATATAAGGAGCAGCGCGCGGCAGATCAGTATCAGTCACGGCTCTCGCTAGAGAGGTATATACCTCGCCTTTTGAGTAGCAGAGTCGGCGACAGGCGGATAACCACACCGCCGTTATATTTTTCCACCCACATTGGGTGACAAATACAGCAGCAAGGGGGACCCACGTCACCTGCCGCCGCCCGCATCACCTGGGCAACACTTGCGGCCAGACTACGAGGGGACACCAGACAGGCGATCCAAGCGGGTCCAGTGGACGCTAGCAGAGTGGAAGCTGCAGCCTGTGGAACTGTCGCCGGTGCGTTTCACACGCCCCCCTCGGAGTCTCCTGACAACGTGGGACATACGGGTACGACGATATACCTCGCCTACAGGACTTTGGAGCGTGCCAGCGCTCCTCTCACCCTTGCCGGAGTCGCCGTCATCTCGGAGCTGTTCCACGACGACCGGGACGCAGACTGCAGCCGTAAGCCGGGTACATAGAGGCACTCAGGACTACTCATACTGCAGGGACGCCTCCACACAATATCAACCCGCGACTGCTGACCAGGCAACGCAGTCTGACCTCTCCGACTGGGAGACTCCGGCTCCGGCAGGGAACGCTAGTAACGCCGCTTCACCACTGCCCGAGGACAGGAGTTATACTCCTCCGGGGACTCCGCCAGCGCTCCGGAAGTGGGGGCCTCCCCGCTACACCTCTACGGAGCCTCGCATACAGTGGCGAGAGCGCCGTTTTTGACGCATACATCCGCGTACAATCGGCCCTTTTCAGGGCCACACAAATAAGCCAAAAACAAACTGTATATAACACTGTATATAGTGTACATAATAAAGAAGTACAAAAGAAAACTACTACACATTCTCGTCAAGCGTCATCACCTCCTCACGGCGATCCTCTAGGATATAAGACACGCGACGAACGATAAGCGCTACAGTATACACACAAAACTTATTATAAACATATAGAATATATTTATATCTTTCTCTCATTTATAACAAAAATATATTATAGATTCTCTTATTTATAAAATAAATAAAACATCTCATTTTAAAAGAAGTTTACGCTATGCCTAAAAGAACAAAACATCACATTTTATTTAAAAATATTCTATATGTTTATGATAAGATACACATACAATTCTTTTAATTTAATGTTTTGACTAATGCATTTGTATTTTTATTAATCTAGTGTGGACTATCCCAAAAAGGACTCCCAGAACCCACTGGGTTAATAAAAAAATAAAAGTGCAAACATTCACCTGGTGCGGACTATCCCAAAAAGGACTCCCAGCACCCACCGGGTTAATAAAAATCTAAAGTTTTATCATTTCGTTTAACTTCTAACGCTATTATAATTTACTCTGTGTGTATGTGTGTGCGTGTGTATTATCTCTTTACGTGTGTGTGTGTGTATATACACATATATATATATATATATAATGTATGTACTGTGATGTGACATTTTGAATGTCCGTCACAAGGGCCGAATGGCCCGACCGCTGACGGTAATTTTGCGGGGGCCTGCGTCCTCCCGGTAGCGGGAGAGAGTGGCCCACGAGTAGAATCGGACGCGATTCCGCTCTTAATTTTTTTGTTTTTGCGTTATGCGAGCTCTTTATCGAGATATTAGCGTCGAGAGTGGTGACAAACGAATCAACGACGGGATCTCATCCGGCTAATCACGCGACTCGGGGCCAAGGAGATCAACGGAAAGCGGAGGCCCGACGCAGACGCGGGAGCACGCCAGGTACTATCTTTAATAAAAATAGGTCTAAAAAACGGCAATAGAAGCCAGCGCGGTAATTGAGGCGCAAATATAATTTATTGATAAGTACAATCGAAATAATTACAAAGTTGATCACGAAAAGAAAAATCAACAAAAAACGATTACGTACGGAAGCGTTTCGGTCTCCTTTTTTGAGACCTTCTTCAGCGCATTAATAATTGATACTAAAATTAGAATAATCATCGAGTGGTCAGTGTAAAAGTCATGATAAACAGGGACGTTACAAAAAATCTTATAAATGTCAAGTCTATATATAGGTACGCAAAAACTGACGAACATATATATTTAATAAAATCGGATTGTTCGGAATCGATGTTCGTCATCTCCAGGGAATGCTCCTTCCAGATTGATAAGCACTGGAGGTATACCTTAGAGTTACGTCCATTGATGTCCTCCATAATAATTAAAGTTAAAATCTAGAAGGCACACGTATGGAGTAGAGCATACCTGATAAATACGAAACGTCGATATGATGTAAGTAAAACTTACGGAGCGATGGCGATCCTTAAGAGATAATTCACTCAAATAAATTAAAAAATTAAAAAATAAAATAATCATGTACGGTTAATGAAAAAACAAGAGTATACGAGAATAAATTAATTAAAAGTATAATAAATTTATGTGTGTGTTTCGACGAGAGACTAGACAATAACTGTCGAATCTCCGAGGTGAAGTAATATAAATAGACAAAGAACAATAACCTTGTGTACAGAAAAAATTGTCGATGCGAAAGTCAAATTTTCGGGAGTTTATTTATTACGGTAGTATAATTGTGGTGTAAACCTTCCGTATCGGTCTGTAGGTTCAAACTATTTGTTTGTCTTTTTATGAACAGCATTTCAGAAATCAATCTCCTGTTAAGGAAAGGTTCATTGTTTAACACCTCAACGTCATCCCATTTAAATTCATGGTTAAAATTGATTCTATGGTCAGTAATGACCGAGTGATTAGTAGTATTCCTACGTATGTGATTGCGATGCTCATTTATTCTAGTTTATAATTTTCGGCCGGTCTGGCCGACGTACGAGGCATCGCAATCACCACAGTTAATTTTATAAACGACATTGTTAACTGAGGATCTTGGGAGACGATCCTTATGTACTTTAATAAAACAGTTTAATTTATTGAGACTAAAATATGAGAGTTGGACATTGAGGCCGTTGGTAATATTTTTGAAACAGTCAGATATGGGAGGAACAAAGGAATTGTGAAAAAATTCATGGAGTCTTTATTTTCTTCATTAGTAGAGATGGAAATATTGGTTCTTGAATTGTTTATTAAAAATTTGAGGCGTTCGTGTATTGTTAAGAAAATCAATTCTAGAGGGTAGCAGTTCGTTAATAAAATGTTGATGAGAGTATGGAAATTTTTCATGTGGAAGCGAGGATGTGATAGTAAGAACGCTCTGTCAATCATGCCTTTTATTGTGCCTTTCTTTTGGCATAAGGGATGCTGTGAATAATAATTTAGATATCTCCCCGAAAAAGTTGGTTTATGGAACCAGTCGAAAATCAGTCTGTTGTTATTTAGGATCATGGTTACGTCGAGGAAATTAAGTTTATCTTCTCCTATTTCCGTTGTGAATTGAATTCGTGGATGTAGTGAGTTAAAACTATTTAACGTCTGATCCAGAAAAGAGGAAGGAACAGCCAGGGCTATGTCATCGACGTATCTTATATAGAAAGGAGGGGTAAAAGATAATAACGTCAGTACTCTGTCCTCTAAGTCTTGCATAACAATGTCTGCGATGATTGGGGAAAGGGGGGAGCCCATGGGAGTTCCATAGGTTTGTTGGTAAATTGTGTCATTAAAAGTAAAAAAGGTTGAGTTAAGTATGAATCTTAGAGCTATAATAAACTCATTGAAAGGGATGGGACAATGATCCGAAATAAAGTTCTGTCTTTTGCACACGCTGTCAATTGCAAGGTCAATCGGGATGTTGGTAAAAAGAGATATAACGTCAAGGGAAATTAAGGGAAAATTATCATTGATGAAAGTATCAGACAATTTATTAACTAATTGGGGATGACGTTGAGGTGTTAAACAATGAACCTTTCCTTAACAGGAGATTGATTTCTGAAATGCTGTTCATAAAAAGACAAACAAATAGTTTGAACCTACAGACCGATACGGAAGGTTTACACCACAATTATACTACCGTAATAAATAAACTCCCGAAAATTTGACTTTCGCATCGACAATTTTTTCTGTACACAAGGTTATTGTTCTTTGTCTATTTATATTACTTCACCTCGGAGATTCAACAGTTATTGTCTAGTCTCTCGTCGAAACACACACATAAATTTATTATACTTTTAACTAATTTATTCTCGTATACTCTTGTTTTTTCATTAACCGTACATGATTATTTTATTTTTTAATTTTTTAATTTATTTGAGTGAATTATCTCTTAAGGATCGCCATCGCTCCGTAAGTTTTACTTACATCATATCGACGTTTCGTATTTATCAGGTATGCTCTACTCCATACGCACGTGTGCTTTCTAGATTTTAACTTTAATTATTATGGAGGACATCAATGGACGTAACTCTAAGGTATACCTCCAGTGCATATCAATCTGGAAGGAGCATTCCCTGGAGATGACGAACATCGATTCCGAACGATCCGATTTTATTAAATATATATGTTCGTCAGTTTTTGCGTACCTATATATAGACTTGACATTTATAAGATTTTTTGTAACGTCCCTGTTTATCATGACTTTTACACTGACTACTCGATGATTATTCTAATTTTAGTATCAATTATTAATGCGCTGAAGAAGGTCTCAAAAAAGGAGACCGAAACGCTTCCGTACGTAATCGTTTTTTGTTGATTTTTCTTTTCGTGATCAACTTTGTAATTATTTCGATTGTACTTATCAATAAATTATATTTGCGCCTCAATTACCGCGCTGGCTTCTATTGCCGTTTTTTAGACCTATTTTTATCTTTATCGAAGCCTTTTAATCTTTAATTTTAATTACTATCTTTAATTTTGCAATTAAAAACGGCTTAGCCCCAAAAGTCAGAATGGATGCTGCCGTATCTCTGAAGGTATTCGCCGTTCACAGGTCGAAAGGGGTGCGAGGGGATGGCGCCAATCCACACGCAAGACGCGTGGGAGCCCCGGAAAGGAGCCGTAGTATTTCGCCCAAACCCGAGAAACCGGATCTAGAGCGAATGACGGAACAGATCGATGGGGAAATCGATCCGTAAAGCTTTCGGGGAGAAGGAGAAAACGGGCCGAGCGAAGCTGCCGACTGCCACTTTCCGCGCCTCCGACAGCCGTCGGAAAAATTTGACGACGGGGCCTAACGCCCGTCCCTGCGATAAGGATTATCAGGATCGCGAAGGCCGCGAGGCGGCCCTGAGGGCTCGATAGCGCCACAGGTGGTCTAATCGCGCGCTAATACGCCGGCGCCGGCGTGTCTCCCGCGGGCCTTCCGCTCTTCACTGTTCGGCGGACCGGCTTAGAGGACGCAGGCCCGATAGTATATCGCTTCCGAAGCCGAATATTGAGACGATAGCCGGTGAGACAGACGTCCGGATTGTAAGGCCACCGGTTTTGTAAGGTAGAGTACGGAAGAGTCGCGCGTTGAGCCCATCGTGGTCGTCAATTAAGCGTGTTTAGAGGATATTAATTCTGTGAGATTCCGCGTATGACGCAATTCGGAACGACGACCGGGCGGCAGGCCTCTCTTCCGTACGCAATTTAGCGATAAGTGCTCTCTCTCCTGAGTTAACGCCGCCGACAGTCCAATGCGCGTATTTGTAAAATTGTTAATCACATTCGTTTCCGTTTCTCGCGTTAGTTATTATCGTTCGAATCAGCTCGTGTAATAAGCGGCATAAATATTGGCCGGTATTAATTGTATGTAACTGAGGATTGTAAATCTCTTCGTCGTCGAATCAAATACGAATTCGGTCACCTTGCGTTAGTATTCGTAAACGAGTTCAGATAATATAGTTCGCTTCCGTGTTCGCGTTACATGGAAATATGTTATTTGTAAACATCGTACTTCGGGCTGCTCAGAGCGCCGTTCGGTCGGAATAATTTTGCTGGATTCCGTGAGCGAGTGCAAATTGATTTTCGGTATCGTGGCGGAATTAAATAAATGGTAGGCTTAACCAAGCCAACCGTCTAAAATTGCGACTCGCCGAATAATTGACCGTACTACACGCGTATTTTCCGACACTGCTACGCTTGCGCTCGATCGCGCCCGACACTCGTTGCCGACATATTATTCGGTCGGTCTTGTACGCTTCCTTGTATATCTTTTTCTCTTAATTATATTTAATACTTCTCATTCTCATTTCCTGTGTGATTGATTATTCTGCTGTTACATGTCGCCTTGTCTCTCTCGATTCTCGATCCCGTCCCGCTCAAAAGAACCGCCCCCCTCTACCAATCTCGTCAGCTGAGTCGCCGGAGAATTACCGTCGCGATTATTTATTAGATCGATTTATGAGTTTTCGAGCATATATAGAGCGGCGTGAATGTACGCGCCTGACGCCCAACTTTTGATGTCGTTTGAACTGTGCGACAGAATAAAAATGCGGTAAATAATTAATCGCGCCGAAAGTGTGCCGTCGGTCCTGTCCAACGATCGGTCGTCCGATCAATTTCTACTAGACTTAAAATTAACGCGGTCACAGTACATATGTATATAAATTAGTTTTGATGCGATCTTATTACTTAAGATTCAGTTGGTATGTTATGATAAATATATGCAAACATGTATATGAATGTTTTTAAATTGAATCAATTCTCTATAATTTCTCGATTCACTTGTATAAATGTCTATGTGTACATGTGTATGTGTATATGTGTATGTGCATTTATAATTATGTGAGAAATAGGATTTAAAGAAATGTTTTAACACAATTATGTAAAATCATCATAGCACGCTTTACATAATCCCATTTCTTACATAATTATAAATGTACATACACATATACACATACAAATGTACACATAGACATTTATACAAGTGAATCGAAAAATTATAGAGAATTGATTCAATTTAAAAACATTCACATACATGTTTGCATATATTCATCAAAACATACCAAATGAATCTTAAGTAATAAGATCGCATCAAAACTAATTTATATACATATGCACATACATTATATATATATATATATATATATATATATATATACAAGGTCTGTCCAAAAAGTATCGGGACTGATTTTTTCTAGCCAAGGGGAAGGGGTGGAGGGTGGTCTCAATGGGCAGGGACGTTGGTGGGGAATGTCAGGTATATGACGCGACCTGGCTCAGTTGCCTCTGAGCCTTTGCAGAGTGTGGATCGCGCCCGGAGTGAGCAGTTGTTTTGTGGTGTCGTCAGGAATCAAGATGCAGCGAACGATTGAACAGCGGTATGCGATCAAGTTTTGTGTGAAACTGAAAAAATCCGGTGCAGAGACTCTTGCCATGATCCGTGAAGCCTACGGGGAGGATGCCATGTCCAAAAAGTTCTTTCACTTTTGCCACATTTTCCTCATTTCGGCTTGTTGATGGACGTCCTGCGCGTTGCTCGTCCTCGATGTCCTCCCTTCCTTCTTTAAACTTCTTGTGCCACTCGGAAACTCGTGTTTTGGATTGTTCAATCGTCCGCTGTTCAATCGTTCGCTGCATCTTGATTCCTGACGACACCACAAAACAACTGCTCACTCCGGGCGCGATCCACACTCTGCAAAGGCTCAGAAGCAACTGAGCCAGGTTGCGTCGTATACCTGACATCCCCCACCAACGTCCCTGCCCATGGAGACCACCCTCCACCCCTTCCCCTTGGCTAGAAAAAATCAGTCCCGATACTTTTTGGACAGACCATGTATATATGTATATATGTATATATATACATATATACATACGTAAAGAGATAATACACACGCACACACATACACACAGAGTAAATTATAATAGCGTTAGAAGTTAACCGAAATAATAAAACTTTAGATTTTTATTAACCCGGTGGGTGCTGGGAGTCTTTTTTGGGATAGTCCGCACCAGGTGAATGTTTGCACTTTTATTTTTTTATTAATCCAGTGGGTGCTGGGAGTCTTTTTTGGGATAGTCCACACTAGATTCCCACACAGCACATGATATCGTACGAATATTCTATACTCATTCTGTGAATGTACGTATTGTACGTAATATACTGAGAACATCTCTAAAATATCTTGTGTAGTATATTATTTTTCGTATATTCTCAGGATATTATCAGAACATCTTATGTAGTATATTATTTTTTGTATATTCTCGTATATTCTCAGAATGTACTTTTAATATCTCTTATAGTATATTATTTTTCATATATTTTCATAATATACTATTGAATTACGCGGATTTTTGCTTACGAGCGGATATGTATGCCATTTTGGATACGTAATTTCCGCTATTGCCGGCATTTGTCTTTTCCTTCTTCTTCTTCACTGACGACGTGCAAGTGATATATATATATATATATATATATATATATATATATATATATGTGCTAATATACTACGATTGTGATTAATCGCAGGTAATCTTTTTTATTTATTTTCAAATAAATTAAATATATATATAAAGCTATCCCAGACAGCAGAAAATCGTCTAAAAGATGACTAACAGATGACATATTTTTTATAAAGATGTCTTTTAGTGAGAGCGTATAGTCGACAAAAAGATGACTAATGAGCGTATATAAAGCCTACAAAATGTAGGCTTTATATAGACGACATATGTCTGACTAAAAGTCATCTTGTAGCCTTAATCTATAAAAGATTTAAAAGACATCTTATTTTAGACATCTTATAGTCGTCTTTTAAAACTGTATTCCAAACTAGAAATGATTGGTCGAATCGACGGTCGAAATTTGTAGTCAATTCGACTTAAAAATGGGCTTAAATTTCGACCAGTCATTGACAAGTCTGACGTTTGTATTAATAATATATATTAATATAATATATATAAGAAAATTTAAATAATTTAATTTATAAAATTAAAGATTTTATTGATATGAAAGTTAATTTTTACTTAATATTTTAAGTAAATAATAACGAAATATATTTTCACTTATTCGGACATTTATTTGTCCAATTTTCAAATAAGCAGTTTAATATCTGAATTCCCCTGTACGGGAATTGTATTAGAAATTAAACTGATAAAAATAATTCATATGTTATTAACCGCATTTTTGTAGGCTTTATATACGCTCATTACAAGAACTCGAATACGGGTATAGAAAATGAATAATGCGCCGCGTAGCGGTAAGCGAATAAACTACACTATTTGAATAATAGTAAATAAAGTATATACTGTGCTTTCCAGCTTTGTTTAACAAACAAAGCTAACCGACCATAAAATTGTAACCCTTAAACATCTCTATACTTTAGCCGAAAAACAGAAAGCTAAAATAAAAAAGACGATTTTAATTACTCACAGAAAGACATCCTTTAAACGTTTTTTTAGTCTTGCCGAAAAGATGACTTAAAAAAGACATCTTTTCGTCATCTTTTGGATTTATATGCTGTCTAGGTGGTTATTGGTAAATTATAATTGTGCACTTAGTTAATTATAAAATAACTATTTTAGCTATACGCCCTACTACTTTAATTATATTGCAATGTATTAAATATAATTTTTCTTAATATTGGAAATAATAAAATAAATAAATTTTATATCATAAATTTTTATTCAGTTGGCGCAATTTTTTGATATCATTATTTTTGTAGGAAATTAAAACAACTACATATTTTGTACAACTTTTTTTGGTTAAAATATTTTTATATGCTTTTATTTTTAGTTGGCGCAATTTTTTTGTAGGATGTTTTACACAATATTAAAATAATTCGTAAAATATTTTTTACGGTTTAAAATAACACTATTTGTGCAGATTAAAAAATACATATAAAAGTTTTTGACAAAAACTATGGCGCGTGTACTTGGCGCATTTTTTTTACGTTTTTTTAAAAGGTAGGTTTTTAGGGTAAGATTTACATGCAACGTGCGATAATTTTTCCGTACAGACTATAAATAAATATAGTATACGACACTAAGGAAAAAAGGACTCGAGTGGAATGGATAAAGTATCATGAAAAGTGAATAAGGGTCCAGTAAGAGAGATGGAGAGCACAAAAAGAGAAAATTTTAAATCGAGCGAACCAACATTGTTGATGATTCACATCCCGCGTCAACAGCAGCCTCTGTGACACAGAGAAAGAGCAAATGGATCAAAGTAAAGCGAAGAACGTTTTATTCTCACGCAATCGGACGACTCATTGATCGTCGAACCGAGTACATTAAAAATCAGAAAATTTTTGGAAAAATATCGAAAGAGTGATATTTTTTTCACGTATTTATATAAAACATCCAAAGTAACACAAATCTTGAGATAATTGACAATTTTACTTTCGTAACATGATTTAAAGAGAAATTTTTTACAATTGACCAATACCAGCAAATAAACGGGCGAAATTGGAAGAATATTTTTTAGGGAGAACGTATCTCTTGGTTTGAGATTACAAGATTCCCTTAATCTTCCTCCAACCATACCGTGAATAAATAGGCTAGAAAAATGTAGGTCCGAAAAGTCGCTGAAGCAGGAATCGAACCTGCGTCTTTCGCTTGCCGGGCGACTGCTTTAACCATCTAAGCTATTCAGACCCTCTCGATCCTATATTTTTCAATTGCCTTTTAATAGATGTTAGTAAACAATAATTTGAGAACGTTTTACCGGCTCTCGGCGGTGAAAGATGTAAATTCTAATATTGTGTGTTGGCTCCATAATTAGGTCCAGGAGCGAATTAAATTAAGTAATTGGTAATTTTTTATCGCTAGTCAAATAAATTCAAATAGAGAAATTTTTTACAATTGACCAATACCAGCAAATAAACGGGCGAAATTGGAAAGCAGTCGCCCGGCAAGCGAAAGACGCAGGTTCGATTCCTGCTTCAGCGACTTTTCGGACCTATATTTTTCTAGCCTATTTATTCACGGTATGGTTGGAGGAAGATTAAGGGAATCTTGTAATCTCAAACCAAGAGATACGTTCTCCCTAAAAAATATTCTTCCAATTTCGCCCGTTTATTTGCTGGTATTGGTCAATTGTAAAAAATTTCTCTATTTGAATTTATTTGACTAGCGATAAAAAATTACCAATTACTTAATGATTTAAAGAGTTGAAATATATTTAATATTTATGAACAATGGAGAAAAATATTATTCCACTTTTATCAACATAATTATCTCACCGAAACTATATACGCGAAATTGAAGCAACAAAAGGGAAACACACACGGTGGAAGAAAAATGTAACCACAAAAGAGAAGGGCTTTGCTGTGTGTAAAAGAGCCGTCGCTAAAAAGCGTTACGCGAAACGAGCTGAAGCAACACCTGCAAGCCGTGAAATATTACGACTATTTATTCGGTTCTTTTTAAGAATATATCCTCGACCAATGAATGTATCCAAGGTCTCGCCAAGGTTTTCCCTAGGTCTTTCCGCAATATCAATTTACTTTTTCAAGATTCTGAATTATACCGTTTCTTCTTCTTGTGCTCTTGAAGCAAGGAGTATCAATGCAACAAATGACTAAAAACGTACTATTTCGTTTATATGTGAATCACTTTCTTCTCTAGTATAAAGACTAAATAAGAAAACTTTCTCTTTCTTGATAGAACCAGATAGTTCATGCAATTTATTGACAATTTGTAGAGCCCTTAGGACTCTATTGTCTGTGAACTTTGTGCAGATAAAGACTTATGGAACTACCATTACTATCAGAAGCCGTAGATGTCTGATACAGAGCAGTATTGGATGAAGTTAGCATGATATACGTATTATAAATTGATCCCATATATATTATTTCTAGCACAATTATTTATCGATGAGACCAAAGCTCGTTTTAGATGATCTAAAATTTCTAATAGAATTCGAGGCAAAATTCAATTAATAATTTTACATGCTGTCTGAAATAAGTTTGTCACACGATATTCTATTCATTTTATTTAATATTAATTTAATCAGAACTGCCAATTTGCTTAAATCAATCTAATGTTTTTTTTTCAAACGTAAAACGAAATAAATAATAATAATAAAATTAAGAACTGTACTTAGATATCTTTTACGAAAAAAATAATCTTATAGCGAAGAAAACTTAATGTAAACTATCATGTTACGATGAATCTTACTATTATGTGACGAAACAGAATTAAAATACTGTATAGGCAATTCACGTCAAATCGGACAAGAAATGACCTCGTATTTTTTTAAATCGATCAAAACTTTATTCACGTAAAATATACATAAAATAAGGAGATACGTATTTTTTTATTTGTTCGAAATATTTTTTTGCAGAAGTTATAAACAACAAAATTTTCGTGAAAAATGAAGAAATTATCGACTTTAAAAATTAATATCTCTGGTTATATTTGTCGTAGAGATATTTTCGAAAATATATTTTAAAGCTAAGGACACAACCTTTTTTATAAAAATAGTTTAAGTTATAGGAAATTGTCAGTGACGGGCTACGTTACTTGATCGAGCCAGTGACGCCGTGCCGTGCTCGACCAAGTAGTGTAGCACGTCACTGGCTCGACCAACCTGGTCGCATCAATGACGACGGGCTATACTACTTGGTCGAGCACGGCGCGGCGTCACTGGCTCGATCAAGTAGCGTAGCCCGTCATTGATAATTTCTTGTAACTTAAACTATTTTTATAAAAAAGGTTGTGTCCTTAGCTTTAAAATATATTTTCGAAAATATCTCTACAAATATAACCAGAGATATTAATTTTTAAAGTCGACAATTTCTTCATTTTTCACGAAAATTTTGTTGTTTATAACTTCTGCAAAAAAAAATATTTCGAACAAATAAAAAAATACGTATCTTCTTATTTTATATATATTTTACGTGAAAAAAGTTCCGTTCGAAAAATTTAAAAAATACGAGGTCAAAAAAGGTCGAGTTTTGTCCGATTTGACGTGGAATTTCCCATATATATTTTTATAGTATCTTTTATATATAAAAGTTTTTTTTTAACTAACGTTATTTATAATTTTATTTTCAGGTGAGGGGGCATGTTGGTGTGTCGGCGGTTGCTGCTGATCGCAGCCGCGATCGCGGCCTCGAACGAGGCTGGCTCGGCTAGTTATCACTCTCTCGGCATCTCGCCGTCGGATTACTCCGGATACCCGAGCGGATACGCGGTCTACTCCGGCGCGACGTCACCCGAGTCCTCGTCGTCGTCGAGCTCATCGACGTCCAGCCCGACGTCGGAGCCCGCCGGCAGCAACGGCGAGTCGCTCTGCCGACCATCCGAGTTTCAATGCGGCACCAGCAGACATTGCGTCGCGCAGGACAAGTACTGCGACGGCGAGAATGACTGCGACGACAAGTCCGACGAGCCGAGATATTGTACTCGTGAGTATGAGATCTGTGAGCGGACGGAGGCAAGTTTCTCGAACGAGGCGAGTTTTCTCGTCGGTGAGAATCGATATACGCCGAGGTCTCTCAAAGACGGTTTTTATTTGGCGTCTAATCCGGAAAATAATAGATGGCTTCTTCCACAAGCGATCATTTCCTGGCGAAATTTAATTTGTTGCGACTGGATTCTCTTATGAAATCTGAATTTATGTGTAATTGTTGATTAATCGAAATAATTGAAATCCAAAATGAATTTTATATTCATTGTTTTTATATCCTTGAGAATCGAAAGCATCTTCTTGTAAATTTTACGTCAAAATATCTCTATCGGACACAATTAATTATTACCGATGCACCTGGAAAAAAGCTAACGATAAATCGTAATCTTAATTTGAAGTTGCCACTAATTTCAATATAGTTCAATTAATTACACAGGACCACAAAGAAAAATTTCCAAAAAATACCTTGAACCGGAATAGGTATTTCTTATAGATTTTGGATCTCTGAATACGAATCTGTATTCTATTTTACCGTATCACGTCAGAATTTTTTTTAAATCGCAAAATATAGTCAAAAATTTGCTAAAAAATGTATATTATATAAATAAGGATAAGTAATGACTTTAAAAAATTGTGTAAAGTATTCTTTTCGTTCAGAAAATTAAATAAATAAAATATATTAATGTACCTAATAACATATAATAACAATTTACTATAATAACCTTAAGCGGGGTAGGCAAGCGAGCGCGCGAGTGTTATAATAGAGCGAGCGAGCGCGCCGCGTACATTTTGACCAATGTATTTATTTCGACAAATTTGCAACGTTATTTTTTATAAATTTATATAAAAGAGTAATTTATCCCTGACAAAGGTATTTTCTCAAATTTTATATTCTTTTACTTTTCTAAGAATAAGCCTAAGTGTTGCTTGTTTTGTTACGACACGTCATCCCTTCCATGTAAGGTATACGTACTATATAAATATAAGGACTGTATTATAAGAGATAAAATAATGATTAACAATATAATTACAAAATGCAAGGAATCAAAAGAATGTAGTTAGTTCCCGGGACCAGGCACGCGTCGCGCGCACTCGTTCTATCATAACACTTGCGCACGCGCTTGCTCGCCCTGCTTAAGGTTACTATAGTAAATTGTTATAGTTAAATTGTTATTAGATACGAAAATATATTTTATTTATTTGATTTTCTGAACGAAAAGAATACTTTACATAATTTTTTTAAGTCATTACTTATCCTTATTCATATAATATACATTTTGAGCAAATTTTTGACTATTTTTTACGATTAAAAAATAATTGTGACGTGATACGGTAAAATAAAGTACAGATTTGTATTCAGAGACCCAAAATCTATAAGAAACACCTATTCCGGTTCAAGGTATTTTTTGGAAATTTTTTTTGTGGTCCTGTGTTATTATCGAATGAACAGTTAAATATCCACGGTAGACAAACACGTAATAAAGTGAAAAGTTTATCGTAAAAACCGATACGCATGTCTATAAAATAAAGCACGAAAATAATTATTATAAACAGGCAAGCGTGAGTGCGTATTTATCCCATAAATTCATAATATTATGAATTACTGCATATGTATTAAACCAGGAACAAAGTTTTCGCTCACCCGAGAGAATAATGTTTCGAGCCAGTAATTATTTAGCTGCATTATCATTTTAGTTCCATTCGTATAAAAATCAAATCTGTATCGCGTTATAAAATTCTATCGTGGAATATATTATTAATCCCATGTTTGTCTCGACATATGGCTTTTGTCATAGCGCACACTGTCAAATAATTTTTATTCGATAATTTATAACGAGATAAATAAATTATCCGTTTGTTATTGATATAATACTAATTACCTGCATACGAAATTTAATCGATTTGTGAAGCTCAAATATAATTATGTTATACAAATATCGCATTTTCGTTCTTTTAAATTTTTAATTTGCGATAATATATGCGCGACACATTTCAATAGAATGGTAATAGTATTTGTTATAGCATTCGCGATCTAATTCCTTCATAGAATTTCAAATTGCACATTAAAATATACGCAGGTCCAAATGAGCTAATTATGTAGAATAATTATTTACGTTTAGAAACGCGTAGCAGTTATAAAATAAGAAAATGTGCAAAGTATAGAAAAATTTTTTATCAGTATAATATTAACACCTGAATGTTTGCGCTAGCAGTGCATTTCGAGCGAGCCGCTATTAATTTCTTAAATACATATTGCTAAAAACAAACATATCACAAATAAGTATAAAATATTTAAATATAGCAATATGTATTTTTGTGTAATTAACGTGTATATAAATCTCTGGCTGTGCGTACAGATTATATTGCGCGAGAGAGATTTATTTCAAGAGTTGATATACCTTTTCACAAAATAATATTTTATCACGCGCCGCGTTTTTATAATCCGGAATAATTACACCCCAGGATTTATTTTTCGCGCATAATAATTGCGTAATAAAAACATTTCAGCTTGCCATCGGACTTTATACGGCTTGATATATGAAATCGTGAAAGTAGTTAAGAGTTAATATTTTGCTTCAAATAATACTTGGTCTCACCATATATATTAAAAACGTCATTATGACATACTATATTGATATTCCATAATTCATCTTCCATATGAGCATAGTGAGAACATTTTCCTACTTGCAATCGAACATCATACATTTTGAGTTAGGCAATTACAATTTTTTCGGATATTATTTTATCGCGCCTCGTTACAATCCAGAACGAAAAATTATACGTCGTAATAATACTTACGTACGCATAATTATCGCACAACAAAAACATTCCAGCCTGCAATCGGACATTGTACGGTGACGTCGGTCGGACCTACAGAGTGGAAATACGCCGGCCAAAGGAGGATCGACTGCCATTCCTGTGTCATCTCAATTTCACTGCCGTCGGATCCGATCTCGGGGATCTAGTCCAGGTCGGACATAGAAATGATGTAGTTGTAGAAAATAATGCTGACTGTGGGGTGGTGGCCCCGCGACCGGAGAGGGAGTCTGTTATGGAGCAGACAGCCGGGCCGCGCCGCCACGCCGCGTCGGAGCCCGGATAATAATTTATATCCTTGGCTTTTACGATTCTTATCGCGTTTATTGGCGAAATTAAATCAGACTTTCGCGCGCGCGCTGAGTAAACATTCCGCCGTCGCGGAATACGCTTACTCTACAAATCCTCGATCTCGTGAATCAAAGTTAACGTCGAGTACATTTTTTATCCCGATTGATATTGACACATCGATTATTATATATCTCCCCGCAATAATAGAATCGATACTTACGTTGTTAGCGAAGTACGGTCAGGAGTCTAAAAGGCAACTTTTATATATCGCGCGATAAATCAACCGGGGGATGATAGAATGTAAAAAAATGTAAGAGTGTCCAAAGAAAATCTTTTTGTGGTTGCGAGGACCCACCTCAAATCGCGCTAAAATCTTTTAGGTCTTTTTCTACTGAATTGTAGGAAATATTAAATACAACATTATAGAATTATACAAGAAATTAGTAGATAATGGTCACCAGTGATAAATAAAATTCCAAAGATAATTATTACTTCGACCCAACTGGCATGTATTTAATATAAAAAGTTTTTACACAAGTTTCGACCCAAGTTCCGGGTCCTTATCAAGTGTTACTAAAATTAACAAATCATACAAATAAAAAATTTTAAAAAATTAGAAAAATTATAACAATAAATGTGGGAAGGAATAGATTTTGATGCAATAATTAAGTCATACCTAATGAATAAGATCTTGAGTTACATTACTCTTGTCTATTTAAATGTTGAACCTCATTACGTTAGAGCAGAACGAAAACTAACTACAGGACACAAGTCGAGAATTTTTGTCCTAAGGTCGTATATAAGAAAAAATAAAAATAAAAGTAAAATCACATAGCTACAAAAACATTATAAACAAACTCAGATATATTACACGCTGTATATTAGCTTGTTATAAATAGGGTTTAAATTATCGGTATCTCTCTGTAGATTAATTGTATTATCATATTTTTTGATGAAGAACATTTCAGCAATCTCTCTTTTTCTTTTATGTTTTTCATAGTGTAAAATATTAGGTTCTAACCATTTAAAATCATGTTCAAATTCTGTTGTATGTTTACTCACCACGTTATGATTACTTGGGTGATTTTTTATATTGCTGCAATGTTCTTTTATGCGCGTAGTTAACGATCTTTTTGTTTGTCCGATGTATTTTGCGTCACAATCAAATTATGCTAATGGTAATTAGTAATCACAATGTGTGTGTGTGTGTGTGTGTGTGTGTGTGTGTGTGTGTGTGTGTGTGTGTGTGTGTGTGTGTGTGTGTGTGTGTGTGTGTGTGTGTGTGTGTGTGTGTGTGTGTGTGTGTGTGTGTGTGTGTGTGTGTGTGTGTGTGTGTGTGTGTGTGTGTGTGTGTGTGTGTGTGTGTGTGTGTGTGTGTGTGTGTGTGTGTGTGTGTGTGTGTGTGTGTGTGTGTGTGTGTGTGTGTGTGTGTGTGTGTGTGTGTGTGTGTGTGTGTGTGTGTGTGTGTGTGTGTGTGTGTGTGTGTGTGTGTGTGTGTGTGTGTGTGTGTGTGTGTGTGTGTGTGTGTGTGTGTGTGTGTGTGTGTGTGTGTGTGTGTGTGTGTGTGTGTGTGTGTGTGTGTGTGTGTGTGTGTGTGTGTGTGTGTGTGTGTGTGTGTGTGTGTGTGTGTGTGTGTGTGTGTGTGTGTGTGTGTGTGTGTGTGTGTGTGTGTGTGTGTGTGTGTGTGTGTGTGTGTGTGTGTGTGTGTGTGTGTGTGTGTGTGTGTGTGTGTGTGTGTGTGTGTGTGTGTGTGTGTGTGTGTGTGTGTGTGTGTGTGTGTGTGTGTGTGTGTGTGTGTGTGTGTGTGTGTGTGTGTGTGTGTGTGTGTGTGTGTGTGTGTGTGTGTGTGTGTGTGTGTGTGTGTGTGTGTGTGTGTGTGTGTGTGTGTGTGTGTGTGTGTGTGTGTGTGTGTGTGTGTGTGTGTGTGTGTGTGTGTGTGTGTGTGTGTGTGTGTGTGTGTGTGTGTGTGTGTGTGTGTGTGTGTGTGTGTGTGTGTGTGTGTGTGTGTGTGTGTGTGTGTGTGTGTGTGTGTGTGTGTGTGTGTGTGTGTGTGTGTGTGTGTGTGTGTGTGTGTGTGTGTGTGTGTGTGTGTGTGTGTGTGTGTGTGTGTGTGTGTGTGTGTGTGTGTGTGTGTGTGTGTGTGTGTGTGTGTGTGTGTGTGTGTGTGTGTGTGTGTGTGTGTGTGTGTGTGTGTGTGTGTGTGTGTGTGTGTGTGTGTGTGTGTGTGTGTGTGTGTGTGTGTGTGTGTGTGTGTGTGTGTGTGTGTGTGTGTGTGTGTGTGTGTGTGTGTGTGTGTGTGTGTGTGTGTGTGTGTGTGTGTGTGTGTGTGTGTGTGTGTGTGTGTGTGTGTGTGTGTGTGTGTGTGTGTGTGTGTGTGTGTGTGTGTGTGTGTGTGTGTGTGTGTGTGTGTGTGTGTGTGTGTGTGTGTGTGTGTGTGTGTGTGTGTGTGTGTGTGTGTGTGTGTGTGTGTGTGTGTGTGTGTGTGTGTGTGTGTGTGTGTGTGTGTGTGTGTGTGTGTGTGTGTGTGTGTGTGTGTGTGTGTGTGTGTGTGTGTGTGTGTGTGTGTGTGTGTGTGTGTGTGTGTGTGTGTGTGTGTGTGTGTGTGTGTGTGAGCGTGAGTCGTTTATCATTTTTAATATTATCGGAATGTATGAACTCCCACTTTATATTATGTATTTATTACCGGAATGTATGAACTCCCACTTTATATTAATTGATTTTAATTTATTTATTTTTTATTATATGTTTACTAGAAAGCTGATATGTGACGATGATGATATAATAATATTATTCTTTGCTATTTGTAGATTCAGCAAATGAGATCGGTAGATAACATATTCATAATAGTTGATATAGGAAGACTTTCTTTTATTACCAATGACAAAGAAACAGATTAAAAATTTATATATAATTATTACATAGTCTCAAACTTGGATGAAAGATGAAGAAAAACTCTCAATGCATGGAAATGTGTAACAAGATTAATGGGGAAGCTTTATCCAACGATTGAAGAGTATATCGCAGCTAAAGAGCAAATTCTTATAATTAAAACAGAGGTATTAGAGATATTATAGATTCTCTCATTTATAAAATAAATGAAACTCTCATTTTAAAAGTAGTTTACGCATAAGACAACAAAACATCACATTTTATGTAAAAATATTCTATACGTTTATGATAAAGTACACACACAATTCCTTTCGATTTAATGTTTTGACTATGCACTTGCATTTTTATTAATCTAGTGTGGACTATCCCAAAAAGGACTCCCAGCGCCAAGTTTTTTTAACTAAATTTTTTTTAATTTTTTGATTTTGTATAAATTTTTAATTTTCGCATAAGTTTTTAATTTTTAATTTGTAAAAATTTTTAATTAGTTAATAATATTAAATAAAATTATTAATTAGTTAATTTTTATATTAAATACATGCCAGTTGGGTCGAAGTAATAATTATCTTTGGAATTTTATAGAATTATAATTTACACTTAAATTATAAAACGAAATTGAGTTAGCACTATACAGAAATAGCATATCATTTTTATATTACAGAAAATTATACGATTTTTTTCACACTACTGTTCTCTTCGTGATTTATTTCACTTTCAGGATTTTACAAATTAAATTTTAACGTTACAAGATAATTTACGAGGTTATAATAGAAATATTTTCTTTTATCACAAAAAATCAGTGATACTTGTGGTTTTAACTTTTGATATCTCTAATTTTACTTCTCCAACAAAAACCGTTAGCCGGTTGCGGAACGCAGATATACGCCTGCTCATAACTTTTAGAATAATGCTCCCCTGTTACAGTTAACTTTTGATACCTTCACGGTCGGCCGCTTTCTATCCTTTACATCGGAAGGATGTCCAGATGGTTTCATGACTATTCGCGAGGAAGGTCGTCCTGCGACAGGAGGACAATGGTGTGGCAGCGCGTGGGGCTACACCGTCTATTACAGCGAAACTCCTTCCATCAATCTGACTTTATATTTACTACGTTTATCAGAGCAGGTAAGAAATTGCGTGAGCTCATGGGAATATGTGTTCTGATTTCACGCAATTTCGCTTCAACAATATAAAACTTGCGCGAATATACTTTTTATCGAAGTTGCTCCAGAGGGAAAAATTTTAGTTTGGATAAAATAATATTGGAAATTATCTTACCCGTTTAAGAAAATTTTAAGATAGATACGCCACTATATTTGTTCTCTCGCTATCTAATTGTTAAATTTGTTAGAGTAAATCCTTCGCTTACAATCGTTATTTAAAAAGTATCCGTCTGTCTATACAAATTTGACGGGAAATAAAAGAGTTCCGCGTTTTACGGTCGCGGCACAGTTTCGCGGACAATTTTTCTATCGCAGGGAGTCGGCTACAAGTTCGACTTCAAGCTATCGTACAAGTTCCTGAGAAGAAGCGAGGCGCATCTCAGATACGGAAACAGCAGTATGTCCACATGGCGCGGCGAGCTGATTAACGGCACGTATTGCGATCGTGTCCTCACCAAATGCGATACTAGAGCTTGCCGACTGCAGTCTTCGAATTATCCCGGAGTTTACCCCAGGAATGTCACTTGCTACTATCGGGTGGAGCAAAACCGCGCGCCAGTGGGTCATCGAGCTTTACTTGCCGTTAGTCAGCGAAACAGTCACAAGATACACATTAAGGACCAGGTCGTCAAGTACAACAGAAGTCAACGAGTGCTTAGGTGAGTCTCTGATATTTAATAGGTTGATATTAAATTAACATGTATTCCGCGAGCAATTTCTCTTTTTTATAATATATAAAAGAAGGTTTTATAAAGATAAAGAAACAAGAGACGAAGAGCGAAACGAATGCGAGAGTAACGCGAAATACATTTTCCAAATAAAATTTGCATGCTTTTCAAGGATGTGGGATCAGTGCAATGTCGTGCAAGATTACTTGACGGTATATGACGGAGATTCAACCTCAGATCGAGTGCTCGTGAGACTGTGCGGAGGAGACGCGGTGCCCGACATCGTTAGTAGTCACAATACGATGTTGTTGGAGTTTCATACATCCCCATACGACAATCCGTTTCATCCAGTTCCATTGTCTTTTCTGCCAGGATTTGAGCTTGAAGTTCAGGTAATTCTCTGGATACTGTAATATTACTGTATTATTTTACAAAAATGTCACATATATAAACTGTGCCATAAACTTGTTATAAAATATGGAAATTGCGACTTTTATAAAAACTAATGGCTTGTGATTTTTTCTCTTTCCATTTTTCATATCACTGGCGTGTTATTTAAATATAATGAAGAGTTTAATTAAATAAAATCTCAATAAAAATAGAAATTAAATATATCCGACAAAAAAAATTCATCTCGATATCTTTTTTTTTATATCATATATACTCATACGTGTACAGGTGATCTTTGTCGATGAAAAATCTCGAAGTTTTGTGAAGGAAAACGAGAACTGCGATTTTTATATATCCGGTGACGAGAACTCATCGGGCATTCTGGAAAACCCGAAACATTCTTTACCGCCAAACACCACCTGCCGTTATCACTTCCAAGGAAAGCTCAACGAGATCGTTTGGTTATCGTTCGTTAAATATTACGCCGCCAGCGTGAAGGCGGCTGCAAATATCGATACTACCGCTGATTGCAACGCGAAGCTTCTGATATGGGATGGCGATATCACTGTGGACAAACTCGCTTCTAATCGAAAAGTACGTACCACTAGCTGCATCAACTACAAAGTTTATTACTTGATAACTTTTTTCATTTCGTGCTAAAATAAATTTCATACTAAATTCCATACGAAAATAACTTTCAATTAAGAACTTATTGTTAGTAAGGCTCTCACATGTGAAACAGAAATTGTAAATTTCAAGAGCCAGTAGTAGTGCATCAGTTTTCAAAGAGAATTGATTTTTGCACAAGGCACACATTTTCCTTGGTCCGATACCAAGTAATTAAATAAAATCTCAATTACGCTTTTTTAAGGAGATTCCGGAGGTTCGTTAATAATAAAAAATCTCGAATTGAGACTCTTTATTTAATTATTTAATTACTTTAAAATAAAAATATTTTAATTTAATTTAAATTTAAAATAACTTTGCTACTAAAGTAATAATGTAAACACAAATTCAGAAAATTAAACGTGTCCTGTGCTTCTATAAGAATCTCATAATATAAATTTCATGAAATAAAATTTGTTGTATAATTAATTATAACATTTCTTCTACTGATGCAATTATTCGAATAACGATTCGTTAAAGAGATTGTTTATCATTAATATTTATTAACTAATTAATAATTTTTTAACCGCTAGTCAAATAAATTCACATAGAGACACTCCTACCACTCGACCAATACTAGCAAATAAATTAAACGGGCGAAGTTTGAAGAATATTTTTCAAGGAGACGTATCTCTTGGTTTGAGAATCCCTTGATCATTCTCCAACAATTCCGTGAATAAATAGGCGAGAAAAATATAGGTCCGAAAAGTCGCTGAAGCAGGAATCGAACCTGCGTCTTTCGCTTGCCGGGCGACTGCTTTAACCATCTAAGCTATTCATTCACGGGATTATTGGAGAATGATAAAGGGATTCTTGTAATCTCAAACCAAGAGATACGTCTCCCTGAAAAATATTCTTCAAACTTCGCCCGTTTAATTTATTTGCTAGTATTAGTCGAGTGGTAGGAGTGTCTCTATTAATATTTATGTTGCGTACTATAAAATCATCAAGGTATCTAAGTTATTATCAAGTCGAGGCAATTAAACACTCGGTATTCTATCTTGACACACCGTTGTGTAATAATCGTTGCAGAATGTTACACTGATGGGACAGTTCTGTAAGGACGACATACCGCGGTTGTGTGACCACAGTCTGCTGCGCAACAGTAGCCGTCACACGCGACCGTGTAGTCTTGCGGAGAGTTACGTGTCGACCGGCCGCGATCTCACCCTGGAACACATATTGCGCCAGGGTAGCGCGCTCTATCCGATAAGTTTCGTGCTACGTTACGAGTTTGTGCACGAAGCCATCTCGTGCAACCACGTGTTCACCTCGACGTCGTCGACCTCATCCATGTCTTCCACATCATCCCTATCGTCATCCTCCTCCTCCTCCTCCTCTTCCTCGTCCAATACCGGCAAATTCGCATCGCCGAAAAGCGTCTTCTTCTACGGTCGCGGCGGGGCGCAGAATCTGAGCTGCGTATATAAATTCGAGGCCGAGCCCGATCACAGGATAGAGCTGTCCTTCAGGGCCTCGTTCGGCGGGAAAAGCTGCGTGTCTTACGTGGACCCGTTGGTGAACCGATGGACCTGCGATCGGCGCATGGCGGATGTTAAGAAGTTTGGCATGGCGAATCTCGTTGTCGCAGAATACCCTTGGCAAGGAGTCGAACTTGTACGTACGATACAATAAACATTTCTCTTCCCTGTATATTTAAAAGTCTGCCAAAGATGACTAGATCTTTATTTATACAACAACATTTTAATCCTTCGCTTACAGGTTCGCGATTGTCTGTGCTCGAACGTGAGCGAGAAAATCGACGTGCGGACTCTGACATCGAACATGGTGGGGGTCAGGTTCACCGTCACGCTCATGAACGTCACCCAGGATTACCGAGATTTCTTCTTCGAGGGAGAATACCGTTTCGTTTCCGTGGGCGCAGAGTCGAGCGAGCACGGATGTTCGACGAGACTCGAGGAGCGACGATTGCGCGGCACCAGCGGCGAGATCTCCCTCAGGAGCCCCCTGCCGCGGGTGATTTCCGGCGTGGCCGCAGTGGAGGAGATCCTGACGAACACGGAGGATCTCACGGCGACACAGTGCGTGAACGAGCCGTGGCTGATCGAGCCCGAGGACGCGCGCATCAACTTCCTGTATTTGAGAACCGCCGGCTACAGCATCACCCTGGATAACGTCAAGGATTGCATGACTTCGAACAGAATCGTCGTCTATTCGGCCGCGAACACGAAGGATCGCAGCGTGATCTGTCCGGAGGGTGGCGTCGACACGGCCAGAACCGTCGACTTCTTCTCCGGTGGCTGGAACTACAGCGCCGTGAACGCGAGCGTGGCGATGGCACAGCATTCTCGCAGCTTCGTCGTGGAGTTCCTCCAACGGGAGTCCGGTTTCTACGCCGTCACGTGGATCGCGATCTCCAAACGTTCGCCAGTCACGTCCAATTTGGGCGCCAATACCTTCGCCATATTACCCGCGGAAGATTGCCCCTACAGGTTCGTCACGCGACTTCCATTAAATACTTATTTATTGTATAAGTAAAATAAATATAGATAAAATCACAGAATGTAATCGAAAATATCTCTCATCTCTTTCGTCAGATGTCCAGAGATCCAAGCGTGCATCAGCTCGGTTCTGTGATGCGACGGCGTGCGTCATTGTCCTTCAGGCTTCGACGAGGAAGAGGCCAATTGCTCCTACCTTATCGGGGTTACGCTGCTCTACGTCGCGGTGGGCGCCGGTGCGACGACCCTAGGTATATTTCTGATCCTCCTACTGACCACCGGTTGCCTCAAGTACTGCCTCTACCGGCACAAGGCGCGCAAGAAGAAGAAAAACGTCGCCCTGAACATCAATCATCTCCACGTGAATCACACTCACCACAACAACGGCTTGACCGGGAGCCAGCTGAGCGGACGCTACAACCTAGCCACGCCCCAGGAGATGTACCTGGAGAATCATGGAAAGGACAGTATTTGTTGACAATACGCCATTGCCAATATCGAGACCACCGTGTGAATAGTCATGATTGTTAAATAGCTACCTCGCTCTGACTCCCTCCCTTTCCTCACCTGTTTCCGCTACCGCTGAAGTAACGGACCGGAGTGTACGGCAGCTCCCAAACACTCCCATCCCAAGGGCACACACATAACACGCGACGTGCGCGCGCGCGCGCACGCACGCACGCACACACACACACACACACACACACACACACACACACACACACACACACATATACATACTCTCGCAGTAATTGTACGAAATCCCGTAGAATATATCCAAAGCACATAGAAGCGAGCGCACGAGATGAAGCACTCAGTTGGTGGCGAAGATGGTTCCGTCATCGAGTTCTATTCCTTCAATTGAATCTCATAACAATCCCGGTCTGTTTTGAATAAGCGGATTACGGTTCGACTCATTAAATCGGGACGGATGACAATCCGCTTGTCACGCAAGAGTGGATCGCAAGACGCCCATAATCCTAACGAGCCGATGAGAGGAAGATGTACACGCATCTCTCGTACGCTCGTACATATTTACAATAACACCGCAGTATCATGGTAGGTTTAGATATAACACACGATTTAAGAGTAAAAAAAAAATACGCGCGAGTGGACGAAGAGCAGCGAAATTGGCTTTTATACACGCACATATACAATGCTTCTAAAAGACGTAGGATACGCTGTTTTCGTTGAGTGCACTTTCGGTCGGTTATCGGATGCACGTCGTAAACACAACGTCTACGACGCAACTACGACGATAAAAGTAACGAGATGAAGGGAGAGAAGGACGAAGATGCGAGCGCTAAAACGTGAGAGAGGCGTTTTACAGATAGTTTTCGTGCGAATGACGATACGATCGATGAGAAAGGATAGGATGTTAAAAGTTATGGATGGGACTCGCGAGTGATATATTCGCGGCATTAAACTGGCTGTGTATTCAATACGTTAAGCATGTTCTGTTTTATGTCGGACACACAATACATAAGCTATAAGCATGTTATATTATATATCGTCCGGATGGTTATATATACTACGTACTTATACTGTTTAGCAGTTGAAAGAAAGAAAGAGAGAGAGAGAGAGAGAGAGAGAGAGAGAGAGAGAGAGAGAGAGAGAGAGGAGAGGGAGAGGGAGAGGGAGAGGGAGAGGGAGAGGGAGAGGGAGAGGGAGAGGGAGAGGGAGAGGGAGAGGGAGAGGGAGAGGGAGAGGGAGAGGGAGAGGGAGAGGGAGAGGGAGAGGGAGAGGGAGAGGGAGAGGGAGAGGGAGAGGGAGAGGGAGAGGGAGAGGGAGAGGGAGAGAGAGAGAGAAAATACATAGAGTTATATTACAGTAAGAATAATGGAAGCAATGCATATATTTTCTTCGCATAAACTAGAGTAAATTATTCCAGGTTTGCGATTGTTGTGGAAGAAGTTTTACAAGAAGTATGTTTAGCAGAGTTCACTAGTTCTGTATGCAGGATATGTCTACTCGAATACTACTGTATAGTGGTGCGCTAATGTATATATATATAAAAGATAATATATAAAAAATTGTGCAAATTAGAAATTTGCACATTGCTTCCTCACCATTTTAATTCGCTCACAAAGTTCCTCTAAGGAGGAACTTTGTGAGCGAATTAAAATGGTGAGGAAGCTAGTTTTTAAATTAAATTAAAATTATTAGTATATAATAGATTGTTGGCTTCCTCATAGAGTAAGCTTTATGAGCGAATTAAAATGGTGAGGAAGCAATGTGCAAATTTCTAATTTGCACAATTTTTATTTTTATAAAACCATCACAAAAAATTTAGAAATCATATTATGAAAGTACACAATAAATAAATGATGAACGTACACAGACATTTCTCAAAAAATTCAAAATTTTATAAAAAATGAACCCCTTCACCGATTCAAACCAAATTCAATACCAACCATCCTTTATTGATACCCTATTCATGTAAAAATATTTAACCCTATATCTCAAAATTTGCGGAAGTTAGAACAACCACGCTCCTTTTTGGAAAAATTCGAAATTTTGTAAAAAATAAACCCCTTCACCGATTCTAGCCAAATTCAATACCAACCATCTTTTAATGATACTCTATTCATGTAAAAAGATTTAGATCGATAACTCAAAATTTGCAGAAGTTAGTACAACCACGCTCTTTTTTGGAAAAATTCAAAATTTTGTAAAAAATAAACCCCTTCACCGATTCTAGCCAAATTTAATACCAATCAACCTTTAATGATACTCTATTATTATGTAAAAAAATTTAGCCCAATATCTCAAAATTTACGGAAGTTAGAGCGACCACGCCCTTTTTGGTGCACATACACACATACACACACACATACGGACATTTTTTAAAAATGTGATTTTTCGACGTTTTAGAACATTCTGAACACATTGACATAAAAAAATGAAAAAAAAATTTTTTCACTAAAACAGAGCTTCCTCTATGAGAAAGCAAAATTCATGTAAAATTATATTTTCTGTTTACAATTTAATAGGATTGACAACAAAATAATAAACTTAGTTTAGCGACTTATTTTCTGCTCTTTGTTTCATTCTGCTTCAATATATACATGTTATGCTACATCGGCGAGCTTCTCATGGAAAAGGTATACCTTCGTTTCTTTAATCATGCAATGCTTAATTTCAACTACATGTGTTTAATTGTTTGCGGTTAATGTTGTAGAGCAGTCAAATTGGATATATATGCTATATGATTAATTGGTACCAATTATCGCCAAAATCAGCTCGCAGTCTTATATTGATAATCGCTATGGCGAGCCATCCCATAAAAATCAGTGCTGGTAGAATGGTAGATTTATCATTATCAACTTTTGGAAATGTGTGTGTGAGGCATTACAGATAATATTTCCGAGACATTATATATAATCCTAATTTCGAATCTGAAATTACTCTTCAAGTTTGAAATAAGATAATAATATGGAAAAAAAATTAATATTTCAAACATTATTTTCTACCGCTTTTGCATAATAATTATTTTTTCATATTTAGCAATTTTAATATTTCGATAAAATTGCAAAAGACTAAATTACGGGTGAAAAAAGTATCATATTATTTCATAATATAATTGTTCTAGGTATTAAAAACTAGCGTGGCATATCTAAGCTTCCTGCGGACGTTAGTGATGTAAATATAATGATGTGACATATATAAGAAATATTAGAAATTATGTGATATATAGAGTGATTATTTTGAATTTTATAGTTTATTTCTTTGGAACGTAGAATCTTTTGCTACATAGAATACTACGTTAATAGAAGATATCTAAAAATTATTTTCTTTCTTACTTTTATTAATTTACTTTTATTTAACTTACTCTCTTCCTTTTATTAATCGTTGAACTACATCCATTCTTCTAAAAACAAAATTTTGATTTTCCTTCTACTTATAAAAGCTTACGTTAACAAGTAATTTAACTTTGACACCAATTAGACAAAAACCACAAACATTTTTCCAAACTTTATCAAAATGTTTTTTACATTTACTTGTTTCATTTCTTGATTAAATGAACAATTAATATCGTATAAACGCGGAACGACGAATGTCCATTTAGAACCATCGGAACGAAATATACTTTGCATGACTACTTCCCGATTAATAGCATGCACGCGATCTCTCAGACAATCGGCAGACGAAATGATGCTTGCAACGCAAGCGCAAGCGCATGACTTTGCAATCAATGCTGACGCGTCCGCCTTGTCCAGTCTTAAACGGAACTTGTCATTGCGAACATGCCAAGTGCACACCGCGATGAACCCGCAGTATCGCACAACTTTAACTATCAGCAAGATATTCGATATGTTTTCAAAATGAATAGCTGGATCCTGGGCTCGCTCGGTATTTGGCCAGTAGCAACCCAGAGAATCGGACAACATACATCTAAGATTGCGATCGCGCTCTGTAATTTCGCATTAGCCTTCGCGATAGTGTCCTGCGCTCTGCATATCGTTTATGACGAGAAAGATATCATTATGAGGCTTAAACTGTTCGGTTTACTGGCATTTTGTCTTACCGCCATGACAAAGTACTGCATTCTCGCGATACGTCGCCCTAAGATACTGCGCTGCATCGAATACTGCGCTGCATCGAATACGTGAAGAGTGATTGGTGGCAGGTTGGTGTAATTTGTAATTGACATAACATATTGCATTAATGTGCGGAATTTATTATGAAGTACTGAAAAATGCTTTGAGTAATAAGAAAAATGCACGAATAAAATAATATTCATTTTAAAATAGTTCGATTCTTTCGAATTGATTACTGTTATAACTATCTCTTACTGTTGTTTAAAAATGGTATATTTATTTCGTGTAATATATTATAGCATAGTAATTGTTATATTTAAATAATAATAGTGAACAGTAAAAATCGCATGTACGGTCAAAAAATTACAGTTTTTTCTCTATCTACATTGTAGCTAAAATTTTGACTTAAAAGGGAAAAAATAATCGCTAAAGATTGCGAAATTAATAGAAATTTTTTGTCTATTGATAAATAAAGTGACAATACTGACAATACTGTGACAGGTGACATTTAGAAGCGATCGTAAAATGATGCTGAAATATGCTGCCACTGGTCGCAATTTAACGATAATCGGCGCATCTTTCATGTATGTACACTGCCGGTATCATTTATCACATGATTCTGCCGTTCTGTTCCGAGCATAAAGTTAACAATCAAACCGTCAGACCACTCGTGTATCCAATTTACAGTAAATTTCGTCAGTCTCAAATTAGCCCGATATATGAAATTATGTATGTAGCTCATTGCATGTGCGGATACACCATATATTCGGTGACAGCTGGTGCGTGCGGATTAGCCGCCTTATTTGCCACTCACGCATGTGGACAGATCCAAATGGTTATATCGAGATTGGAAGATCTCTTAGACGGTGAAAAATTCAAGCAAGGCCCGAATGTTCATCAACGAATTGCTGCCATCGTGAAAAATCATGTTCGAGTAGTAAGGTAATACTTTAAAATAATAACTTATTAATATCTCCTGTAAAATAATTCAAGCAGAAAGATAAAAACTAAAGATAAAAAATTTAATAATAATTTGTGTAGCCTAAATTATAAATAATAAAAAATATATCTTACGATATTTAATGACAAATTATTAATACTGTTTTGTTCTCGTATAGAGAAGTTCTTTTTACCACTCAATAAATATAATTATAATTTAGCAAAGAAATGATTTCACTATTTCTAATTTAATCCCACAACGAAAGGGATTGCTATATAACATTGTTGCATATCCTCAATGATATACTTCAGTTAATTCTTATTCATTTTATTGTATGACGGATATAATAAAGAGACAAATGCAACAGGTGGTCTTAACGAGCAGCCAATACGTTCTGTAGGCGGTTCTGTTTCGTGTCAGATACTAAACATGCGCTTTTACATATCCATTTACACATATACTACTTATATGTAATGTGTAGCTGAATATATAATTATATTAAAGTAAGAATGGATGGAATAATGCATTCAAGTTTCTCCAAGTTTCGCAAGTTCCTCCATGCAAAACAGTGACTAACTTATTCCAGGTTTGCGGCCGTTGTAGAGGAAGTTTTACAAGAAGTGTGTTTGGTGGAATTCACTAGTTCTGTATGCACGATATGTCTACTCGAATACTACTGTATACTGGTGCGCTAATGTGTGTCACTTAAAAAAAAATATTATTAAAAGATAATTACATTTATTATCTACAATTTGACAGGATTGGCAAGAAGATGATAGAATTGGTTTAGCGACTTATTCTTTGCTCCTTGTTTCATTTTGTTTCAATGTATATATATTATGCTATATCGGTGAGCTTCTTATGGAAAAGGTACACCTTCGTTTCTTTAATCATGCAATACTTAATTTCAATGGCATGTTGAATAATTGTTTGTGGTTGATTTGTTTGCAGAGCAGTCAAATTGGATCAATATGCTATATGATAAATTGGTATGAATTATCGTCAAAATCAGCTCGTAGTCTTATACTAATGATCGCCATGGCCAGCCATCCTATAAAAATCAGTGCCGGTAGAATGGTAGATCTATCATTATCAACTTTTGGATATGTGAGGCATTTTAAACATTTATGCATTATGATTCTAGTTTAAAATCTATATATACCTTTAAATTTTTTAAATAATTCCATAAAATAATAATAATTCCATAAAAAATAATATTCCAAAAATTATTTAGATAACAATTATTTAACAGAAACAAAAATTATTATATACCTTTGCAAAATAATGTACATTTCATTCTTTCTCTCATTTAGTAACTTTAATATTTAAATAAAATTGCAAGAAAGAAATCAATTATAGCTGAAAAAAAATATTATTTTAGTATAATTTGTTTAGGTTTTAAAAACCAGTGTGGCATATCTGGCGTTCCTACGGACGTTAATAATGTAAGATGTGATTAAAATTATGTGACACAAAGAGATATACAAGAAGATTATTTTGAATTTAATGTGGTTTACCTATTTACAACATGTTGAAGATATCTTGGTATATAAATAATATTATATAGAATAACATACGCTATTATTTGATGTTTATATATCCACGTTCCTTCCCTAATTTTATATAATCGTTCTCATTGAACGATACATACATCAATTAAACAATTTCAATCTTCTCTTTAATTTTTTCATATAAAGAATGCAAACAAGTAATTTAATCTTGACATTTAAATAAAACTACACACGAAACGTTAAACTATACAGTTTTTCTAATTTAAAAAATTATTTTATAGATTTATTTATTTCATTTCTTAAACAATTAAATTCAAGTAAATTTGTGCGAAACAGTGGAAGTGTTTGTTCCATTTATAAAATTGTTAGAGTAAAATACACCATGCACGATCACTTCACGAATAGCAGGCACATGATTTGTCAGACTATCAACAGACTAAAGGACGTCTACTGCTATGTGAGCGCAAGCGCATGTCCGGTGGACTTGCAATCAATGCCGCGCATCCGCCCTGTTTAGTCTTTACCAGAATTTGGCATCGCGAACGTGCCAAGTGCACGCGAACCTGCAATGCCACAGAACTCCAGCTATCAGCGAGATATTCAATACGTCCTTAAGCTAAACAACTGGATTCTGTGCACGATCGGCATCTTGCCATTCACGACCCGCGACATCGGACGATATGCATTTACGATCTTGATTGCGTTCTATAATTTCATAATAAGTTTCGCGATGGTGCCCTGTGCCCTGCATATTGTTTACGATCAGAAAGATATTACTACAAGGCTTAAGCTATTCGGCTTGCTGACATTTTGTCTTACCGCGATGACGAAATATTTCATCCTCGCGATACGTCGTCCTAAGATATTGTATTGCATCGAATATGTGAAAAGCGATTGGTGGCAGGTCGGTGTTGTCATTAATTTACATAACGTACCGTGTTAATTTGCAGTGTTTATAATGACGTATTGATAAATAGTTGAGTGAAAAGAAGAGCGTGAATATGTGATGTTTATTTAAAAATGATTCGATCTACTGAATCTATGATCCTTACAGTTGTTTAGAAAGTGTGTCTATTTTGTGCAATTTTTCATAATGAAATAATTACTCTATTTAATATAACATTAAATAGAAATCGAATATGCTTAAAAAAATCATAAAATTTTTTCTTTTTCTGCATTGCAAACTAAAACTTAAATTTGAAAAGGGAAAGATAATTGGAAGATTGCTAAATTGATAAAATGCGATCTCTTATTTGTCGATAAATAAAAATTAGCGGCAATATTGTGACAGGTGACGTTCAAATCTGATCGCGAACACATGTTGAAGTATGCTGCTGCCGGTCGCAATCTAACGATAATTGCCACATCAATTATGTACACTTCTGCTTTTATTTATTACCTGATTTTGACGTTCTGTTCCGAACACAAAATCAACAATCAAACTGTCAGACCGCTCGTGTTTCCTGTTTATTAAGAGACACGGTAGTGTCTCGCGCCAAGTATCGCGCAGCAACAGCGAGGCACTCCGGGTATCTTTACGCGAGTCGGATAGTTGAGAGTATCTCAGATTATCAGACCTCAATAACCGCTGAACCGATCGAATTTTTGATAGGCTTAATCGATAGCTTGCGTTTGATTTATATAAGGAAAGTGTTTTTATTTTCGCTCTACATGATCTATAAACAGAGACATTAAGATGCAAAGTCTCAATGTTAAAATTTATCATTAAGAAATGTCTCCGTCGTCGTGGTCGTCGTCAAAGTCTCCAATGCGCATGTGCGAAAAACGGTTCGAGCAGTCGACAGTCGACTGTGTATTTAGTTATATTACTAATATTACCGACCGTCGTCGGTAACTATAATAACCTAATACGTCAAAGTATAATACTTATATATTTGCTAATGGATTCGGTAACATTAATAATCTTTTTAACTATATATTACGTATTGTCAATCACTCTCTCTCTCTTTCGCTGTTTTTCTCTTTCCCTCTTTTTCTCTCTCACTCACTCTTTCTTATTTATAATAATATATTATAAATCCCCCCCCCCTCTCTCTCTCCCTCTCCCTCTCCCTCTCTCTCTTTCTCTCTCTCTCCCTCTCCCTCTCTCTCTTCTCTCTCTCTCTTCTCTCTCTCTCTCTCTCTCTCTCTCTCTCTCTCTCTCTCTCTCTCTCCCTCTCTCTCTCCTTCTCTCTCGTTTTCGTTCTTTCTCGTTTTTTAAATAATAGAATTTATGTGTTATTAAGATCCGATAATCTAAGATATTTTTAACTCGATAATCTAATACGTCAAAGCATAATATATATATTTGCTAGTGGATTTGGTGTCATTAATTAAATACTACAAAAAACAATGATATAAGGAGCTTTCCAGCAAGACGACACAGATAGACACTGTGTGACACACTTGAGCACTGTGCCTTGGTGCTTGTTGGAACGCGTTTTAATTCTCCGACACAACCGCTAGATAGCTCTCATATCAATTTTTACAATGATAAGACTGATCTGACAAGCAGTCAGCTCAAGTTAGTACAAATCTCATGTGTTTTAGTTTATATAAATTGATTTTGAAAGAATATATAATTTCCACATTGACATAATAATGGTGAGTTTTATTAAGTCGATAAAATTAATTATTTCCTTAATTGATTTAGTTTGAAACAATAAATTGATGGAGTGAAATATAATCTTTTTTATTCCCATTAAGATTGATAGTTTTTTAAAATAAATATTTTGTAGATTGATAAAGTTGTCCTTCAATTAATGGAAACGCCAAATTTAAGTAGCAGTTCTACTTCCACGAACAGCGATACGGATGAATCGGATAGTAGTTTACAAAATAGCATCACTTCTGCTAGTAGTGAGGAGGAAGATGTAGATCCACTATTATTTCCTCTAATACATTATTTAATTATTGGTCGAAGAAGACATCGCATCGAAAATTATATTCAAATTATTGATTTATGGACGGATCAAGAATTTAAAGAACATTTGAGATTAACACGAAAAACTGCATTCAAATTAATTGGTACTGAACATTTCAAAAGTATATTTCATAATTAAATAATTTGTGATTATTATAATTCTAATTCATAAATATTAAAGAAATCTTTTTATTTCAGATGAGTTGGAATTATCAAATTTCATTCCATCACATTCTTTTGGAATAAAACCAATCTTAGCAAAATTGAGCTTCTTACTGTTCTTGTGGTACATGGCGAATACGGAACCATTGCGAACTTTAGCAGACAGATTCGATATTTCCATTTCATCAGTGTTTCGGGTTTTAAGACGAGTAATAGCTTGGCTTTTAACAAAATTAGACACAATGAGACAGATGGCCCCAAGGACATGACGTTACGAGAGTTTGTGAAGAATTTTATACAAAACAAGGAATTCCAAATGTTTTGGGAGCCATTGATAGTAGTCATATCCGAATAGAAAAACCTGCAATAAACACTCGAGATTATTGCAATCAAAAAAAATTTTTTTCTATCAATTTGCAAGCTGTTGTAGACGCGAACATGCGATTTACCAATATCTATTGTGGTGAGCCTGGCTCCCTCCATGATGCACGTGTATTCAGAAGATCACCATTGTATGAAGCAGCAAATGCAAACGCAAGAATGCTATTCCCGAATAGAACTTTTTTATTAGGTGATTCTGCTTATCCGTCTTTACCGTGGCTCGTACCACCTTTTCGAAACAGCGGTCATCTTACACCTCGTCAGGTAGAGTTTAATTTTATACATTCATCTACGCGAATGTCCGTTGAACGAGGATTTGGATACGTAAAAGGACGATTTCGTCGCATCAAATTTTTCACCGAATATCGCGACATGAGCTTTATAACCAATACAGTAGTAGCAGCATGCATATTACACAACTATTGTATTGATGAGAACGACATTTATGACTTTGCTGAATATAATAATGATTACGTTGCTAATTTAGTGGATGCGAATGACAATTTGGAAATAGATGATCGCGGAATTGCAGGAATAGACCATCGGATGCAATTATTTTACGAACTTTTTCCCGAATAATAATGTAAAGTGCAAATTTCGTCTGATGCTCTGGAAAGTTAATGATTGTATAAATGACAAATTAATTTTGATAATCTTTGATAATTCTAAATGAATAATTAAATACCAAATAAATAATACAATATTATATGTATTGAAATTACGAAAACTACAAGAACATGTACACTTTTTATATAGATTTTATATAGATTTTATATAGATTTTATATAGATTTATATAGATTCATAACAAAAACGAGAAAATAAAAATACGATAAAATTATGACTTATTTGCAATTATTTTCAATTCTTACTGTATATCACATTAAAAACAGAACATTTTTTTACTTAAACATTAAGAACATTAACTTCTAAACAATAGAATCATTTTAATAGAAAAATATTTAATATACTTTAATAATAATTTTGGGACTTTTGTATTGTACTATAACATTTATATGACTTATTTGCACTCTTTTCAACTCTAGTCTCACTGTATATCACATTAAAAACAGAACATTTTTTTACTTAAACATTAAGAACATTAACTTTTAAATAATAGAATCATTTTGATAGAATAATATTTAATATACTTTAATAATTAATAACTTCAGAATTTTTGTACTTTAGCATTTAATAACTAAAATTTATTATCTTAATTAATAATAATACTCGCTAATCGGAATCCGATGCATCTCGCAGATTAAAATTTTTTTTGTTTCCTATTAATTTTTTCAAGAGCTCATACTTCTGCCTTTCCATCTCCGTTTAATCTCGCCTTTAATCTCAGCATGCCTGTTAGTTTTTTCCTTTCTTTTGTTTACTGCAATTTCTTTTCGGTATTCTACTTCTTTTTCTTTCAACGTAAGCTGTCGTTTTTTCAATTTTACCATTTCTCGTCTGGTTTCTATTAATGTAGCATGTTTCTCATCTCTTACAGACTCACGGTTTTCCTTATTATGCAAATAAAGAGACTATTGCTTTTCAAGCTCGATTTTCGTCTTTGCTCTATCAGAACCACTTCCATGTTGTGGACGACTTCGTTTCCTTGAACTATTTAAATTTGATGCGGAACTTTCGGTGCTTGAAGATGTTGAAGTCGATGATTGGTTATCAGACTGTGATACAAATTGTTTTCTGATACAAGTTTTTTTAATTAAAATTTTTTAATTTTTGTAGGAAATTAAAACAACTATTTTTTACAACTTTTTTTTGTTAAAATATTTTTAAAAGTTCTTATTTTCAATTGGCGCTATTGTTTGATATCACATTATTTTTGTAGAATATATTTTACACAATTAAAATAATTTATAGAACAGTTTTTAACAGTTTAGAAAACACTATTTTGTGCAGATAAAGATAACAATTTTGTAGATTAAAATAACACTATTTTGTAGATACATGACAGTTTTTCACAATTAGCGCGTGTACTTGGCGCCTTTTTTTACATTTTTTTAAAAAGGTAAGTTTTTAGGGATAGTAAATTTAGCCAATCGCAAATTAGCCCGGTATTCGAAATTGTGTATAGCTCATTGCATGTGCGGATTTACCATATACTCGGTGACAGCTGGTGCGTGCGGATTGGCCGCCCTGTTCGTCACTCATGCATGCGGCCAGATTGAAGTGATTATGTTACGATTGGAACATCTTGTAGATGGAAAAAATTTCAAGCAAAACCCAAATGTTCATCGACGAATCGCTGCCATCGTAAAAAGCCATGTTCGAGTAATAAGGTAATATTTCAAAATGATAACTTATCTCTCTATATTAATAACTTACTGATTTAAAAAATTAAAGATCGCAGTTAAAAATTATAATAATTTTAAATTTTAAACAACAACAAGAATTTTAAAAACATTTAATTACATGTTAAAACAAATTTTTTTTTATATACGGCGCTGTCCACAACTGTATAAACGTGATTAATTTAGCAATGAAATAACTTCGTTATTTCTAAATAAATTTAGTACTACAATATAAGAGAAACAAGAAAAGCAATGTTAAATTAAAAATTTCAGATTTTTACAGAAATTCGTATACATATAACGGTTTTTCAAAATACGGATCCAGTGTTTTGAAATAGGCCACATATCCGCTGAAATCCGCCGAATATGACGGCGGCAGAGTATATTAATATCCGATCTTGCCATATAAATAACCCAATATTTAATTACGACTATCTTATAACCTTAATCGTTAAAACAAATATTTTTTATGAATTGAAAGTTCCAATAATTTAATTTCCCTAATCGAAAAAATAAATTTTTTCTAATACGTCATGTACCGTATCTATGTATATCGAATGACATTTACATATATCCATGTAAAAATTATGCTAAAATAATCTTTTTTTTTACAATTTTAATCTCAGTTTCCTCAAAAATAAATACAGTTGCGAAGTATAAAATAAAGTATTTCTGAAATCAAAATCATATAAAGATAAAGCATTAAAAAATTAATTATTGTATTTCCTGGATTTTCCATTTGAGTAATATAGAGAATGAACAAGGTGCAACGCATTTAAATATCAAATACAAACTAAGATGATTCATTATAGGTTTGCGGCTATGGTGGAAGAAGTTTTACAAGAAGTATGTTTAGTGGAACTCACTAGTTCTCTGCGCACGATATGTCTGCTCGAATACTATTGTATAGTGGTGCGCTAACAAATATTTTCTAAAATAGTGAATTTTTAATAAGAAATCCTATAAAATTATATTTGCTGCTTACGATTTAATAGGATTGGCAAAGTGCTGATACGATTGGTTTAGCGATTTATTTTCTGCTCTTTGTTTCATTCTGCTTCAATGTATTCATGTTATGCTACATCGGCGAGCTTCTCGTGGAAATGGTATACCTTTGTTTCTTTAATCATGCAATGCTTATTTTCAATGATATGTGTTTAATTATTTACGGTTAATGTTGCAGAGTAGTCAAATTGGATATATATGCTATATGATTAATTGGTACCAATTATCGCCAAAATCAGCCCGCAGTCTTATATTGATTATCGCTATGGCCAGCCATCTCTTTAAAATCAGTGCCGGTAGAATAGTAGATCTGTCATTGATGACTTTTGTAAATGTAAGACATTAGTGAAATTTATGCATTATTATTCTATTCTTAAACCTACTTTCAAATTTAAAACAAATTAAAATATTGAGAAAAATAAATATTTCCAAAATTATTTAACAATATTATTTTACATACAATAATTTAGCAGTAAATTCTGGAAAATGCACAAAAAACTACAATATATAACTGAAAAAAATATCATTATTTAAATATGTTTTGTAGGTACTAAAAACTACCATGGCATATCTTAGTTTCCTACGAACGTTAGTAGTGTAAATACAATAATCCCTAAAAACTTACCTTTTTAAAAAAATGTAAAAAAAAATGGCGCCAAGTACACGCGCTAATTATGAAAAACTGTTATGTATCTACAAAATAGTGTTATTTTAATCTACAAAATTGTTATCTTTATCTGCTGAAAATAGTGTTTTCTAAACTGTTAAAAACTGTTCTATAAATTATTTTAATTGTGTAAAATATATTCTACAAAAATAATGTGATATCAAACAATAGCGCCAATTGAAAGTAAGAACTTTTAAAAATATTTTAACAAAAAAAAGTTGTACAAAATAGTTGTTTTAATTTCCTACAAAAATTAAAAAATTTTAATTAAAAAAACTTGGCGCTGCTAAATTTCAAAGTATATTTCAAAGTATATATTAAACCAACGAATAAATTTAGCGTATGAATGCGATTAATTTACAAAAGGACACGGAAAATTTAAACGCGGTTTATGACAACATAATATTTGACACATGACATTAGCTTGTTGTTTATGAGTCATTTGTGATGTGTTTATTTAGTAATCTTAGCATTAGTTTGACAGTTTCGTTGCTTTACGCGAGACGTACAGAAGAACTCGCCCTATAACAATATCATGGGCTGACTCATTTTTAAATTTTATTTAAGGTAAATGTACAGTAGCGTAGTACTTATGTAATGGCGTGTAATTGATTTTTGTCAGATCTAATGTAATATTATTCTTTTAGTACACTTGAAAAGGACCCGGACCAAGGGTCGAAACGTAGTGAAATTAATAAAAATCTTTGCCAGTCAGGTCAATTAAAATTAATTATTGTGTATGTATAAAAGGATTTTGAATTTGATATCTAGCTAATCTAGCTATTCAAAAAAGCATAGAAAATCTTGGTATATATTATATAAAATATAATATTGCGTCAAGATGTTCATATATTCATTTTCCTTCTCCTAATAATTATCGTTGCATTATATATCCATCACAAAAACACATTCAATATTCTTCTTATTCTTTATATAATGCATGATAATTTAAGTATATATAGTTTAGTATGTAAAAATGCTTATTTTTTCCTAAGAAATACGGAAAAAGAAATAGAAATCTGTACAGTAATATGTTATGCATAGCCACGTGTCCGTCTTATAAAGTCTTCAACGAAACTTGTCACCGTGAACAAGATCGCAATTGCGCTCTGCAATCTCGCGTTTAGCTTTGCGTTAATGCCACGCGCCTTGCACATCGTCTGTGACATCATAAGAATGATAAAATTATAAAATATTGCATTCTCGCAATATGTCGCGTTGCTCTAACAATAAGATATTACACTGTATCGATTATATGAAGAGCTTAATAACAGATCAGTCTTATTATTAATTAATATAATGTATCGTCTCTTAGTGGTATTCATTATGACGTATTAAGAAATAGTTTGAGTGAAAAATAGGCATACATTCTTTTATCTTTATTCTAAAATAATTCAAATTGTGGTTAAAAGAAATAAATTTTTTTTCTCCATTTACATTGTAATTCAAATTCCCATTTAATAAGAAAAGGCAATCGCAAATTGCTAAATTAATAAATTTATAATTATTTTTGTATAGTGTTAAATGGATAAACATTTATATATTTAGCAAAGAAATAATTTTAAATTATTCTTAATTTAATACTGTATTGAAAAAATTAACTGTTACATAATTTCATTCATATAAATTGTTTAAATATTATCTTTTCATTGTATACTCAAGGAATGTAATAGAACAAGTGTAACAGGTGGTTACGAAGTAGGCGGTATCGATGCGTATCAGACGATGCGCAGACTATAAGCATGCGCGGTACATTAATCTACAAATATGTTAGGTATATATTTATACTATATAGCATCCACTGAATTCTATCTTAACGAACGCAGCTATTGTTCTCGGATCACTTGTGAACCAGTTTGAAAAAAAATAATAATGACGGAAGAATCCATCTCTTTCTAACATACTGTATATGTTTACTTGATAAGAAGACATCGGAGCATTAACAAATCACATAAGAATTTCATCGCAAGAAAAAACAAGAGTAGTATCACTATGCTTCATGCGATTTTTGTCTATCACGGCCGTTACTCTTATGCTCTTTCCGATTAGAACAGAATTCAGTTCAATACATAGTCATATACTCTTCTCATGGCCTTTTGCCACGACAATCAAACCACTAAAAAATCGCGTTCAAAGTTCGTAATTAAACATAAATTCTGGTCTTCATTTCATTTTGCTTCAATATATGCATATCGATGATATTATGCTATATTGGTGAGATAATTTTTATGGAAAAAGAACAGTTTAATTTTTTGATCGTATAACACTCAATATCGACTGATCGTTGAATAATCGTTCGTAACTAATGTTACAGAGCAGTCAAATTGAATCAATATGCTACATGATTAATTGGTACCAAATATCGCCAAGAACAGTCTTATATTGATAGTCACAGTCAATGCTGGCTATCTATCGCTGATAATTTTTGTAAATATAAGGCATTATTATATTTACGTATATTATAATTCAACTTTCGAATATATCTTTAAATAAAACAATAATTTTATAAAAAATTAATTAATATTCCAAAAATTATATTTTATAGTAGATACGCTTATATCATAATCTAAAAATAAATTTTATTCGAAAGATAATAAAAAATTAAATTATAGCAGAAAAAATTTGAAAATGTATTATTTCAGCATATTTTTTAGGTAACTATTGAAAACTAGCGTGGCTATATCTTATTGTCAGTTTGCTACGAATATTAGTAGTATAAATTAGTGTAAATGTTAATAATGTAAATGTAAACTAAGATTACAGATATATAGAAAGATTATTTTGAATTTGATCTAGTTTACCTGTTTAGTACATATAATATCATATTACATAGAATAATATTACGCCAATGTCGCACACGCACACACAAAGATGTTTTTATATTCACTTTATTCCACTGTTACTAATCTTTATCGTTAAACCACAAAAACTTATAAAAAAAAAACAACCTTTATATTCTTATTATTTTCTATATAACACATGTTAAGAAGTATAATTTAATTTTGACATTTACATAAAATAAAAAAAAAATTGTGCAAATTAGAAATTTGCACATTGCTTCCTCACCATTTTAATTCGCTCACAAAGTTCCTCCTTAGAGGAAGCTAGTTTTTAAATTAAATTAAAATTATTAGTATATAATAGATTATTGGCTTCCTCATAGAGGAAGCTTTATGAGCGAATTAAAATGGTGAGGAAGCAATGTGCAAATTTCTAATTTGCACAATTTTTATTTTCATATAACCATCACAAAAAATTTAGAAATTATATTATGAAATTCTATTCATATAAAAATATTTAGCCCGATATCTTAAAATTTTAGGAAGTTAGAGCGTACACAGACATCTCTCAAAAAATTCAAAATTTTATAAAATATGAACCCCTTCACCGATTCAAACCAAATTCAATACCAACCATCCTTTATTGATACCCTATTCATGTAAAAATATTTAACCCTATATCTCAAAGTTTGCGGAAGTTAGAGCAATTACGCTCTTTTTTGAAAAAATTCGAAATTTTTAAAAAATAAACCCCTTTACCGATTCTAGCCAAATTCAATACCAACCATCCTTTAATGATACTCTATTCATGTAAAAAAATTTAGATCAATATCTCAAAATTTGCGGAAGTTAGAGCAACCACGCTCTTTTTTGGAAAATTCGAAATTTTATAAAAAATAAACCCCTTCACCGATTCTAGCCAAATTCAATACCAATCAACCCTTAATGATACTCTATTCATGTAAAAAATTTTAGCTCGATATCTCAAAATTTACGGAAGTTAGAGCGACCACGTCCTTTTGGTGCACATACACACATACACACATACATACGGACATTTATTAAAAATATGATTTTTTGACGTTTTAGAACATTCTGAACACATTGGCATGAAAAAATGAAAAAAAAATTTGTTCACGAAAACTAAGCTTCCTCTATGAGGAAGCCAAATAAGTTAATTTACAATTTTCAAAATTTTACCAAAAATTTATGTCGAGTTATTTGATTTGTCGAAAAATAGATAGAGAGAGAATAGAATGAACAATTTAGATGAATTTAGATGGAAAGGCAGAAGTGGTTCTTAGAGTTTAAACCGCCGGAATGTAAAGTACATCCTGTACGATCACTTCGTGGTTAATCGTACGCACATGGTCTGTCAGACTGACGGGAGATCAAAGGATGCCTGCGACGCCAGCGCAAGCGCATGTCCAGCGACCTTGCAATCAATGTTTACGCGCTAGCCTCGTGCAGTTTTAAACGGAATCTGTCGGCGTGAACATGAAGAATGCACATGACAACCAGGCGACGTCGCCAAACGTTAATTATCAACGAGACATGAGATATGTCTTCAAGCCGAGCAGTTGTGTAAGGCTAAGCCTACAGTAAGCGGAAATAGAGGGCGCTTGTATAGAGGGCGCTGTGTGCGCGTTGAGGGCGCGATCATCACTCTTGTAACCGCCATGTTGCGTGCAGGCAACTTGGCGGCGGACTCTTTTTCCGGCCGTTGACCGGGTAATACACGTTTACCGAGTACCTCGTGTTATTCATTTTGTTCCTACGCTGACACGCTTTCCACCCCTTTCTGACCATCCTGACACCGGGGATCCCTAGCTTCGGTAACCTAGTCTAAACATCCCTTACAGTTGGATCCTCAGTTCGATTGGCATCTGGCCAGTCGCTTTCCGCGGAATCGGACAACACGTATCTATAATCGCGCTCGTGCTGTGTAATTTCGCGTTAGGCTTCGCGATAGTGCTGTGCATCCTGCACATCATTTATGACGAGAAGGATCTTAACATAAGATTGAAGCTCTCCGGACTGCTAGGCTTCTGCCTCACCGCAATGATGAAAAATATTGCGTTCTCGCGATACGTCGGCCTAAAATATTACGCTGCATCGAGCACGTGAAGAGTGACTGGTGGCAGGTCGGTGTTGTCAATACATAAAATGCGGCAAGGAGTCGATTAATTTATATATATGTTACACGAAATAGAAAAACACAGTTTACACAATAATCATATATTCAAAATATTTGTTTTCTTCATAATACATATATTGGATACGAGAACGATTGATGCGTTTATACACAATATTTCAATTTTGTTTATGTTCGTTAAAAATTCACTATGCACATAATTCATCTAACTTTAAACTAATATGCGTCGATTAAACTTTCTTTCTAGATTTTATTAGTTTTTGATATTATATACACTCCCTTGCACTTACAATAAAAAATGTTTATATTTACAATCTTTATACGACGAAAATATAAAAAGTACAGAAGGTATATTTAAAATTATATGCAGCCTCACATATCATAGATAATTATTATTTAAAAGAAGACAATAATACATTAAATAACTTTTTAATGTATGCAACTCTAAATGGTCAATGTCATGTTTAAACAATGGTCATGTTTAAACTAAAGGATGCGACAAATACTGTCCTGATGTAGTTAATGCAATAAATAACTTGACAAGTTGAATTTGCTAGTAGATATTTGATCAACGTCTGGTAGTTTCAATCTCTAGATAGCAGTATTGCAAGATAGATTTACCAATATTGTAGACGTATCGTAATAAGATAAGTAAGTTTACTACTCCGAAAACATAAAATGTGTATTATCTATATTATCGATGATAAATCTACAAATTTTACGCGGCAGGAGATAAATAAAATTTATCTTGATACTTTATAATTGTATAATTTATATTTATAAATAATATATCATACATTTTTATCATTTGATCATTTTACTACTTGAACATTTTGAAAAACTACAAAAGAAGATTGATTACGCGTGTATTACTGTGTGTTTTTGATACAATTGAATGTACTATACTATACGCATTATTTTGCATTGGATTTAATCGAGGAAAATACAGATATAAATATTGATTTAACAGCAGTTTTATAATTTGATCACAAAAATCATTATAATGAATCATGAGAAAGAGTCTCAAAAGGTAACATTCAAAGCTAAAAGCTCGTAATTTATATACACACACGCACGCACATGAACTTGGCGTATTACAAAAAATCTATCGAGAAGCATGAAGGAACATCGATTCGCTTAATATATCTGAATCATCAATTTGCTCAATATGAGAAGATTGTATAAACATTGCTAGCTATACAGGGTGTTGAAAAAAAAGGATAAAATATTTTAAGGGTATTTAGTATGCCCAAAAACAAGTCGAAAAGTCTTAATAAACATGAGTCCGCGAATAAACCGTTTTTGAGATATTTTTAATTTTATTTTTATTATAATTTGTGCAAAAAAATAACAGCTGGTATTTTACTTTATCTTAAAGAAGATGCTGAAAATGACCTCCTTCCATGTCTATGCAGACCCTGCATTTTCGCAAAAAAGAATCTCATGCTCTTTCAAACACACCTGGTTTCATTCTGATTGTAACGCAGGCTTCTTGTATACGATTTTCTAATTGTTCTAAATTATTGATTGGCTCTGCATACACTAAACTCTTTAAATAGCCCCATATAAAAAAGTCAAGCGGGTTTAGGTCGGGAGATCTAGGAGGCCATGCAACCGGACCTCCACGTCCTATCCATCTTTCTTGATACATTTGATTCAGATATTCTCTAACAGCCAATGAAAAATGAGGTGGAGCGCCATCGTGCATGAACCAAGACGCAGCTCTAAGATTTAATGGGACATCTTCGAGTAGTGAAGGCAATATATTCATTAAAAAGTTTTGATATGCTGGGCCAGTTAACCGATTTGGCAAAACAACAAGGCTTATGAGTCTATTTCCCAAAATACCTAACCGGACGTTTAGGCTAAAACGCTGTTGATGTCTTGATTCAACAATAGCATGTGGGTTTTCGTCAGCCCACTGATGGGTATTATGAAAATTAAAAATTCCATCTCTGGTAAATCCAGCCTCGTCAGTAAAAAGAATATTAGCAATCAAATTGACATTTCTGGCCTGTTTCCTCAATATCCATCTGCAAAACTCTAGTCTGGCGCGAAAATCAGGCGGATTTAGTGTCTGAACTCGCTGGATGTGATAGGGATAGAGCAGTTGCTCCTTGAGTGTTCTCCAAATTAAACGAGGCTAATGTCTATCTGGGCTGCAATCCTTCTTATACTAGTTCCAGGATTTTCTTGTACCATTGCCAAGATTTCTTCTTCCACCTCAGGTGTAGAAATGGATCTGGGTCTTCCACTGCCGCCCGCGTTTTTACCAAACATACCAGTGTCCCGGAGCCTTTGGTGAAGTTTTGCAAATATTCGATTCGAAGGAATTTCGCGATTTGGAAAATTTTGAGCATACAGACGACGCGCTTCTAAGGCATTACCGTTAGCACGACCATACATAAAATGCATGTCTGCCATTTCTGCATTGGTGTAAAAAGCCATAATTATTGAAAATCGTGGTGCAACCGAACTTGTTAACTAAGACCGCATTTGTCGACCCGTGTTTATTCGCAAACGGCGGAGCGGATTACTACAGACAAGCGTTTATCTTGAGCCATGTTTACTGTTTACTGTTGCCAGGTCAACTCGTTGCTATGATTATCGGGATCATTGCTCCATGAAAAAATATTCACGTGAATATAGGTAAATTAAATTAAGTTATAGGTAAGTTAAGTTATATGAGATATTGCAAATATCTCAAAAATGACTTATTTGCGGACCCATGTTTATTAATACTTTTTAACTTATTTTGAGGCATACTAAATCCCCTTAAAATATTTTACCCTTTTTTTCAACATCCTGTATATATATAATATATATATATATATTGGTCACCAGTCGAGAATCGCGTGAAAGCCGATCGAGTACAAACATCTACAAGAGGAGAAAATTATCATGTTAAGAACGTTAAAAATATGTATTTTACTAAAAGTGTTAATGCTAATGAGAACGACTATCGCATTCTCGTCGGAGGATCAGAAGGATCGTATAGCTCAGGTCAGTTTCCAGAAAAGTATCTTCATGTGCTCTGATCTAAACTTCAGGCAATTTTTTTAAACTTCAGATTTTTTTCACAAAGAAAATTGAATATTATATATTGCAGATAATAGATTACTTGTGTAATTAAAAATGTATAATACGTAACTAAAGAGTTTTGATGATATAAAAAATATAAAGTTTGTTAATTTTGCGTCACATTTAAAAATCGATGTTATATAGTTATGTTATATACAAAATTAAACTTAATTGTGACGATATATTAAAACGTAACACAAACTTAAACGTAACATGTTGTTATCATTGTAGTATTTAAGAATAAGAATTTTTAACATTAATTATTCCGTTGATTTCGTTTATTCTATGCTTTATTGATAAACACATGTGACACTTCTCTCTATTTACATGATTTTTCTATAATTTCTAAAACATCTCTATTTTTCTAAATATTTATATTTATTAATTTCTATATAAAACTTATAGTAAATTATATTTTATTTAACAAAATCAATATAAAAAATTACACCTTTTGAGTTGTATGTGCGTAATAAAACGGCTTCTAAATATCGAAGAAGAAAATCGGTACACAATAAACTTCTCGGTACAATAAATTGGCTCTTAATCTATTAGTCTTAAGGTCAATAATATGTATAACAGTTGTCACTCGCTATATGCGCGAATTTATATGGTATTTATATGTATACGTCACATATGTATATATTTTCATCGGGATACAAGTCGAATGTTTATGCCATCGTGCTTTTCAGAATTTATTTGCGTTAAAAAATATAACAATAAGAAAATAAATTTTACAAGATTTTTAAATAGAAGAATTCGTAAAATGTCTATGACCATGAAGAAAATGGTATAAAAATATATTAATTATTGAAATATTGTTAAAACTATCAGAGATAATAATCGCATTCGTGAAGAAGAAAGCCGAATTAAGGTATAGTCGCTTATTTGTATATACTTGAAGAAATTAATCTGAAAACCGAATATAAAAACCGAAATATTAGACAAAACTGTTTTAACAATTGAGGAGAGCCAAACTTTTCATGATTTATTTGCTAAGAAAGACAGTTATAAATTCTTATTAGTTTTCAACTAAGAAATTAGTAAGGCTTTCAATTTGGAATACAAATTTTAAAACGAGTCAAATGTGGATGGTAGTACGTCGGGGTAATCTCTTACTAGCCCGTCGAAATTTAAAATTTGTATTTCAAATTAAGAACCTTACTAATTTCTTAGTTGTTATTTCACGCCGGCTGAGAGATGGGGTTGTGACTAAATATATTTGTAGGCAAAATGAGAATTATCAAGGTGTGGGATCTGAATAGCTTAGTGGTAAGAGTAATCATCCAGCAAGCGAAAGATTCGGGTTCGATTCGCCATTCAGCGATTTTGCCCCGATATTTTTCTCGCCTACGCTTCTTTAGGCGGGTCAAAGGGGGTTTATTAAAATAAATAAATCTTGAATTGAGATTTATTTTAATTTCTTCGTATTGCATCAAGAAAAATTTGTGCCCTACGCACAACAAATCAGTTTCAGAAAATTAAATTTTATTGAAACCGACTACCATACGCGTACTTACTCTAATTCTAGTTAATTGAAATTTAAAATTTGTATTTCTTATTAGCTTTTATTAATCTATTCTTGCATAACTTTCCATTTGCATAAGAAAAATGTTTGATATGTAAGAAAATATCTTGATCAGAAATACAATAAGAACAGATTTTTAAAAAATTAATTTGCACAGTGTTTATATAATACATTACACAGCAGTGCATCAATGCATGTTCCTAATTGAAAATTATAAATGTAAAATATTCTTGAGTCAGTCACTCGCAACTCACTCACAATTTTTCTAATCTGCAAATATTGTTAGCGATTTGTTGGCCTAAAAAATATGTAAATGTACGTCAATCACACGAATAGATGATTACTACAAGTGTGTCTCGTATCGTAAAAGTTGCTTAGAAACGAATACATATCTATCGTATATTTATTAATTTAACTATTTGGAACTCTACTTTCATTACTTCAACGATTTATATTCACCAGATCATCTACGAAAAAAGTTTCTATCTAATCGCACCTGTATTTCATCAAGCAATTTGACAAGATAGTAGACTTACAAGTTATACATATAATGTATATTCAACAGGATACCCCATCCAACAAGATCATCGATGTTCGTGACTACATGTCATCAAACATCGAATCTGTCCATTTTGACGAGACTGTGAGAAATGAAGTCGGTGAGAGTTTATTTGCACAGACATACATATATGTATACAATCTCAGAATCTACTGATAAATTGTAAAAAAATATGCAGGGTGTTCAAAAAAGATGGAGACCCCTAAATAACTCCGAAAATATGCAAGATAGAAAAAAATGTTTCAGACAAAAGTTGTAGGGTTTCAAGTAACGCATTACATAGTAATATTAATACGACCTCGAATAGCACCGTCAAGGTCATATAAAAATCACTTTGAATTTTTTAAATAGAATCCCCTATTTTTCATTACATATTCTTGTAGCTTACCTCAAGAGCTTTCCAAAACACTATAATCAAGTTATTTTTCATTAAGTACTTTTCGAGTTATAAAGCTTGAAGTTTACAGTATTTCGACATAAAATACAAAATATTTTGTAAAACATTCAGTTTTCGGTAATCTTACCTTAATACTTTTATGCATAGAATAATAAGACCAATCAATTGGTGTAAAAAAACACATAGTTGCTATTAAGAAAAAGTATGTAATTTGCAACATGCAGCTGCATACTTTTTTTTGAAAGCAAGTATGTGTTTTCTTTACACCAATTGATTGGTCTTATTATTCTGTGCATATAAGTATTAAGGTAAGATTATCGAAAACTGAATGTTTTACAAAATATTTTGTATTTTATGTCAAAATACTGTAAACTTCAAGCTTTATAACTCGAAAAGTACTTAATAAAAAATAACTTGATTATAGTGTTTTGGAAAGCTCTTGAGGTAAGCTACAAGAATATGTAATGAAAAATAGGGGGTTCCATTTAAAAAATTCAAAGTGATTTTTATGTGACCTTGACACATTGTGCTATTCGAGGTCATACTAATATTACTATGTAATGCGTTACTTGAAACCCTACAACTTTTGTTTGAAACATTTTCTCTATCTTGCATATTTTCGGAGTTATTCAGTGATCTCCACCTTTTTTGAACACTCTGTATATGTAAAACGTTATGAAAATAAAATCAAATTACAAAAAATTATTTAAAGAATTATTTAAGAAAATGAAAATTAAAAAAAGAAATATCTCTTAACAACAAGAACAATAAAAATATAAATTCTAAAACAATGTGTCTGAATTATCACCTTCTGTGTTCATATTTCCGTTATCATGATGTTTTAAAAGAAATCGCTGAAATGTTTTTTATTAAAAAGTTTGACAACACTATTAAGAGGATGCCGGACTGACGGCCGAACTCCGCAGGTCGCCTGTTTTACCGACCAAAAATTATTTCTTTTTTTACGTTAATCTTTTTATTGGTTGAATAGAATAATAAATGCTTTTCCACGATTAAAGTACACATAGCAACAAAGTGCGGAATGTCCGATTTTATGTTAATTTTATGTTAATAACACGTACTTATGATATTTATGTTAATACACGTATGCACGACAATTTTGCACACGCTTTTCTCTTTCACTAAACTTCTAAACTCATTTCTAAAAGTTCACCTACATTCCTTCATGCAATTCCGAGTGCGGACTGATCTTATTTTGTACGTACAAACTGCAAAACTTTTATATTAAGCAATATTGTTTCGACCTGACCTAACCTGACGCCGCGTCAGGTCGTAACAATATTGCTTAATATAAAAGTTTTGCAGTTTGTACGTACAAAATAAGATCAGTCCGCACTCGGAATTGCATGAAGGAATGTAGGTGAACTTTTAGAAATAAGTTTAGAAGTTTAGTGAAAGAGAATAGTGTGTTTAAAATTTTTCGTGCATACGTGTATTACATAAATAACTTAAATACGTGTTATTAACATAAAATTAACATAAAATCGGACATTCCGCACTTTGTTGCTATGTGTACTTTAATCGTGGAATAGTATCTTATGTGGCAAGTCTGGAAAACAACGAATTACGTCGCACGTGAAGTTGCCGCATGAGCCGAAGGCTTATGATGCATTCGCACCAGTACGAGTGTGATTTGCAGCACGAGCCGAAGGCGAGTGCTGTAATCACACGAGTACTGGTGTGAATGCATCATAAGCTGAGGCGAATGCGGCAACTTCACGCGCGATGTATTCGTTGTTTTCCGCACATGCCACATACAATATTTTTTGTAATGCCTGTCGTAAAAGTTCAATTTGAGATTATCCTTCTTGAATAAAGGTTATAACGAACTGACGTTTTGTGTCGCGTGAATTTCGCTACGTTCAAGTTTGTTATGTCAGTCGAGAAATGGTAAAACAAAAATTATCAACCATTCAGAAAGAAGATTTTTTACACACTAGTGCGGTAAAGTAACCCATATTTCCGCACTAGTGCGGTAAAGTAAATCATAAAGGTGCTTTTCTCGCACTAGTGTGATAAAGTAAGTCATACATTGAATCGTTGAGAAATAAGCCATTTTCCGCACGCTAAACAGCTATCGAAAATCGAACTTTCGCGACAGGCATTGCAAAAAAGCATTTATTATTCTATTTAACCAATAAAAAGATTAACGTAAAAAAAGAAATAATTTTTGGTCGGTAAAACAGGCGACCTGCGGAGTTCGGCCGTCAGTCCGGCATCCTCTTAACTTACAAAAGGACACTGAGAATCTAAACAATATTTATGACAAATTAATAAAGGTCGTTTAGTCTTTCTCAGCTTGTTTGACGGAGAGGTTGACATAATGCAATCTTGACACAAGGATTTCCTCATTTCTCGCAATTTAACAGCTAACTATAATACTGTATGTTTAGATTTTCGCTTTTTGTTGTGCCAGTTTGTAGCACGTTATTTACTTCTTGTAATATTGCTGTAATTTTCAGTTCACTTGATAAGGACCAAAACCCATGGTCGAAACGTTGTGATCCATTATCAATCAATAAATTGCCAGTTTGGTCGATTAAATCTACGTCTCTTCTTTGTCTAAATTTATAATCAATAAAATAAAAAATTTCGAGAAATTTTAGTAAACACGATCTGAAATCGTTAAAAAATTTCTATTCATTATAAGATATTTGTTTTTGTTCAAAATCGCTGAAAGATTTTTATTTTATTATAAGATATTCGTTTTTGATCAGTAATTATGTTTCCAAGTGTCAAAAACACAAAGACATTATGTTATATTATTTGATCATTTTTTAAAAATCAATACTGGCTACGTTAATTTTCATACTTTATATAAGTAAATCTTTCTAGAAATTTCAAAATTATACATATTGACATATATTATTATATATAGGAATTCTGATTTCAGTAATGAAAACATAAAACAAATAAGACAAATTTTTGCACTGTTGATAATAAAGATAGTATATGATAAATAAATTCAGATGATAGACATTCATTAAATAAAATAGATAAACAAATTACATACTCGAACTTTGTATATAATTATAATTATAATTTTAAAAATATTCCAAGGAAACACCACACCATCTCTAGAAGGCATTCCAAGCGAACCAACATTTCCCAGGGCATTCGTGGAATTCGGCATAGACTAAACAAGAAAGACATTTTTGTAACATTTAGGTAAAGAATCACACTTCTTAGCTCGTATTTTTTCATTCTTTTAAGTTTAATGACATATAATATATATAATATGTATAAAAGCTGTTTAGAAATTTGCTAAAAATGAAAAAAAATTAAAATATTTTCTTTTCTTACAGATGGAAGCAACCTGAATTTATAAATGGAATGATACAAAAATGCAGGGTCCAGTATTGGTTCATCGAAAACCTAAAGAGGATTCATACCAGTGTGGATATTATCCCAGTAAAGATATTGCAACACAAAGTGTACGATTTAAAACCTGATACAATTACTTCAAAGTACAAGCGCATAATGAAGTTGGTGCTGGCCCTTACACTAAGTTTATCAACGTATCGACCACGCACGAGAATCCGGTACCTCAATTATTAGTCAACATGGATTCTGATACTGTGCAAGTATATGATATGGATTTACAGGTCTTCTCTACAATTGAATACGATTCTTATTTTGATGATGATGATTATTATTATGATAATGATTATTTTTATGATGATGACGATGTTATCTTTGAAGAAATCGTTTACTCGGCATTGGAACATAAGATTTATGGGATCACTAAAACGTGGGAGCTAATGATATGGAACTTTAATGCAAGCGCAATCGCAACACAGTCAAATTTTACAAAAATAGCTGACCTCGACGCTCCTGCGCATAGTCTCTGCATTGATTGGATAGCAAGAAATCTTTATTGGATACAAGTTAGCAACCAGACCAACAATTTAATGAAGCTAGACTTAACGTTGTGGCAAAGTTTTGGCATAGTTAAATACAATATTATCCTATCAGGGATATCTGAGGCAAATTTTTTAAATCTATTGCCGTCTAGAGGGTACATTAAATTTTATCTAAAATAATTAACAACTTTCCCGAGAAAAAATGATTAGATATAATCATATATGATTATATCTGGTATATATATAATTATATATAATTATATATAATTATATAAGTTTTTATATGGGGTCATATCTAATTATACATGGACTCATGTGCAGTCAGTGGTCCCATATACAACCAGATATAGCACCATATCTAATTGTATATAAGTGTATGTGACGCCACATATAATGATATGTGAGTAGTGCACCCTATATATAACTAGATATAGTATTAAATACAACTATATATGCAGTCATATATAGCCAGATATATTCATGTGACTAATCTGGTCCTATATACAACCAGATATAGCACTATATCTGTATAGATATAGATTCGCAAGTCAACAGATATAATCCTGTGTGGCTAGTCCATCCTATATACAATTATATATATATATATATATATATATATATATATATATATATATATTACAATATCCCTAATAGCAAAGTCTGTTCGAACAGATTTTGCCAAACATCTGCTACAAATTTTTGTCAGCAGAAAGACTGCAGATTGCATACAAAATCTGTTATATCAGATAATGATAGCAGAATGTCAGCAAAAATATTAAAAAACCTGCTGACATAATTTGACAGCAGATCAGTAGCAGAGACCGAGCAGGATTTGCACAAAATTTGCACAAAACAAGGATTTGCTAACATGATTTAACGTCAGATTGTTGGCAGAAACCAAGCAAGATCTGCAGGTTTTAGCCATTTATAAAATTTATTAAAATAGTGTAGTTTATTTGCTTACCACTATGCGGCGCATTATTCACTTTCTATACCCGTATTCGAATTCTTGTCACGAGCGTATATAAAGCTTGCAAAATGCGGTTAATAACATATGTAATTATTTCTGTCAGTTTAACTTCTGATACGATTTCCGTACAAGGGAATTCAGATATTGAACTGATTTTTGGAAAATCGGACAGATAAGTGTCCAATTTTCACTTATTATCTACTTAAGATATAAAATAGAAATTAACTTCCATATAAATAAAATCTTTAATTTTATAAATTAAATTATTTAAATTTTCCAATATATATTACATTAATATATGTTATTAATATTATATATTTGTTATTAACACAAATATATAATTATATGTGGTTATATATAATTATATACAATTATATACGACTATATCGGGCCATTTTTTATATCTAATTATATCTAATGTCAATTTTATATAAACATATATGATTATATCTGATCATTTTTTCTCGGGTTGTCTTTTATAATTAAAGATTTATATTGTTTTATAATTTTTCAATAATGTTATATGGTGCTTTCGATTTAATATTAAGATCATAAGTTCTAAAATTATAAATTAATAAAATTGTAAAACATTTAAACAATCATATATTAGTTTCTGACATACAGTTATAATAATGTTTTATAAGTAGAGAATAATATGCATATTTTTTAGATACTTTTATTGGATAGGATTAACTTCGGATGATCAATATATGATAATGCAATCGGATTTCGAGGGGAAAAACGTGAAACCTGTTTTGAAAAACGAAGACAGTATATGCTTCTGCCCATACAAACTATTAGAATCAGAATCTTTCATGCAGATTGACAACACGAATATTGACAAGCCACTAATATACTGGACTTTGAAAGATCGCTTAATCGTAGCGGACATTTATGGTTGTAGGTGTAACCTGATTTTTAACACTGAAAACAATCAAATATATTTCGAATCTATAATGATTGACAAGACAAACATTTACTTGTATAATGGAGTCAAGCATAAAATTTATATTTAAAAAAAAAGTATGATCTTCTCGAAAGCAAAGAAAACGCATTTGAACGTATTCAAGAAGCAAATATTTTACTGCCCAGATATCAAGTCATAAAGTCTCTTGATAAATCTTTACAACCATATCCTTCGACGACATGTCTGACACCTAACATGAAAGATTATCATGTTAAGAAAGTGAGGATAACCGCGAACAGTATCGTCGTGAGTCTTCCGGAGCCGATTCTCAATGACGAATGCAAAAAGTACAACTTAGCCACCACTATATATATCATCTCCGTCAGCTATTTTACATGTTTAGACAATGACCTTAACAAGTTCGAGGAATTCAACGTGCAGACGTACGAACGGCATTACAAAATCTAGAATTTAACGCCGTTCACAGAATACACGCTGAAGCTGGCATTGAGCAACTTTTACATCGACAAGTTATCGATGGACTTGCAATATGACGCGGGTGTTAAACTGACAACTACCCCGAGCAAGCTCAATGCGCCGGAAGATGTGACGATTCAAGTTCTAACGTTTACTCTGGCGGCAGTCTATTGGATGCCACCAAAGAAAGTAAATTGCGTGGCAGTGAACTACGAAGTGCATTGGATGTCAGTTCTTGATCTAAATAGTACGCAAAAAATAACTTATCAAATGCCACGCGATAATCAACATATTAAGTCTCAACATAGAATATATGACAAGTTTTCCATGACAATCCAGCCGCTGCTGCCAGGCCAGGAATACTTGGTATACGTTCGTGCGTATGCAGCAAACTTCAGCAATTTCTTTAGTGACAGTTCGATCAAAAGTGTCTACATGTACTTGGAACCGAACAATTTAATTTTGAGCGACGTCAGTACAAACAGTATAAATATCTCGTGGATTCGTAGCTTCGATTTGACCAGTTTCATACTGATATACAGAAAAGTTGAAACGCGAATATGGAAAATTGCGAACAATATTGAGACGAATAATGATAAAGTAACATATTATATAGAAAACTTACTGCCGTGAACGCGATATAACTTTCAATTGATTCTGAGATATCCCCAATACAAGGAAACTATTAGATGGCCGCTTGATGATAAATTTACTTTTAAAACGCTTGGTAAGCAAATAAAACCATTATGATATCATGTGTTTACTTTAAGAATGTTTTAAAGCATGTTTTAAATTAAAAATAAAATAATAAAGTTTTACGTAAAAATATGTACTAGAATAAAACAAAGAAATTTAAATTGTATTCTTGTATAACGAAGGTAATGTATCGAACGCTCCTGGGATATCTACCATAACAGAATCCATCGAAATATCAGTTATGCAATATTACTTACCAGTAATATTAAGCCTTATCGTAACCCTTGTAGTCTTAAATGTTTACTAATTTTACTGTTGTAAGTATATTTAATAAAAATTTCGGACTTTGATTGAAGTTATTTTAAATTTGATATATATGTATAGAATTTCTGAAAAGTTAGTTTACTTATTGAAAATGATTTAAATTTTGAAATGCATAGTATTAGTATAGTAATAACGTTTTTTTATCTAACAGCATGCCGACAACGCAAAGAAAGTAACGAAATACTTCTGCCTCCAATAATAACCGATATCGAATTAGCAACTCTAAACGAAATACCTTCCGGAAACGTTCAACTCAATTTGCTGTACACTCCTAGATTGCAATATAATCAGAACGAATTTGGCTTAATCATAATCGAAAAAAAGCAAATTACTCTAGGAATGTTTCTAGGCAGCGGTGCATTCGGAAAGGTAAAAACTAATTTCTTATTACTTAGGGATAAGGAAGTTTGGAATACTAGTTTGAAACAAAATTATAAAAAAACCATGTGTGTGGAGCTGGATAATGAACACTGCTTCTAAGCGTAGGAAAACTAATATATTATCAATCGAAAAATGATCAACAGTATTTGAAATCAAAAAGTGCCTGAAACTTTGGCTTTATTGAAAAATCACAGAAAAGGGTGATTTAGTTAATGTGTTGGTAATTTGAAATAGGGTACTTCGAATTACATTTACATTTTCTAAATTGTTCTTTCTTCGTCTTATATAATTATCTCTTCTCTTATAAACTATTGTTCTCTTATAAATTCTTATAAACCTTTCTTCTTCGTCTGATATAATCTTCTCTTATAAACTACTAGGTACACATGATTGATCTATTAACAATAATCATACATATAAGTTCCGGAATCATAGCTAGCGCATTTGTTGTATACCCATATCTCACATATGAAGCATTGCACCCATTGTTCTCCTTTCATGTCATCACATATCATTTGGAATATTCCAAAGTAATTTTATGTATAGTGTATTACGAATTAACAACATATCATGGTTAATCTCTATTTTTAAATTACGTCATAAATCAAAAATTATTGCGAAATCAGTAAGAATTCATAAAATTAACATGTCAAGGAACAATTTAAACGAATTTCAACGAAAACTTGATAAATTTTAACTATGGTGGAATCGGATTGCAGACTCACTTAAAAAATCTTGCGAATGTCAGTTTCACTTTCGTCTAATTTAAAACAATACTGTCAACATGGCGATCCATACCACAAACGTCATTGGTTGGTGGGTCGCTACCCTATTTGTATGCGATGATTCAAACTAGTTGGTATTACTAATTTTTTTATACTTTGGTATTCCAAATTCCAACAGTATTCCAAATTTGCCTCTTTTCCTCTACATATATTTTCGAAGACATTTCTTAATTTTGTAATCAGAAAATTTTAAGATAAAGACACATTTTTTAATAAAAGTAATTGCAAAAATTAAAATTTTTCATAAAAAATTAAATGATATAAACATTTTTACCATGCACTTTATCGATTTGTATTAATTATGATATATTTCACAGGTGTTTCAAGGAAACGTCAAAGATTTTGAAGGGTCGGACACAACGCCTGTCGCCATAAAAATGCTCCGAAAGAATGCTTCTTCGCAAGAGAAAGAGAAATTCTTGCAAGAAGCTAAGTTTATGAGCCAGCTTCGCCACAAACAAGTGCTAAGATTTTTGGGCCTCTGTTCAGACGCTGATTCACCATTGCTTATATTGGAATTAATGGAAGCTGGTGACTTACTCAAATATTTGAGAGAGAGTCGGACTTTACAACCGTCAGATTCGCACGCTCTGCGTCTACATGACTTACTCGCCATGTGCGAAGATGTTGCTCGGGGTTGTTGCTACTTAGAAAAACAGCACTTTGTGCATAGAGATCTTGCATGTCGAAATTGCTTAATATCCGCTAGAAATTGCGAAAATCGTATTGTGAAAATCGGCGACTTCGGACTAGCTAGAGATATTTACAAGGATGACTATTATCGCATGGTAAAAATACAATTTTTCGAAAGAGTTAAAACTTTTTAGAGTTAAAACTTTTTTTCTATTTTGCATTGAAATAACATCATATAATTTTAAGTTGATTATAACGGGAAAAACTATTTTTATTTATATATGTATGAAAGAAGACAGATGAGTTAACTGTATATGCACATAACGTTTGCTTCATAAATGGACAAATTCGATAAAAGTGCGCTAAAATTGTGTTTTAGACAGGAGACCGTCTGCTTCCTGTTTGCTGGATGGCACCGGAATCTTTGGTGTTCGGAATATTTACTTCACAAAGCGATGTTTGGGCATTCGGGGTGCTAATGTGGGAAATTACGTCATTGGGTGAGCATCCCTATCCTGCCAAAAATGATTCCGAAGTATTGCAGTATGTGCGTGAGGGGGGCAAGCTGCCGAAACCTCTCAATTGTCCACCGACATTGTATCAGTTGATGCAGCAATGCTGGAGTGCGGTGGACGATAGACCAAATTTTATACTTTGTCTCGAAAATATCGTAACTTTGAGAAACAACATAGAAGACGCGATACTGAGCTCGGTGGATATTATCAGACATGCAGAGGTGAATAGATCGTAATTCTTTTAATGTGCATATCATTGTATGGAGCAATTAATTTTTGCAAATCGATATCATATCGATTAAAAAATGTTTCAAAAGTATTGTTTTTACTTTTGCTCATATTTTATAATACATTTAATATTATTTTAAATCATTTGTTTTACTAATATTACAACGTTAGTCAGATTATAATATAAGGTTAATATACAACGTAGAAATTATAATACGTTTCTTTAACACATAGACATGAGACAGACTACAACAAGCGGCAGGTCATAAATAATTTATATTTATTATAAATAATTTACGAGAAGAAAATTTTTTGCAAATTAAATGTCAGAGATGCAAACTGATAACATAAGCTTATTTTTCAATTATAATTTAATTTTCTATTCTTCGAAATTAGCATTCTTTCAACATACTGTTATGTATTATAATTCGATATCGTCAGATTATGTAATAAGCTGTTACAAGTCAAGTGACGATTTTTGTCCTGCTCCCAAAATACGTTGCCACACGTAAGAAGAATACCTGCGTCGGCAGTTGCACGACAATCGGCAATCGGTCGAAAATAATAGGCAGAAGACATTGGTATGGGTGAGCACTTCTGGACGAGTCAAGCGTGCAAGACACAGAGACAGTCTGAGGTCAGAGAAAAGGGATTAAAGCGTGCTTATCGTGCATCGTCTCCAACTATTTCGCGGAATCTACCTTCTCCTCTTACTTTTCCTTACCCATCACCACTTTCCTCCCTAATCTCCTCTTTCCCTCTCTCTTTCTCTCCTCCCCGCTTACTTCTCAACTTCCCTGTACTGCAAACGCCTCAGCTGACGTTTGCGAAAAAAAGCATATGATAATCTCTTTCATCATTCTTTCTATATTACTTTATAATATTGTTATACTATTTTATACTACTTTTACATGTGTAGAATATGTTAGAGTAAAATCGAAACTTTAGAGCACTTAGCAATAAATCCTATCGTGGAGATAAGAAACAGCGCAAGTATGAATTATATATTGGGGGAGAAGGAAGAAGGAAGCTGGATGAAGAAAATTGTAAAGGTAAGGAAAGAGAATAAGACCAAAGAAAATCCAGAAAAGTAGGTTTAAATAAAAATAAAATAAAAATAGAGACATTCATACAACTCGACCAATACTAGCAAATAAATTAAACGGGCGAAGTTGGAAGAATATTTTTAGGGAGACGTATCTCTTGGTCTGAGATTATAAGATTCCCTTGATCATCCTCCAACCATCCCGTGAATAAATAGGCGAGAAAAATACATTTTCTCGCCTATTTATTCACGGGATGGTTGGAGGATGATCAAGGGAATCTTATAATCTCAGACCAAGAGATACGTCTCCCTAAAAATATTCTTCCAACTTCGCCCGTTTAATTTATTTGCTAGTATTGGTCGAGTTGTATGAATGTCTCTATTTGAATTTATTGACTAGCGATAAAAAATTATTAATTAGTTAATTTAAAAATAAAATAAGTTAAATCTTAGTGAAATGTAATTCGGTTATTAAACCAAAGTTACTAGATATAGGACAATTAAATTAAGCGACATTGTTATGTCAAACTTATATATTTTACTAGAACAACATCAAGCACGCGCTTCGCGCGCGCCATTTCATCTTTTTCATTAAACATTTTTAATGATATATACACAAAATCATTTACGTCACAAAATAAACCAATATAACTGCAATCACTGCAAAAAATTTTGATGCATCTATATCAAGATCAATATATCAGCTTTATAAACACGCAATATCGCAACACAAATTCTTACGCACATACAGGGTGTCCCGCAATAGGATGTCCATAGCTTCACTACGTGTTCCCGGGATTATTTTGAGTAAAAAAGTTCGAATTAACATGGGTCCAAATAGTAACGATTTCTCAATAAAATCAGAAATTTCTAATTATAATGTTATTGTATTAATACTTGTAATTTAATTACAACTTTGTTTTAAGGAATACAGCACATTCTGAATTAATTCAGAATTAATTTTGAATTAATTCAGATAATAATAAGTAGTAATTTGATGTAATAAGGCAATAATATTGTTATAATTTCAAAAAATAATCTTGCAATTCGAATCCATGTTGACGAACTTTTTTACTCAAAATAATCCCAGGAGCACGTAGTCAAGCTATGGACATCCTATTGCGGGACACCCTGTATAATTATGTCAAAAACTATCCTATAATTTAGAGGAAGAAAAATCATGTATATATTTCTTTATATACATAGTTTTTAACTTTTTTATTATCTCGCTGACTGCCAAGGTAAACTTTTAATGCTTGCCAAGTACGAACACGTGAAAAGACAACATAAAGTTGTCCATGATTAAAAACATCTTTGCGAAGATCTATTCCTACTCTGTCAAATGTTTGTCTCTGTGACTTATTAATTCATAGCAAAAGTCATAGCAAAAGCTAATTTTATCGGAAACTGTCTTCTTTTAAAAGTAAAAGGTATATATTTAAAAGTAAATGTTTGCGAGTCCACGAATTCTCGGTAATATTATGAAAAAGAGTCAAACGTGCGACCCCAAACAATGCTCCCCCCACCATGATTACGCGGAATATCGCGCGAGAATCCGGGAATCAAGGCTTCGTTTCGCCAGAACCATTCGAGCTCTCCTCGAAAATATATAGAATGATCCATATAAGCTGTGTTCCGATATTTATTGAAGGTTGCAAGATCATAGCTCTTTCAAATCAATCGTGCGACCGAAAAGTTAAATAAAACCAATCAGTTATCCGTCTAATTATACATCAAGTTTACTATTAATGTGATTGTCTAAATAATTATAATAAAGTGTTAGTAGTTTACAATCGTGTGGACATTATTACATTAATCACCGAAGTTTCCTGCCTTGATCTCCGAATTCTCTAAAGAGAACGAAACTAGCGAACTCCTCGGAAGCATTCAACAACTTAACAAATTTTTTGGTTGCTTCCTCAACATAAATTTGGTCCTTCGAGCCGGATCGGAATCAAGATTCAAAATCAACCGTCACTGTGACCGCTAACGATAATCACAACCACAACTCAGCACATCGACCAAAATGACTACGTTCGAGACCTTGATGTATAAACAAACCCCGACGATGTACCTAATTTCGAGATCGCTGATCAATTCCAAGAAGTCGACAAGTCAAGCTAAATTGACTATTCCTGCAATTAAGAACCGCATTACTTTAATGCAATCATATTTCACTGATGTGCAAAATATGGACGCCGAGCTTTATCATCTCAGCGATGAATCACGTCGCGCCAGCCACGAATATTACACAGAGGATCAATTCAGCGCGTGTGCCAACAGCTATGAGGAGGCCCTGGATACCCTGTACGAGAAGATAGCCGAACTCGAGCCGACACCTCGCAGCCAATCGACAACGTCAGCCGATCCACCGCTCAATCGTTCAGGTATTCAGGCAGTCTCGCATCTCCCGAAGCTCGAACTGCCAACCTTCGATGGAACATTCGAAAACTGGGAAACCTTCCGCGATCGTTTCTCCTCCATGATCGTCGACGATCAAGCCCTGTCTAATGTCGATCGGTTACATTTTTTGTGTTCCGTTCTATCCGGTGAAGCGAACCAAGCGATTAGTCATCTTCCGGTAACTGACGCGAATTTTTCTGTCGCTTGGGATATTCTCAAATCGCGTTACGAAAATCGACGACTACTAATTCACACGCATTTACAAGCAATATTTTCGTTACCGCAAATTACAACCGAGAGTTCCAAGAACCTTAAGCAATTGCGCGATCAAACCAGTAGTTCGGTTCAAGCTCTAAAAAATCTCGGGCGTCCTGTAGACTCATGGGATGATATATTAATATATACCGTGTCGCAAAAATTAGACAAAGCCTCCCGTAAAGCCTGGGAGTTAAAATTGAGCGATACTCAAAACGCACCGACTTATACAATGCTTACTACGTTCCTGGACTCTCGCATTCGCGCCCTTGATGCACTGCTTCCACCGAAGCCGAGCATCTCATCATCTTCACATGATAAATCATCAAAGTCTAAGAGCATTCCCGTACATTCGGCGACCGCGTCCAAACTTGTTTGTCCGACATGCAAAAAAAATCATTTGTTATATCAGTGCAAAACATTTCTCGCTGATACTTTCGCGAAACGACACGAATTTATAAAATCGCAAAAACGATGCTTCAATTGCCTCGCCGCGACGCATTTGACAAAAGATTGTAAAAACGAACGCCGATGCCGGCAATGCTCTCAGAAACATCATACGCTCCTGCATTTAACGAGCGATACGAATTCACCTTGTGCCGAGTCTTTAACCGAGAGTGAAACAACAAAAACAGTTCCGACAACCGATGTCACGTCTCATATTGTTTCGAAAATAACTGCTCCTAAGACAGCCGTATTGTTAGCGACCGCTCGAGTTCGGGTATACTCAATTCACGATCGCGTCGTTCACGCGCGCGCTTTATTAAATCAAGGGTCCGCCGCGACCTTGATCTCCGAACGTCTCGCACAACTTTTGCGACTTCCACGCAATACGCACAGTGTCTGCGTTACCGGCGTAGGCAACTTACGCTCACACGCGCGGTATACCGCGTACATAAAATTAAGCCCCGCGAACAAACTCGAACCAACGTTTTCCGCGAATGCGATTATTTTGAAGTCTCTCACGAAATACACACCGGATCGAATACCACGTGCGGATACCTGGCCTCACGTTGCAGATCTTGACCTCGCGGATAACGATATTCTTAGCGCGGATCCGATAGATATTATTATCGGTGCCGACCTGTACAGTGTCTTGATTTTAGAAGGAATTCGACGAGAAAAACCAGACGAGCCTCTCGCTCAGAATACCATTCTCGGATGGATCCTATCCGGTCCAACGTCCCCTTCCACCTCTGCGTCTCACGTTCACACCCATCATGGCGCGATCATTGAAAACCTTGACGCTAATCTTCGTAGATTTTGGGAAATTGAGGACCTACCGGCAACACTGCCTCGCGGTGACGACGATAAATTATGCGAGGAACATTTTTTATCCACGCACACTCGAGATCAACACGGCCGATATATCGTCCGACTACCCTTCAAATCGACCCTTCCTAACGATCTTGGCGATTCGCGATCCACCGCATTGGCTAGCCTCAGACGATTAGAGCGTCGTTTAGCTTCCGAACCCGACAAAGCTTCAGCATATAGCGAGTTTTTAAATGAATATCGCGATCTCGAGCATATGGAAAAGGTCGAGAGTTCCGAATGTCTCAAAGTGCCCGGATTATATTACATCCCTCATCACGCCGTATTTCGCGAAAGCAGCGCAACCTCTCGCATCCGCGTCGTGTTTAACGCGTCGAGCATAACTCCTTTCGGTAAATCACTAAACGATTATTTACTGGCCGGTCCCAAACTACAAACCGATCTCGCGGCAGTGATTCTGCGATGGCGTCAATTCCGATACGTGCTTACAGCCGACATTGCCAAAATGTACCGGCAGATTTTAATCGATTCCCGCGATCGCGATTACCAGCGCATATTATGGCGATCTTCGCCAGACGTTCCCGTCGATGAATATCGTTTGCGCACAGTAACGTACGGTACGACTTCCGCGCCGTTTCTCGCGTTACGCGTGCTACAGCAACTCACACAAGACGAAGGCGCTTCATTTCCGCTGGCTCTTCCGGTTTTACGGGATCAAATATACGTAGACGATTGCATTTTCGGCGCCGACGATAAACTTCTTGCCTTGCAAACACGCGATCAACTCGTCAAACTACTCGCAAAAGGCGAATTTCGTCTTCGCAAATGGGCGAGTAATTGCCCGTCCTTGCTTGCGGATATTGACACGTCTGACCACGGACTCGCGTGTGACAAAGAATTGAGCGCCGATGAATCGTTAAAGATTTTAGGCATCGCGTGGCATCCAGATCACGATACTATTCGCTTTCGCACCCCTTAACCGCCGCACCCGGAAATACAAAGCGAGAAATTCTTTCGACTGTCGCAAAATTGTTCGATCCGCTGGGATGGGTCACACCGGTTATAATTCGTGCCAAAATTCTCCTTCAAACCCTCTGGACTCTCAAGTGCAATTGGGACGATACGATTCCTCCACATATATTTAATGAATGGTCGACGTTTCATTCACGACTCTCCGTCCTAAATGACCTCGTATTGCCGCGATGGACGGAATACGGGATGAATGCGATCCAAGTCGAATTACACGGATTCTCCGACGCATCAACGGCAGCATATGCTGCCGCAGTCTATCTCCGCGTTATTGCTAAGGACGGCTCTTTGGTAGTGCACCTTCTCGTCGCGAAATCTAAGGTTGCACCAATAAAAACTTTAAGCATTCCACGCCTCGAGCTTTGAGCGGCCTTACTTCTCGCGCGGCTGATGAAATTCACCAGCTCGACTCTCCAGCTTCCGTCCGTGAAGACATTCTGCTGGACCGATTCTACGATCGTATTAGCTTGGATTTGCCAAACACCCTCGCGATGGAAAACTTTTGTCGCCAACCGCGTCGCTAAGATCCAGGAGCTAGTCGATACCGCTATCTGGAATCATGTTCCTACTGCGGATAACCCGGCCGATTGTGCCTCGCGAGGCATGTATCCGAATGATCTCTTGCGTCACCATTTATGGTGGACTGGCCCTGAATGGCTAAAATCCGACAAGACAACCTGGCCTCATTTGTCTTCTACTATTGAATGCAACGCTCCTCTCGAGGAGCGAGTACCAGTTGCAATAAATGTAGCCCAGCTGACTAATCCGTGGGACCTTCAGTCTCGATTCTCGTCGTGGTTCAAACTTATTCGAGTCATCGCGTTTATTATACGATTCGTCTCGCGTCTTCGAGGCCATCGGCCTACTATACAATCTTCCGATAATAACATTCCCTCGCGAATCCTAACACCGGATGAACTGCATGCATCAAAATTGTTCTGGATCAAGACGATTCAATCTGATTTATTTCCAAACGAGTTATCAAACCTCACAAGGTCAATTCCAATAGCAAAAACTAGCCCGCTTTCTTCTCTAGTCCCTATCTCGATAAAGATGGGTTAATTCGAGTACGGGGGCGACTCGATAATTCAGAGCTCACTGAGGCTGCGAAACATCCTATTATTTTAAAATCTCATCCACTCGTTACGGCCTTAATCTACGACCTTCACCTGCGCTACCTTCACGCCGGACCGAACTTAACTCTCGAATTCCTTCGCCAAGAATTTTGGCTATTACGCGCACGAGCGACTATTCGATCCGTTTTGTATAAATGCGTGGAAATGTACGCGCGAGCGAGCGACAGTTCCGGATCAATTAATGGGTGCTTTACCAACGTACCGGGTCACTGCGACGTCTCGCGCCTTTATTCATACCGGCGTCGATTATGCCGATCCAATTTCGATCCGTGTATCCGCTGGCCGAGGACACAAATCGCATAAGGCATACATTGCGATATTTATATGCATGACCGTAAAAGCTGTGCACATTGAACTAGTTTCCAACTATTCATCTCAAGCATTTATCGCTGCATATCATCGATTTGTGTCCCGCCGCGGCATACCCTCCGCAATGTACTCCGATAACGGTACTACCTTTCAAGGAGCTGATCGCGAAATTACATCATCATATAAAGCTGCAGTGACTCATCCGGATTTTCGCAATCGCATTGCCGATGAAGGAGTGTCCTGGCATTTTCTTCCTCCAGCCGCTCCTCATTTCGGAGGATTGTGGGAAGCGGCTGTGAAGAGTGTTAAATATCATCTCAAACGAGCCGTCGGATGTCATACTTTGACATTCGAGGAGATGACAACATTACTCTGCCGCATCGAAGTTTGTCTCAATTCGAGACCTATAGTCGCCGTCTCCGATAATATCGATGATTATCGATTGTTAACACCAGGACACTTCTTAATCGGCACTGCGTTATCGTCTCCTCCAGAATCTAGCGTTATTGACTTAAACGAACAGCGTCTATCGCGATGGCAACTTGTACAGCGGTTGTGTGAGATATTTTGGAATTCGTGGAAAAACGATTATTTGCATACACTGCAACAACGTCCTAAATGGCGAACAATACAAACTCTCGCCAGAGTAGGCCAATTAGTTTAACTGCGCGACACAAATGCTCCGCCAAGTCAATGGGCCCTCGGCCGTATTATAAAATGTCATCCCGGCAACGATAACTTGGTTCGCGTCGTTACTATAAAAACTGCGTCAACCGAATACAAGCGACCGCTTGCGAAGGTCTGCTTTCTTCCTGTTAATCTCAACGAAGAAGCGTATCACGATGACGTCACGGCGGGCGGTAATTCTAGTAATTCCACCGATTGATATTTCATTGCCTTCAATTGTTAAACAACCTGAGCCTTTTCATTCTATCACCTTTGTTTGCTTATCTCCTATTCTTTATTTTTTCTTTTTTTTCTCTCATATTTTCTTTTTTATTATCTTTTTTTTCGAGTCTAACGTGCGATTAAATATCAAAAGGTGCATTCAATTTCGAATATGCATATTCGAAGCGGGCGGTATGTTTGCGAGTCCACGACTTCTCGGTAATATTATGAACAAGAGTCAAACGCGCGACCCCAAACAATGCTCCCTCCACCATGATTACGCCGAATTTCGCGCGAGAATCCGGGAGCCAAGGCTTCGTTTTGGCAGAACCATTCGAGCTCTCCTCGAAAATATATAGAGTGATCCATATAAGCTGAGTTCCGATAGTTATTTGCAAGATCATAGCTCTTTCAAATCAATCGTGCGACCGAAAAGTTAAATAAAACCAATCAGTTATCCGTCTAATTATACATCAAATTTACTGTTAATGTAATTGTCTAAATAATTATAATAAAGTGTTAGTGGTTTACAATATTGTGGACATTATTACATAAATCACCGAAGTTTCCTGCCTTGATCTCCGAAGTCTCTAAAAAGAGCTAAACTAGCGAACTCCTCGGAAGCATTCAACAACTTTACAAATTTTTTGGTTGCTTCCGCAACAGTAACTAAGCTTTGAATTAAAATTTTATTAAATTAAACTCGACCTGAAATTAACTGAAGAATGTAGTTTTGTTAATATTTTAATTCCATAAAGCTTAGTTTGCAAAAAGCCCTTCATTTTCAATCACTTATAACTCGAAATTATTAGTGCCTCGACATTTTCGTTGAGGATAAATCGTCTCCGAATAACGTCAGGAATCTCTCATTAAAAGGAAGTACGGAAGGAAGGTAGTTTTAGGACCACCGAAGTCTTCAATCCGATTTTGCTTTGGTGCGCATCGAATTTAACGTACTGTTTCCACTGGAAGTATAGTAGAAGCGAGAAAGATTATTTCAGTAGAGCCAACTTAACTTTTGCTTATTAAATGTAAACAAACATAACCTCTAAAGAATACATACAGTACACACACAGTTGAGTAAAAAGAAAATGGATATTAAAATAATTTTGTTGAATCATCAGTTAAACGTATCACATATAATTAATCATTGCATTTTAGCAAGTAACTGTTATGAATAATGAAAAGAGGTTGGCACTATCTACTTTCAACCGTTTCCACCGACTTTTGTGTCAATTCGCTGTCACTCCGATAAAGCTTACAAATCGAAGCGGGAGTGAAATGAGTGCAGTCAGTCGCATTTCCATCGACTTATATTTGATTCTACGCTGTACTAGGTGCGAATTAACGCTTCGGTGGAAACTAGACCAATGACTACGTTTAGACATTACCCTTAATCAGGTTTAATTAAATCGGTAGTTATAAAACTGGCCAATCACAGCTATTCCGCTGAAGAATGGAATGACTGTGATTGGCCAGCTTCTCTCTGATCTCTATTACACGCATATAGCGTTTTCGATTTGTTGACTCTACCCGACTCTGAGTCGAGTCGGGTCAGATCGAAAGTATACTATACTATACTTTTTTACTATCTATCTATATTTTTGATCTAACCCGACTCGACTCAGAGTCGGGTAGAGTCAACAAATCGAAAACGCTAATAGAGTTTATACTAATGGAGGGGCCATAGCGCGTGCAAGGAGGATCGACAGAGATATATATATTTTCTGTCTCAACTGTGGCCGTAGCACACATGTACGCGGTTCGCGATTGTGTGCGTTATCCCCTCCACTGCCGGAGCCGGTGTGTTAGTGAGCCGAGACCTCGTGGGGGGGGGGGGGGGGCCACAGTTGAGACAGAATATATCCACCTCTCTGTTGATCCTCCTCGCACGGACTTGTCTATGGTTGGCATATAGGCAAGGCCTCTCCATTAGTATAAGCTCTATGATTACACGTCACCCTTAATTGGGTTTAATAACATCGGTAGTTCTAAGGCTGGCCAATCACAGTCATTCCATTCTTCAGAGGAATAGCTGTGATTGGCCAGTTTTATAACTATCGATTTAATTAAACCCAATTAAGAGTGACGTATAAACGTAGTCAATAATGTCTTTTTGCCTGAAGATAGCCACTTCCGGATCAAATAATAGCTAGACGCCTCGTATCTAATTATTCGTGCATCATGACTTTTTGGTTCAAGAAGAAATCGGCAACATTGTTTCGGAGCCGTATCCATCAGTTTGATAGCTATAAATGTTCGCGGGAGAGAGGTTAAACGAAATGTCGTCTAGAAAAATAAGAAGAGAAAAAAACAACGACATATTAATTGTGTAAATGATAAATAATTATTGTGAGATAAATTCGTAGGTATATAAATTTTTGTTACCAGCTGGAGCGCCATCAGATAAACGTCATCTACGCCCTGAAAGAAAAAATCTTTGAAAAACTTCAGATTGACATGGTTTTTTAGCAGAATGAGAAGATAATTCGAAAAATCTAAAAATATATAGCTGCTAGTTGCAAATGGGAGAAGTTCATTTGGACACAGTCCGATTAGACGCAACCACTCATATCGACTGGCGCCTAGGGTAATCAGCACGATTTATCAATCAGAGAGTTCTGTGTTCAATTGACCAATAAACAATATGTCCAATTGAATGCCATCCGTTGCAAATTACATAATTTTCTTAAAAACAACTATGTGTTTTCTTTCCACCAATTGATTCCTTTCATTATTTTGTGCATAAAAGATATTGAGGTAAGAAAAATGAATATTTTATGAAATATTTTATAGTTTATGTAAAATTATGTCAAATTAAAATATAAAATATTTCATAAACTATTCACTTTTTGACCACTCTAACCTTACAACTTTTTATGCCGAATATTGCGAGGAATCGATTTATATTAAAAAATTAGGGTGGTTCCATTAAAAAAAAAAACTAGGTTGACCTTCAAATTACCTTGAAAAACGCCACTCAAGGGCAATTCTAGATCACGATATTATATTCTTTTCGAAACCCTACAACTTTTTATGACCTGATACATTTTTTCTATAATACCTATATAATTCCATATATTTGACTGTCAAAAATAAAATGGGACACCCTGTGTACACACACACACACGCACGCACGCACGCACGCACGCACGCTCACACACACAGTGTGCCAAAATTGTCGGATGTCTTTTTAATAATAGATTTTTTGGCAAATTTGAAGACAATTTTTCCTCAGCAAAAATATTGAGGAAAGTCATCATTTTTTGTGAGTTTCAATTTTTGCCATTATATATCCGTGTAAAATTATATTAAAGTAAATTCCGTTTGAAATTAACTAAAGAATGTATATTTTTAATCTTTTAACTCCACAAAGTTTAGTTGGCGAAAAACCCTTCTTTTTCAATCGTTTATAACTCGGAAATTATTGATGCCTTGACATTTTCGTTGAGGATAAATCGTCTCCAAATAACGTCAGGAATCTCTCATTAAAAGGAAGTACGGAAGGAAGGTAGTTTTAGGACCACCGAAGTCTTCAATCCGATTTTGCTTTGGTGCGCATCGAAGAGGAAAAATTATCTCGAAATTGGCCTGAGAATCTGTTACTAAAAGGACATTTAGGCCCGTATTCATAGTCCGATCTTATATTTAAGATTGTCTTAAGTCCGAGCTTGAAATGCTACGCAGCCATTTGATTGGTTGAATGGGATCTTAAGTCAACCTCAGACCAGACTTAAGACGATCTTAAATATAAGAACGGACTATGAATACGAGCCATGGTGGTTTAAGGATTATACAGGGTGTCCCATTTTTTAAAATATGCTCAAATATCTCAAAACCAGTAAGTTTTAGAAGGAAACTTTTTAGACAAAAGTTGTTTGGTTCTAAGGGGAAAAGAAGATAGAAATATTAGTTAGACCTTGGGTGGCGTTGTTAAGGTCATATCAAGGTCACATTGAATTTTTTAAATGGAACCACCCTATTTTTTATATAAATCGATTCCTCGCAATATTCAGCATAAAAAGTTAAGATAAGAGTAAGATGGCCAAAAAGTGAATAGTTTACGAGATATTTTATACTTTAATTTGGCATAATCTTACATAAACTATGAAATATCTCGTAAAATATTCATTTTTCGATAATCTGACCTCAATACTTTTATGCACAAAATAATGAGAGAAATCAATTGGTGTAAAGAAAACATAGTTGTTTTAAAAAAAAATTTAACTGCTAGTTGCAAATTACATACTTTTTCTTATATATTATTTTCTTATATTATTTTCTTAATATATAAGATGTCCCAAAAATATTGATAGTAAAGATAGTCAAAAGAGCGGGATTCATTAGCCCACATTGCTAATTGGCCAGTTGAACACTATATAGGACTCTCTGATTGGTCAATCGTGCTAGTACCCTACGTACTGATCGATGTGTGTGGATGTATGCTATCGGGATGTGTGCTAACTGGACCCTCTTGTATTAAAATATTGAAAATATTGTAACATTAATAAAATTTTTATTAATTATAATATTAATTTTTTTAATACAAACAATTTCTTCTTGAGATATATTTTCTCATCATCGGAAACACACAATATTTGGCGATATTTTACAACGGCTTGTATAAAATTGAAATTTATGTTAATATGTAATGGTTTCACATATTATATGTGAAATTTTGAATTGGCAGCCGTTTTATCATTGAACGTATAAGAATAAGTTATGTAAATACATGCATCATTACTGCATATAGATTGTACTCACAAGAATATATGTAATGCGTATATATGTAGATTATATCTAAATAGATAGTACAAAGCGATTTTTCGGATTTTAAATAGATATATCTCGTGTGATTTACACATAGAAACAGAATAATTTGTGCACTAGAGCTGAATCCACGTTTCTCAGAGAACAATACAGCAGGTGAACCTCACTAACAAACTATTGTCCGATAATCGTTCGACTATGCCTCTTCCCAGTTAGCTGTACTATTAGTTCATTCCTCAATCTGTATAGGGGTTCCTATTTTAAGAATATATTTTAGGAGCGCTGTAAAAACTGTTCTTTTGCGTAAATTCGAATTTTGATATCTGTCATCATCTAATTATTTTTATTTCGAGAAATATGCTAAAAGGGGATGTTTTTCTATTTTAATATTTTGATTGCAGTATTTCTTTTCCTTAGAGTCTATTTTGTTTTTCTCTTAAAGATATTTTTTCTTTTTTCTTTTTTTGTTTTAAAAATTGTGTAAAGCCTGAGTAGTATTTATAGTAAATGAAGTAACAAAAATGAAAAAATCTGCTTATGCAAATGAATTCTTTTTTAATGCATTGTGTCCAAATATTTATACATCATAATATAGAGCTGTGTCTGACGATTTGACAGTTATAAATGTTGATACGTTTAAAAAATTAAATATAAGATTATATACATATAAAAAATAAATAACAAATTATCTAATGTTAAGATAACCGACAATGTTAAGATTATTTTGAATATTTTAACCATGATGTGTATGAATACGTTCGACTTGAAAGAGTCTAATTTCAGATGTAAAAGCATACTCGACAGTAAACGTGGAATTAAACTCGAGAATCTCAGTATCCCGCGCTGTTTTTGCTCTGTTTTTTTCCAGCAAATGTTTCGTGCACACATATAACATCCATAACCGATTTGTGTATACAATTCAGCGACACCCATATATGTATAGTGTCACTCATAAGTATTAAGTAACTGCATGGCCCATGTCGGTTCGCGTCTGAAGAACAATGCGTTTAAGAGCAGTTAAGCGGGGATCGCGTCACTGAAAATTCGAAAGAAGGATTGTGTTAAATCAAGTGCTGTATATCGATCGCATGATCGGAAAACAATGGGATTTATTTGCCAATTAGACAATTAACTCGGCCATAGAGGGATCTCTCAGTTCTCCGACCGACTGAAAACTCAGTGTTGATCTCCGATGAACGTATACCCTCGGGGCGCATAGTATTTGCTATGTATACACGTAACCGTGGTAATGTTGACCCTTTAGCCTTCGCCCCCGAATTGGTGCGGGTTTCCGCGTGCAAATTAATGATGTTTATTCGCTTAACCCTTTGCCTCTCGACCTGTACCACCCGTCGTCTTATTCTCATCTATGCACGGTGAGAATTACAAAAAACGGTATTCCATTTTATGATTTTGCTGCTCTTTTTTTTTACAAATATTGCAAAAAGTCGTCGATTATTTTATGGTTTTCAATAAGATTTTCCTATGTTTAAATACTACCGCATATATTTTTGTTAACGTCAGTGCTACGTTAAAGTATAGACTAATATCACAGTTAACAACTTTGATTTTAATTAATTTTTTATTTCGAAAAAGAGATCTTTTGATGATAACAAAAATATTGAAATTAGCTTGAGAAATGATTATCAGGAATTTTTAATCATGTATACACATGGGATTTTGAAATTTTTCAGATGTTTCGTTGTGTGTTTACCGCAAAATTTTTTATCAATTTATTATTTTACATGCAGTTACTTCTGTAGACATGCTTATTATTAATAATTTTTTAATTTTTGTTTCAAGAACGCTCTGAAAAACTTCAACAAGATAAATTTAAGTATTTTGTTTATTATGGATTCTTAAACACACACACACAAAACACAACAGAAATCGTCATGATAAAAATATATTTTTATCAATAAAATTTTAAAATTATAAAAATAGATATTATCGTATGTATCGTAAAGTAGTCATTTGAATAAAGATTTCAAGATATGTCAAGAAATACTTTCTGTGTACTGCTGATAAATAGAACACATTGTATTTTATATATTTATAAATAAGAGATGATCAATTGTAAGACATTGCATTATACACATATTAATTTAAAGATTAATTGATATATTTTGCATACATGCAGTTTAGTTATAAATAGCTCTCAAATCAGAAATTTGAAATCATGAAGAGAAACAACTGTCTTCGACGATGTTGTGTATGTTAAACGCAAAAAAATTAAAAATATTTTTAAGTCTTGGCATAAGATAACCTTTAACATAAGTAACTACTTATCTCTACAAATATGTTACAATGTTCTGATTCGAAGTTCAACGATGATGTGTAATCTCAGTTGCAACGAGATTAAATCATGAATCAATGTTATATGCATTAGAAGATTAAAGGTTCAGAATTATAAAACTAATTAAAAAATATATATATGTATATATAAACTTTGATAATTTTGATAATTTTGTTATAATTAAGACTAATATTTATATTTTTATAATAAAAGTAAAGCTTAAGTTAAAGCTTAAAGTTAAGTTGACATAAAATAAATTCTCTTATGGCACGAAAGTGTGCTTTTCAGTTTTCATGTAAACAAAGTAGATTCTATTTATGTAGTTTTTTATTTCTCTTTATTATTTCGTGTTATTGTATTAGAATTATCGAAATGTTTAGAATTATTAAAATTTTTACGAAGAATAAGAAAACAGCAAATACATTGGCATATTAAAAAATAAGATATCTCGAAACATTTTCAAAAATTTTATTAAAAGAAAGATGACAAGGAATACGGTAGGAGACGGCAGTATTGATTTGTACTTATAGGATACATTGAATATGTGTGCGTATGTGTGTATATGTATATGTATATGTATTGTATATGTATATGCATACGCGTATACATATGTATATGTATGTGATATGTATGTGTGCGTATGCGTGTACGTAAGACGGGGATGTGGATCAAGACATATGATTTTTTTTGTTAATCGATCTGCTGAAGATTGTCCAAGGGAAGGACCCAAACATTCAAATTAAATAAAGAAAATTTTAAAACAAGTTTGTTGCGCCTAATTTCTGCGCCTGACTCTTATTAGCTTATTTCCTATTTGAATTTTGTATATATATTTTTTCTTTTCTCTTGAAATTAAATTTGTTAAGTCGAACCTTAAATCGAATTTGTTATTCAAACCTAGATCAAGTATGTTCGAATCTTTTATGAGTACTTATGAGAAATTGTGGGGGTAGATAAATAGGTGCATGGGTGAGGAGTGTGCGTGTGCGCGTGTGTGGATGTGTAGCAAGTATTATAAATAGATTTTATTTATCTTAGAGTTCGAGTACTACTTAGAGATTCGATTCTTTACAAGTACTATTTCGAACCTTGCAGGTACTCAATCTAAAATTCGAATATAACTGTTCTAGATTCGATTACTTCGCAAGTACAATATATGAAATATTATTTTTTATGAATATTATTCGAATCCTAGAAAATGAAGCTTGATTATTGGATTCGACTCGGATTTTTAAATACATATTGAATTTGATTTCTAGTCATGGCATAAAACGAGAACACAAGAAGCACAACAATAACACGTGCTGCCTCACAGCAATAGCCGGGCAAAAATTCACGCATGCATACTGAGGTCCAAGGTTGCGTGTCACACAGTCCCGATCTTGAGCTCTATCTAGTTTAGGAGAAAAAATAAGGTCGGAATTTTTTTGATTAGATCTTGTATTATTTAATAAACTTTAACATTAAAAAAAGAAATATCTTTGCATACAAATATAATGTATCAATACACATATAAATATAACATGTCATTTAATCTACAAAATTATATAGTTTAAGACAATCATTAACAATAAGCGTGTAACGATCTTTTTTATACTTCGAAGATAAAAATTCGATAAAAAATGATATTTAATGAATAAAATCACATAGAAAATTACTCACTGCTATGTTTCTGAATATTTGCTGTCAAAATACGTAATCTCTGCAATGACAGTCGTTCGACATATTGTTATGAACTCAAGAAGAATATGTTATAATTTTCTTCGTTCTTCAAACGCAGTGTATTAAACTCGCACTAAATGATATTGCTATTAATTCTCTTCGAATTGCTGAAATATGCAATAATAGCTGTTTACGAAATAAGCACAGCAAAAGAATATCGACATCAATGAAAAGAGACAACAATGGCATTCAATACATTCGAGTATCGTCATGCTTTTTCTACGATATTCGAGTATCAACATGCTTTTTTTAAGAGTAGAACTTAATCTAGTTTTCGTAATCGCACTGTGGAAAAATACTAAAGATTAAAACACATACTAACAAACACGACAAGACTAACAAATGAAACAAATTTAGAAATCGATAGAAAAGTATGTAGAATATAATATTATCATAAAAGATACCACCACTATATTTAAATTATATCATTTGCCGTAAAAAATCACAGAGACACTTTCGAACTTCAAAAATTCGATGCAAACCGATTTAAGAATGAGCCATTAATGCATAAAATATGTGCTACTGATGAGAAAAACTAACTAAGTTAAACTAACTTACAATTAGTCTTAAACTAATTAAGTTAAATTAAGTTCATATTAGTTCTGATAAAATGTAGCATTTAATTATTGTATTAACAAATAAAGATATATCGGCTTAGGAGTCTTTTGCCTATACGGTTTTATTCTATATATTATATGAGATTTATCGAAATTATTGATAATTGAAAATAACTTTTTTGATGCAATAATTTATTTTTACTAATATTTAATATTTAATATTAATCACATATAGTACATGTTTAATAGTGCATAATAAAAATAGTTGCGTGTTTGTTAATGGAGAATAAAATAATACGACGTACACATTCAATTTGCTTACTTATGAAAAAACATAGAGGATAAATAAATGCTAGTTAAAGCAATTTATAGCTTACTATGTACTTAAATTGCAAGTTATACGATTCATTTTAAGGATAGATTTTCTAAGTAATTTATATATAAAATATATATTTTTTTAATAAACGTATGTTGAAACAGTAATGACTTCCGAATTATAACCTATTGAAGGAAAAAATGCTATAAATTAAAAAAAGTTTAAGAAAATAAATATACGTAACAGAAAAAATTATATCTTGCTTAATTAATTTTAAACGAACTTTGAGAATTTTAATTTGAGAAGTTTAGTTACATAAATATATATAATGCCAAAAACTGGAAAGAGTTGTTATAAAGGATAATATTTTATTTTTCGACATTTTTCTTAAAAAAAAATGAATTTTAAATTGTTATTATTGTTGTAATTGTTGTGTAATTGTTAAGAGATCTCCTGTTATTATATATTAAAATTAAGATCGCAGGAGAGAGTGGACATTTCGTATAAATTTTAAAAGTAATATTATGAATTTTTGATAAATCATTTTTTTATAAATGTTTTTTTCTACATTCTATGCTAGAAGTGTTGTCTCATTTTATATTCATAACTATTAGAAGAGCTAGATAGTTTGAAAGAATATTTCAAGAGACTTCGTTAAAAGAATCTATCCATTTTCTTCGCATTAAATAATTCTAAGATGCGATTTTATTACAGCGCAACATTAAGATCGCATTAAAGCAATTTTAAACGATGTTTTCTTCTTTGTTTTCTCTCTGTACGTTGAAACATGTTCGATTCCGACACGACGTGTCTCCAGATGCGACACGTGCTTCGTGGCGGTGTATCTCTCCTTTTTCGAAACCGTTCCCCGTGGATAGAGTTTGGTTACGCCGTTTCTGCTTATTCGGCACATACGACCGGACGTGACGTCACTGGAACTACGCGGAGTGTTGATTGCAGATGCCAAATGCGACCTGACACCCGAGGAGTTCTGCCTTCTCGTTGTGATTCACTCGCGTTACCGCGTTGTTACCTCGGTTCTATGCAACAGATTTGGATCAAACAGATACAAGCGGATCGATGTTTGAATATATTTTCACTGCGCTATGATCAAATTAGTTGAGACATTTTTTTTTTAGTAACTTGGAATATACACTCTGATATTGAATAAAAGAATTTGTTCTTTAATTGTTTCCATAAAATCAATTCTCTTATTCGATAATAAATGCATTCTGATAAGCACTGAAAACAATATCTCAACCTAACCTAACCATTAAGACACCGATTATACTGTTTACTTGTAACAAATGATCTGATTGGCCAATTCTAAAATTGTTTCCTATTTAAAAGTTAAAAAAAACTATTAAAATGTTGACATTTTATATTAGAATTTTTATCTCTGAATGTCTTTTGGAATCTGCAAATTAATAATTGAAATCAAAATAACCTGGAAAAAAATTCATATATGTATAATCAAATATAAATATAACTATATATAAAATATGTTCATATATGTTTTCTTTCTGCTGCATACTCTATATGTACAGAAAAAAATAATACAAAGAATAATTGAAAAATAATTAGAAGAATCATTTTTGCGCACGCACGCACACACATACACACACGCGCGCGCGCGCGCAACTCGACACGTATACACATTGTGTTTCTTTTTTTTTCTTTCTTTTTTTTTAGGAAAAGTAAAATTTGAAGAAGTGAGAAAGAATTGCAAAAATATAATTATATATAAATTTATATATAAATATAAATTATATAATTATAAATAATTATATAATTATATAATTTATATTTATATATAATTATTTATATAAGGGCAATTTTTTCTTACTTCTTCCAAGTTTATTAGAAAAACCAGTGTGAAAATTATTCTTTTAATTATTTTTCAATTATTTTTCTTATTATTTTTTCTGTACATACAGATAGAAATTATACAAAAGAAATAAAAGATATATGGACATATTTTATATATAATTATATATATTTATATTTGATTGTATATGAATCTTTTTTCACAAGAAGAATTTTTAATTATCAGTTTATTTGGAAGTTATTATTATTATTAGAAAGTAACATATATCGTAAGACAACCCAGTTATCTTAAGATAAAAATAGCTTTTTATTACTTAATATAAGATTACATATAATAGTACACACTGTTACTTATTATATTTTACTGTACCTTTTTATAATTTTATATTTAGCTTTATAAATACATATCATTGCCGGTTTTTTGAAACTAACAATTCTGATGCATAAATATATTAAGACATATATTTAAAAAAAGTGTTAAAATATATCCCATAAATTTTTATCAATAAATTAAAAAAATACGATTATGATTAATTTAAAAAAAAATTGCCTTATAAGAGATTAAATCGAGAAATTGCTACAATTTTTGATTAAACAATAAGTAAACTTACATAAAGATCCAACAATTCCAGAAACCAGGTCTTATTTCGATAAATGAGATTCGTAATCGAGTTGTCATAATGATATCGTGATGTTTATAAATTTCAATAATGTAATTGTATGACAAAGATATTCTCAATTCTAGTCAGTCGCGATTGTTGTTATGTCTTCAGAGACATCCACGTGAAAAGCTTCACGTACCACGTAGGAAAATTACGTCACTGAGTTGATCGGTAGTGATGGGATTAAGTATCTTATAAGTAAGTTCGAATTTGTTTGCATGGTTTCGAACTCTCTATGATTACATCGAAAAAAATGGTTTCGAACTCTCTATGATTACATCGAAAAAAAAAAATACAGTACTTTCAAGTAGACTCGAACCCGAACGAAATAGGTTGGAACCCTCTATAAGTACCTCGAAAAACAAGAGCAGTACTTCCAAGTACATTCGAACCTTGATCAAGTATGTTCGAATTTTTTATGAGTACTTGGACCATAGCAAGTATTATAAATATATTTTTTTATTTTAGAGTTCAAGTACTATTTGTAAAAGATTCGATTCTTTACAAGTACTATTTCGAACCTTGCAGGTACTCAATCTAAAATTCGAATATAACTGTTCTAGATTCGATTACTTCGCAAATACAATATATGAAATATTATTTTTCATAAGTACTATTCGAATCCAAGAAAATGAAACTTGATTATTGGATTCGACTCGGATTTTTAAGTACATATTGAACTTGATCCCATCTCTATTGATCGGCTCCGATATGCATGCGAACGAGTATATATGTAAATGAGGTCGTGTCTGTTATTGACCTTTTTTGAGCGTGCTACTAGTCTGTACGTATCGATACTGTTCTAGATTAAAGCGCGTGCTTCCTTCCCCTCTCTCTCTCTCTCTCTCTTTTTTTCTCTCTCTATTCGTGAAGTTAAAAAGAACGTTGCAAAAATGTCTTCGCGCGTGCAATCTCGGGTGCACGAAGGTCGCCGTTTTCAAGATATCACGGTGCATCGCTGCGATGTGATCCGATGCGATGCGATGCAATGCGATGCGACGCGACGTGATACGTTTCTCATTGCATCGCCGTAGTCAGCAATTGGCTTACAAGAGCTCGCGGCACCGGTTATTAATAATTCGTTACTAGGAAGTCCAGCCCCTGCAATGTGCGAGCGAGTAGAATCAATTCAACTGCAACCGAGCGATATCATTAAGAAAGCTATAACGTGTCGCTTAGTATGTATTATTGAGACCCGCCTATCTCAGTTGACCAGAATTGTTTTACATGGGAGGATAATATCGCTCTTTGGCATAAGTCTTATAGGACTTATATTTTTATATATGATTTAAGAGATTATAAGTTTTTTGATTTTTATTATAGTTATTTTTTATTATATATTATATTGAATATTAAAAGTAAATGAATGTATAAATTTCTTTCTTTTGTACTGTACATACTATCGAAATGAATTAAGGAGGAAAACTAGATATAAATTGATATATATTAGTTTTCCGATATATGATACATGTATCACTAAATTCTTGATTTCTTTTTCAACTTTTGCTAATTATTTGCCAACAATTGCTAATTATTTTTCATTAATGAGGAAATAATGTACGCTTTATTTATAATATAATATATAAGTAGTCACATATATAAAAATGTAAGATTTTGGTAATAAATTAAACAAATTAATATAAACTTTATCAATTAAATAAGATTCTTTAAAAACATTTCACTAAAAGTGTAATATAAAGTGAGATTATTTTTATATATTAAGATTAATTTTAAAACATTTATATGTAATTTATATATTAATTTTAAAACATTTATATTTAGTATAAAGTATACATATATATATATATGTAATATTGAATTTCATGGAAAATAATCAATAGCATGTTGAATATGTTTGTTCGGATATCCGTTTGTTCCTTGGTTCCTTTAACTGTGTTACCATGTTTTAAAAGTAAAATACAAACGCGTTATTGTGTATTATGTGGCACATGTTATAGAGAAAATACAGAAAACTAAATTAAGCAATATTTATAAAATTTTAATTTCTAATATTAAAATAAATAATTGTAGAGTGCCGCAAAAAACATTCTCATATGTGTGTCATTTTCTTATATAATATTTATTTAAAATGCTTTTTATAAACATTTCAAAATTCTTATATTTGTCAAAATGTCTGCTTCTGTTTTTATTCTCTGTGTGTGATCCTTTTTATCCTTTTTATCCATAGCTTGATAATCATCATTATTTGTTTATAAATAATTTTTAATATATTAAAATAGTGTTGAGTTTATTGATATATTTGATTTTAACTAGATCTCAGAACTATACGTATGAATCATTATTAGCTATAATTTTTCTTTCACTTACAATGCGACATGCAAGCAAATAGTTTTATTCTCTATATTCTATATAATAACATTATTAAAGAACGCTTTTGAGAGTATTCTAAGAATTAATTCATAATTAGTACTTAATCGTGGATTATTTACATTATTTCATTAAATTGAAATTTGAAAACGTAAAACATTCATTAAATCGAATAAAATTGTTCACGTAAAGAATTCTTCATGTGTGATTACTTATAATCCTTAAACATTTTATCGTAACATTTGATTCTTTTTTACACGAAAATACACATGTTTATCACACATGATGATCTTGAATTAGTCCTCTAACCAGAATGAGTCAACATTTGATTAAAAAAGACGTAAGTAAAAATCAAAATTGGATTTGTTAAAGCCAACTGCGAATATCATAAATGTATAATATACATATGTATTTCATATATTATATCATGAACATTTGTGTTTGGCAGTTCTTCTACTAACTTATATATCTTTATTCAGATTTTTCTGAAAACAAGTCAATTTTTATTTTATCTATTTTAATTTTTAAAAAATTATATTTTACAATATAAATATGTATACTATACAAGGTAAATGTTCATTTTTTTTTATCTCATGAATACACACTTTTTAAAATTTTTTATCAATTATAAATAATTTATACTGTAGAATTTAAATATACTCAAAATAATTGTTTAAAAAACATTAGGTAAAAAACAAATCAAACATTTTTTATCCCTAAGATAAGTTAAATAAGATAATTGTTAAAGTTTGCTGATTTATATATATAATATATATATATATATATATATAATATATATATATTCTCAGGAATATTCTGTATATCAACTAATTAAAAAAAATAATTATGTAATTGATACTTAAACCAGACATATTGCTTTAACATATTATCTTTAAATAACATTTGTTACATTTTTTATTGAGACAATTTATAATTTATATTAAATAATTCAATAAATCGTTGGACTGATGCATGTGTGTCGTCGAATCATGAAATTGAGCATTGTAGCAACTAACAGAAATCTTTGAATGTTTATTAACGACAAATAGGGTACTAGAGCAAAGGCATAAAAAGCGTCTTGCTGACGGTTTGACTGGCCTATTAAATTTAATAGCTATAGAAAAAGTGCTTTCGATCGTTCGATTCTTCTCAAAAGCTCGTCTTTCACGTCGCACCCTCTTCTTACGCTAAAACAATAAAAATGTGCCATTAATAACGACTGAGTGACAAATATGACGGAACTTCCGACGCGGGCCGGAAATCGCTAAATGCACCCCTATCCCAACCGCAATTCCCACAAATATGGTATTCTTTAGCTCACGATTCTCCGCTATATTCCATACTGTCCGTCGTTTCCTTCCGCCTCCTTTCTTCTTACGCTTCTTTCCTCTGATATATGACTTGCGCGTCTAGCCATCTACTCATAATCACTGATGTGCAAAAGTTCGTGAAGTTTTACATAGTGAATCTTCCTAGATGCGTATGACAATATCCTAAGGACGAGGATAGCCGAGAATAGAGAGATATGATTTTGTTTATGTTAAGTGACAGTATGCAAAAAAAAATTGTATGTGGATCGTTGAAAAGACAACTTGGGATTTATCACATATATACTAAAACGCTATAAAAGTGTCTTAATATTAGTCGCGTTCAGCAAAGACAATAATTGTACCCATTAAGCAGTAATCAGTTATCTTTAGATCGAGTCTCAGACATTGTAGAACGGCAACTCAACAACTTATTTTGCTGAACGTCTGTATTGATTAAATGATTCAAAACACTTTTATATCGATAGTGTTTTGTTTTAAGTAGCAGTATGTACGATCAATATGATGTATATTTGAATGAATGTATACGTATATAAATGATTTTTTAATATTAGCAATCTATATCGAAACACAGCTTTGCGTTACGCATGTCGTACCTTGATATTAACCTAACAGAAAAAAGAAAATAAATTTAATTTTTTGTGATAATGTGTTTAAATTTTTCAATCCGAAAGATCAAATATTTGGATTATTCTATAATCTTCGTAAAAAAAGACTTACAATAAAAAACCAGAGCAACACACAACATACATACACACATTAAATATATTTGGAATCTAATAAAATAAATTATTATATATCTATATATATTTGTTTCCATTTTGTCTGGATTTGATCAGAATTAAGTTATCGTCTTTACGAATTGCAGAGTGTCGGTACACACCTCATCATTATCGTAGACAGGGATTAGATAGTCCAGTACACATTTTGATGCAACTGAAGGAAGAAACTTAAAAAGACTTAAAAAATAAAATTTAATCTCTCTTTCTCTCTCATCAAATGTGTCTTTTCTGTGTCAAGTCAAAATAAATTGTTTTGCATCACTTCAAGTTTCATCCATAATAATTGTAATGGTTAAACATAAATCGTTCATCAATCAAAAGTAGGAATTAACGTTTGTAATCATGAGGATACGGATAACGGCATTTGATTGTTCCTGGGACCGATATACGACGATGATCCGAGAATAATTGAGGCACGAACAGCAAACAAATTCCGCACCCTTTCTGGCGTGCCACGATTTCTACTTCATTGTCATCTGTCATCGCGCCCGGAACAAATGAGCGCCTCAACAGCGAACACACACACACGTGAACAATTTACTCGAGGATTATCCGTCGGAAACGTAGGCAGAGAAAGTAGGAGTTGCGGTCCTCGAACGTCGCGATTAGATATTCGATTACTACAACTGAAATACTTATGCGAATACTCGTTGAGTACTTGTGACAAAGTGAATTTTATGACGAATTCTTTTCATTGTGATGTCGATCATTGACAAAATATGTCTGAAGAGATCTTAGCTTTAATCTTTATCAAGCAAGAACCCGAAGACTGGAAAGCACTGATATTATTAGCCGTCTTCGATCATTCGAAATAAATATCTGAACCTTTAGTCTAGAGTGCATAATTAATTTGTGTTAAGTGACAATTTGACAAAATATTTTAAAGTGATTACAAAATATAATTAAAAATTATTCTAAAATAGTACATTCTTTACCAAAAGGTTACAAAGTATAACAAAAGTATTAAAAAAACCTATATACTATAAAAAAAATAACATTTTCTAGTTTTATCAAAATTTCAACGAATTTTTTTACGACAAAATAGTATTTTATAAAAACATTAATATTTTGCGGAAAGATTGAAGTTATTTTACTAACTTTTTATGTATATATTTATAGTACTCTTTATCTTATTGTCTACTCTAAAGAAATGATAATGTAAAAAATCCAACAGAGTTGCTTATTTAGAATTACGGAGATTTATCTCTTATACAGTAATATTGTATTAATAAAAAAATAGTCAAAGAAAAATTGAATGGCGTAATGACTGTCTTTTTTTAAGATCTTACATTTTTCTTGAATGCAACGATGCATTCAAAAAGTGTAACTGTATCTCTCTTTTTTAATGAAAAATGCTCAATTTTGTATATAATTGATTTTTCGAAATATTTGGCATAAAAAGTTATAAGGATGAAATGATCAAAAATTGAATGGTTTACAAGATATTTTATACTTTAGTCTGATGTATATTTTGATATAAAATATGAAATATCCTATAAAATATTTATTTTTCGAAAACCTTACTTTAATACTTTTATACATAGAATAATGAGATAAATTGACATAAAGAAAACATATAGTTGTTTTTAAGAAAAAGTATACAATTTATGTATTATATATGTATAATATTGCAATGTGCAATTATATTCCTTGGAATCGATTTTTTTTTACAAAAATGTTGAGAGAAAGATTATAAATTTTTGCAACTTATTTCTATTTTTAAAAATTACTGTTATTGTAATAATAATAATATTATTGTTAAATAAATCTTTATAACTATAATTGTATTTAAGTAGCAAATGCACATCATTTGATATCAATGACGTCATTTGATATCAAAATAACACGCTAGATATTTGGATAGCTTCAAACTCAAATTCTATGAAAGTAAACTTTATTTAAAAATTATTTAATATTATTTTATTATTTATTTGCACTCCTAAAGTTTAGTTTATAAAAAAGTTTTTTATTTTCCACAACTATTAGTTGTTTAAATTAGTTGTTTAAATTAGTTGTTTGATACCTAGATATTTTTGTAGAGGAAAAACCAATTTTAAAAAATATGCTATATAAGTTATTATACACATAATTGTTTTCGAATTTCGTCAAAAATTATTCATTAATTCAAGATTCGCTAAAACCTTTTACGATAGATGATGATAAAACACCCAGTATATAATTTAGCAAAAATAGCGATTGTTGCAGCGACAAATAATGCTGGCTCGGCGAGAGAGTTGTTTTTCTAGCGATAAACGCGGTTGCTATTGCAAAAATTTAACACGTGCTCTTGGATGCCGTTACCCAGTTTTATGCCATGATGTATGTATATGTATATGCAAGGTCGCCGCACGACTGATCAACGTGCGCATTTTCTACTGCGGAAGTAAGAGTAAAGCCCGTTTGTAGACGATCTGTGTGAGCTAGCGCAGAGTTCTATTTATAATTTTTTGTTGTAAATATAATTATGAGAAGGGGGAGGGGAGGGGAGGGGGGAGAGAGAGAGAGAGAGAGAGAGAGAGAGAGAGAGAGAGAGAGAGAGAGAGAGAGAGAGAGAGAGAGAGAGAGAGAGAGAGAGAGAGAGAGAGAGAGAGAGAGAGAGAGAGAGAATTCTTATGCATTACTAATTATATATTCGGATTAAAATCATGCATGAACGCATGAAGCATTACAAATCGTTCCTTTCACCTTCAAGTCTGTCATCGTGATATCTTATAATTAGATACAAAATTCAGATAGGAAATGAGCCAACAAGAGCCAGGCGCAAAAATTAGGCGCAACAAAATTGTTTGAAAATCTTCTTTATTTAATTTGATATATGATAATTTGATATTTTTTATATGAATAAAACAAGTTTGTATTTTGTATTTAGGAATTTTGTGTGTATTTATATATCAAAGTCTTTTCACACTTTATTATAGTGTTATAATTATGTTAACGCACGTACACGGTAACTTAATAAGGATGATATAAAAATTATTTATCATTATACCCTGTTAGTGAGCATACTCTCAAGAGAAAGAAGAAGTAAGGAAACTTAGTTTGTTATTACAAACTATCATAATTATGACAATTTATGGCAGCCATTACATACATAATTAAAATTTTGAATGGTATGATTATATATATTAAATCTGTCTGTTTATTATGTATATTATAGCGTTTTCTAAAGATAGAATATTAACTTTATAGATATAATTACGATTCTGTAAATGCGTTTTCTATATATTGTTTACAACATATTAAATTACATTGTAAAATTTTGTTTTGAATTCTATCGCAAATTATGGACAGTTTAAAATAGGCTTAAAAGTTCTATTGCGACAGTAAAGTATGATAATGTAGCTATCGTACGATAACCTTAGGACTTTGTGATATCGCTGCACAAGGTGATCTTCATCACAAAACAGGGAAAAATATAAGCAAAAAAAACAGGGGGTATCGAAAAATTTGCCCGGAAATTATGTTTGCCATGCGTATTCTGTAACATTTTCGATATAGTGTGAAATATGGAACTTATTCTGTTGCAAATTTTCATATTATAATTTTTGTAAAAACATTTATACATAAAATAAGATTTTATACATGTATATGTATATATAACATTTAAACATTTATTAAAATAATAATTCTTTATTGAAATTATAATTTCTATAAAATCTTAATTTTTTAAAAATTTAATTAATGTTTTAATTTTTTACTAATAATACTTTTTAATATACATATTTATATATATTTAAATACTTGAAAAATTTTAAAAATTTTTATTTTAATGTTTGTTTATAATAAATTCGTTTAAAAAACTTATGTTACTATGTATATGTATGTATATATATCTAGTAACACAAATATATAATAATAAAATATATAATATGTGAATATAAAATATAATATAAAATAATATAAAATAATATCAAATGATGAAATATAAAATAAAATATATAATATGTAATAATAATGAATATATATTTATGTAAATTTTTGTGTGTTTGGATGTTCTTTTTATTAAAATTAATTTCTTCAGTTAATTTTTTTCGATCCTCTTTCAACAAAAATATTAAAAAAGGTAATAATAATGTTTGAGTAATTATGAGTAATATAATTATTATAAACAAATATATAAATTATTAAACTTTCTAATATATATAATTTGTATATCGTATACATATTATAGAATTTATAATATTATAAAATTTATCGTATACATATTATAGAAAATAAATAAAATCAACAAGAAAAAAGAAGAAAAAATAAACAAACTATATTCTCATGATACTAGATTGAATATATAAGAAATGTTTGTACGTGTTTCTTCTAACATGCAGGATTAGTTCAGAGATAAAATTATTAAGTCCTGTGTGTTCTACACAGTAGTTTCACGGAATGATGCTGAAGAATCAATTGAATGACGCGTGAAATTTCGATTGCACTTGGATCAACGCGTACAGTAACACTTTCTGCTGGGAAGAAAAATTTCTCTATCGATTGTAGAGGTGGGTTCATTGGTAGATAGGTTGGTTTGCCGGCTGACTGGTTGGTATCGATGTGCAGGCTGGCAAGCGGGCTATGCTGGCTCAGCACTCTCCCTCATCTTCCTCCTCTTCTCCTGCGTCCTCCACCACCTTTACTCCCAATTCCGTAGCCATAGCCGTAGCCTTAATCTTGCTGTGAGCCTCATCTCGAAATTTCTCCATAAACTTAACCTCTTTGAAAGCTGCAAAAGCCAACCGCAGCTGATTACTTTTAATTTGCGGGAGGAAAGATTAACTCTTGAAATTAACGCCGGTTTTATACTTTATTTCGATTCTTATGCACTTTATCGTCGATGTTTATTTCTTATTATACAGAACAAAACACAGTCTTCAACTTGGTAGATGATTTCTTGCTAAAGAAAAATATGATGAACTCATTATTTGTTGCAAACTTTTAACGTATAACGATAAATAGTTTTGTCATTAATCTTTAAATTACAAAATTACAAATCTCTCTCTCTCTCTTTTTCTGTTCAATTTATACCTGTGTAATTTATAAAATAAATAAAATTTTACTACATTGATTATTCTATAGCTTTGTATCTTTTCTCTGAAGTTTCTAATAAATTCTCTATTTGCAATTGTTTATAATTAAAAATTGTTTACAATTGAATTTTTAAAAAAATCGAAGATTGATAAAAAATCCACATAAATAAATAGACGAAGCTTTAGATCACACAAAATATAATTGTGTATATTTTTTATAAAAAATGTTTTACAATTTGCATTAAACCTTGTCAGCAAAAATACCGAGATATGAATATTTTTTAAACTACATATAAGCCATGAAAATAAAAGATTTTTCTTCATTAGTAAAAGTTTGAACAAATAAATAATAGAATATTATTCGTCTTTCAATATAAAGCAGATATTATTTTAAAATAATTTTTTGTTTATACTTTAAATTAAAATATATAAATATACACACACACACACACACACACATACATATATACGTATGTGCTCCTTATTTTTAATTGTACATATACATACATACGTATGTGTGTACAATTAAAAATAAAGAGTTTATTAGAAACTAAGCTTTAGAGATGAAAAGCTATAGAGTGTCTCTCACAACCTCCATATAATATTTTAGCTATTATTTTAAAAGTATTCTAGAAGTAAAATAAAATCAAAAATTCTAATACGAAAATATCGAGATATAGTAGTTTTTGAGTTATAAATAAGATCAAAGTCTGCCAATGAGAGATATCGCATAGAACTCGCGCGCCCAGGCCCGTAACTACACGTCGATCCGTTATCTGTTATTGATTTCTACACAAGACAGGTAATAAATTAATTGATTTCCACAAATACTTCTCCGATCAAAATAAAAATAAACTTCGTTTCTTAAAATGAAAATATTAAGTTCATCATTTTATTTAAATGTAATGATTAATCAACCATTTAAATTGTTATTTAAAAAAGAATTAAATATTTTGCGTATAACATTTATAATTCGTTAATATTAGCTGACCACATGATATCCACACACATAAAAAAAAAAAATCAGCTGTGGAGTAAAAATCGATATCACCTGACTTGTACAAATCAATAACAGATGACAGATCGGTACGCGTATAAATGTAGTTACGGATCTGGGCGCGCGAGTTCTACGCGATATCATTGGCAAACTTTGATTGCTTATAACTCAAAAACTATTATAGCCTCAATATTATTGTATTAGAAAAGAAAAAGAAACTTGATCTTATTTGACCTCTAGAATGCACAATTCAAGTATTGTACGGAAGTTGTGAGACACTCTATAGAATAACGGGACATATAAATTCTTATTTTTTATTAAATTACACTGATAAATTGAACAGATTCATAATTTTTTTTATGATTAATGACGTGTTACACATAAGATTTAACGACGATATACACATATACAATGCATATATGTGTTGTGTGTAAAAGATATGTTATAATATGTTAAAATAAATTAAAAATATGTAATAAGGTATTGATTTTTTAATGATTTTTAATATTTTTATATACTAATTAGTAAGGAGAACTGAATTATAGAAGAGAAAATATATACATCAATTTTTAAAAACAAAAATGATTTTGAAATCTCGGGACACCTTTAACCCCCTAACGTGCAAATCCGAGTTAACTCGGACAGCGCTTTATGTTATATTACTATGAAAAAAATGATTTTTTTGCCATTTTGTTGCAAAAAAACCGTGCGGTTAATTGGACCAAACCTGTGTTGACCATAGAATTTCCTTCAAAACCAAGAATCTTTGAAATTGCTTATGAAGTGCTGAAGAAGTAGCCAAGAAACATATTTTTATAAACACACATTTTAGAATTTATTGGAGAGATATGATAGTTTTTACTAAAATTCATCTTATACAATATAAGATTTCATTAAAGTAATATTCTTTAATATAAATATACATGTTTGTATATTTATATGCCAAATATTTCAGTTTAAAAAGTTTTGACAAGTTATGTAAAATTGACTTAAAATTTGTTTAAAAAATACAAATAACGCTATATGCGATATTAATTCTCTGCGAATTCCATATGTATATAAGATACTCTGTATATATGTATATCTTCTACTTTTTTGTACATGTACATCTATTATTTTTATCTTTAAGCTATGCGTTTCAGAAACTTTGCTTGCTCAAGATGGAACATGTACCATTATTGTTTATTATTTTTTAAAAAGAAAGAAACTGAATAAAGAGAAATATGTAACAATCAGAGTTAAAAATTAATATTATTAAATTAATATTGATTTGTTTCGTTAATAATAATTAATATTATCCATACATATACGCTTCGATTAATGTAATTGTTAAAATAATTGTGACAAAGGGAATAATTAGTATAAACAATTATAGAGCCTGTAGAATATGTTACATAATGTTAATAGTATAGTGTTATAGTAATTAACAGGATTTGAAAAGTTTTGGTTTTCAGAAATTCGAACTCTATTCGAAATTAATTGTTACCTTCGAGTTGTTGTACTAGAAATTACGATTGTGTTTTTGTGCGAAGGAAACTATGCTATTAGCAATTTCAATTATGCGCTTCAACGGGCATAACGAATTGCAACAAGGGTGTATACGCACGCGACCGCATTGTAATTAATGAAAAGACCGGACATAGAGTACAGTGACATACTGATTATATTCATCACTAGATCACTAGATTATACTCATTACTTTATTTCTCGCTTTGCATTATTATATTGATTACAATTGTTCATCAATCTGTACTAACCAAATTTTCTAATATAACATTATTAAATTCAATATTTTTAAAATATGTTAAGAAATATATTATGAATTGGTAGAAAAAAATTTGTTGCTTTTCTGTTAGGTTATATTTTAAATAAAGTTATTGATTTCTCTGATTGATAAACAAGTATAAGTGCGCGCACGTAATGTTTTTACATAAAATACATTACTCGATCAATTTTCGTGAAAATCTTCTTTTGAGGTGGAAAAGAATTTTCACATTTAAAAATAAATGAAAATTAATTTTCACTTTTTAAAATAATAAAATAATACGAATCGAAATATTTCAAACCAATACACTATAAATGAGAGATATTTGAGACACATTTATTTTATTAAAAGTTAATATCACATGTGTCAATGTTAATGACGCATCTGTCATATTTTAATAGATGTCAAATTAACAGATGACATCTGTTAATTTTATTAAATTAAACGATACAAGTTCGAAGCGTTACGGTAGTTGCTATCATGCAACATGCAAACGTATCTTGAAGGACAAAATAAATGTGCAAGTGTGCGTGCAGACGTATATCTAATATCGTATATCTTGCACATATCCTAACATGTCTCGTATGTGAATGCTGAAAATGCGTCTTGATGGACAAACTCGCTTTGTGTGTGTGCATGTGTACATGAGTCTGAAATGTGAAATCATAGACATAGTAAATATAGACTGTGAATATTCTATCTTAACCATAAGCAGTTTGTGCGCCAATATTAGAAAGAGAGCGTAATGTGTTTCTGTTTATCTCTTTTCAACTAGGTAAGCATATAGACCTCCTTTTATAGATGTCTATAATCTTCTTTACTCTTATATTTGAAAGAGAAAGTTAAGCTCCCCAAAGCTTTCTTTCTTTTTCTAATTTTGGCGCAGCGTTTGATCGATACGCGCAGTCTATATTTATTATGTCTATGTGTGAAATAAAAAAGTGTCACTTTTTAGAATAGATCTCGAGATTTCGGGATTGACTGTACCAAATTGTCTTGTTCAGTCACAATCGAAAACTTGTATAAACATTATATCAGAAAAGTGCTGTTAGAATATAGAACACAAATTTGGTAAATCATTAATTTACATTCCACATTAATTTACATCTCACGGATCACTTTCTTTTGACATATATTATATTAAATATTACATGTTTTAAATTATATTGAAATATCGCAAGTAAAACTTGCGAAAAAGTTATACCTCACCGATCACTTTGATTTTCACATAATATATTATAGTGGATAGAATCTTGAATCTTTCTCTCTCTCTCATACATGTGCACTTTGGATTACGTTGCGGACTCTCCTAGTTTCTGAGATACGGCACTTTAAAGTTTGCATTTTTATTCCCGATTATATTCAGTTCTTCGTACTGTGTGTTATTCATATCTCTTTGTTGACATTTTTTGTTTGTGTACGCCATCTCTGTTGTCTTCAATATGACTGTTACACTATCGTCAACAGAGATTTTACCTATTTCTGCCAGTTCTTAAATATGCAACTACATGAATTTTTGAGTGCAAAGGAAAACTTGTATTTTATTGTTCTATTTTACTGCAAAGTACATGCGTAGGCAGGGAGAGGCTCCGGATGAAGTTTTGCAAATTCATGTGTCATTATAACACTGAAAGTACATTTTTGAACATAATATGTCAAAGTCAAAGTTATTAAAGTTGATAATCGAAATTTATATACATATATTAACTTAAGATATGTTTTTTTTTAAGTTAAAAGTAGAAAATTTTGAAGTGATATATCTCAGAAATCAGAAAAGTCCGCAACGTGATTTAAGGTGCAGGTGTGAGAGAGATTCAGGACTCTATCCATTATAATATACATATGTAAAAATAAAAGTGATTGGGGAGGTGTGACTTTGTCGCTATAGTTTTACTATATCGCAATTTTTGTACTTATATTATCTTCTCATTACATCCTACTTATGTGTTTGTATTTTTTGTATTTACATTTACTCGTCACTGTGTCACTATCATTTTTTTATTTTATCTGCATACTTAATTAAAAATAAAAAATAAATATTTAAATAAACACGTGGATGGATTTCGCCCTTACACTCACTCTTCGAAAAAATTCTAATTTACTCAAATTTAACTTTAATTTAAAATCAGAATTAGATTTTGATGAGATTAGAATTTTTTAAGGAGAGGCACAGCTTCTCCACACCATGCTTCTATACTTGTATATTTAAATCTTTAAAATGATTTATGATTTATGCAATATGCGATTTTGAAATATTGTAAAAATAAAATTTTTAGACAAGCGGATTTAGTCTCCTAAATAAATCTCTTAAATAATCTTGATATATGTTTTCAAGATCAGTAACTTCCCCGAAAAGGTTTTTATCATTATTAAGCTTTATCATTAAGCTATTTATTATTATACTCTTTCTATTCATCATTAAGCACTTACTTAGAGGTTTAAATATGCTAGTATAGAAACGTAAAGAAACTCGGCTTCTCCATGTACACTGTGCTAATAAGCTTCGAAAAGTTTAAATAAAAGTTTGTTTGGCGTTATATAATCTAATATCATATTTTTGTGTCGATCTAAATTTACTTAAAAAATTTGATTCTTATTTTATTATTATTTTATTTACAGTTGAGATTATATTTTAATAATTTTTTACTTTTTACATAAATATTTTTATATATTCGCACAAATGGAATATAAATAATGTACAAGTATATTTTTCGGAAGTTCATCCAAATAAAATTATTGATCTGAGAGATTAAAAAAAAACATTGGAAAATTTCTTTTATTAGAATTTAAATATTCTAATAACGTAAAAACTGTGTAATATTTTGCTTTCTCTTAATTTTATTTGATAAATATAACAATCTTTTTTGCATTGATTAAATTTTAATAATTTTAGAAAGTGCGTGTATGTGGGCAGTTGGCTGTCGAATGCTATATTTCGTGCAACTAGTGCATCTCGGCGGGTGGAAAATTTCCGACACTTGTTACACTAAGAAATCGAGTGGCATATATCGAGCGCGAATAAATGGCGAAGGTAAAGCGGGAAGGAAACGATGGACGGAGGATGTTGAACTGCAGCGTCGACAAATTCCTTGCGCTCAACGAAATGGCCAAACCTATTGTCACTCGCTCGTCACTATTTCGAATTTTCGCTGGATACTCAGTGATGCCTGACGATGATGGTTCATAAATTGACGAGATTCTATCTTGTTGAAGTCATCTCACTATGTTCGATTAGAAAAGGGATAGACCTTAAAGTTGAGGAAAGCCGAAATGTAGAAAGGCGTGTAGGAAAGATTTAATATTTAGCATTTTAAGCATTTTAAAGTCTAAATGTTTTAAAAATGGATAAGGAATATAGCATGAACTGCTAACCAAAAAACAGATTGGTAGATGTCTCTAAAAGAATGTATTGAGATGCGAATTCGTGATTTGCGCCTATTTCACAAAAATATTCTCAGGGAACTTAAGCTTCTTTGCTAATTGAAAAATAACGCTGTTTTGCAGCGAATCTAATATAAGTTCTAGTCATGTCATTTGCTCAAGTGCTATTATAAATGATCACTGAAATTACATATTTAATCGATTCAGATTAAGGACTGAATTATCTTTTTTTCAGTAATAATTTATGCATTTGTGTAATATAATAATATTATATATTTGTTAGATTAGAGACGAGAAAATTATAAAATTGTCAGATTGTTTAAGTTTAAAATGTAGCAGTTAATTTTATATAGTATGCAATTACATAGTTATCCTATAGTCTTACACATGTGCAATTTTGTGATGTTAATAATAATATTTGTTGAAATGTTAATAATAATAATAATATTTATGTAAATTAACGTTTATGTTTAATAATTAATGTTTATAATAATATAATTAAAATTAGAATATGAACTTAATTTAATTAGATAAGAGATAATATTGTAACATTGTATATATTATCGATAAATTAGTTTTTGCTGCTTATTATTTCATTGAAACAGAAATTGACTTCTTTTAGGAAGTATTATGATTTATATTTATTTCCTACAACGTACTTATAATTAATGTAGGAAATAAATATAAACCATGAGATAGTTGTTCGATTATATTATTCAACATATATTTTGTAGAAATTATAACAATAGCGGATTTTTGTTATTCGGACAAATTTTTGTTAATTGTTTTATACGCAATATACGCACTAAAATATGTATACAGGATATTTCAGAAAAAGGATTACAAACTTTTAGCATAGAGAATGTTCCACAAATTAAACAAGAAATACTTTCTAAGACTAAATGTTTATCGAGATATAAGCGATGATAAAAATAGAATCCGCGGTATAAGTCCGCTATCAGTGTATTATATAAATATAGCATAGGACTTATTCTATACATCATCATCAACTTTATTAAAGACATGCTTTCTTAAATAAACGAACACTGTTGAGAATGTATGTAGCGGAAAATCTATCAGCATTAGCAGCATTCCGACATTAAATATAAAGCTGTGACTTTCGAAATTGATACTTTACAAAAATGACGACGAATACATGAACACCCGTTGTGGCATACGAATAAAAGCAGGATTTTTTTAAGATTACGCATTTTTTATGACGAAAAGTTGGTTTTTATTAAAGTGGGAGAAAATCACATAGAATATTGGTTGTAGAGGTAATAAAATTGTTCAAATTTCAATAAATATTGATTTTAGGAAGTATATTTTTATTTAGATTTTCTTGCTTACTTTATTGAATATATATATATAAATTATATACATTTGTAGTATTAAAAGTAAAATATCGATATGGATTCACGTGTTTGACAAGGAACAAAATTATTTCGTTAACTCCCATACAGAACATAATTTGTATTAAATATCTACTGGATATCCTCGATGGATATTTGGGATATCCTTGAATATGTAAGAAACAGTCATTAGACATCCATTAAATATTCAAATGTCCGCAATACGAGATCTCATAAATATCCATGAGATGTGTAGGCCAATATCCATTGGACATCCACATCAGTATCTAGTGGATATTTATGTAGATATCCATTTGCATGTATATTGATATTCATTAGATTTCTGCATGGATATCCATTAAATGTTCTGTATATGTCCAGTACATATAGACTTTATACTTTTAAGTTAATACTTTTATAAAATATCGAATAGTTACTAACATAAAAATTATGTACAAATAACAAGATTCAAATAACTATTCCGATGTGAATTTTTAATTAATATATAGATGTAAATTTCTAATTAATATATAGATGTCCATTAAATATCTCCGGTAAACGCATTTTACAGAGATGAATATGTAGATAACACAGGGCCGGCAACTTAGCAGAATTTTGAGTGTGGAGTTCTGCTATCGGTTAGGTGGAAAGGGGGGGTAGCCAGAAAAACTGTAACAAATTTTGACAAAATGGGGCCTTTAATTTGTTGAGAAACGTGAAAATAAAATACAAGTTTGTTTGTATTTTGTTTATGCTTGTTTTGAAGATATTTTCTTTATGCTTGTTTTGAAGATTTTGGAACAAATTGGCCAAATTCCGAGTGTGAAATTTCAACACTCAGATTAATCCGAGTGTGGAGTTCTCCACATACTCCATATATAAGTTGCCGGCCATGAGATAACACATGGATATCTAATAAATATCTTTGATAGCTTCTTGTGTGGTGGACATGGATATGTGAATAATATATAAATATCTACTGGATATCTTTGGTAGCTACTTGGTGGACATGGATATATGGATAACACGTGTATATCTACTGGATATCTTTGGTAGCTATTTGGTGGACATGGATATATGGATAACACGTGTATATCTACTGGATATCTTTGGTAGCTATTTGGTGGACATGGATATATGGATAACACGTGTATATCTACTGGATATCTTTAGTAGCTACTTGGTGGACATGGATATATGGATAACACGTGTATATCTACTGGATATCTTTAGTAGCTACTTGGTGGACATGGATATATGGATAACACGTGTATATCTAATGGATATTTTTGGTAGCTTCTTGGTGGACATGGATATGTGGATAATGTGTACACATCCAGTAGATATCCCCGCTAGTTATTCGGGAGATATAGATATTTTATACATCTATTAGATGTCTACTAGTTATCCATAATAGACATGGACATCATATAGATATGTAGATATTTACTAGATATCTATTAAATATTTTGTTCTGTGTGGGCTGTGTCAAAGATGATTCATAAATATGAAATAAATCGCGCAGACATCAAGACAAGTTTTAAATTTCTAAAACCGTGAATGCTCTCTTCCGGATGCATAGAAATTCAAATACGCGGACCAATATCTCTTTAATCGGGCATAATCAGCGATCAGACACCCGTTCCGCAGCAAGTATTTATCTCCCTCGCACTTCTGTCTCTCTCCTTCTCTTAAATGAGAACGACGCGTCATAGACACGACATTCCGTGACCTGTCCTCAACCGCTGTGGTCTGCGCAGAAAATCGTACCTCATTTGGATTGAGAGATCGCGATTCCTAGATAAAATGTCACTCGTACCGACCGCCGGTAAATTGAAATTCAGAAAGAAGTAAAAAACCGCGATACGGCGCGTCCTATAAGAGACGGAGGAGGGAAGGCGGCTCTGTTGGAGCAATATCGGAGGCGACTCATGAGGGGAAGAAGCAAGAGGAGCGGAGAAAGGAAGGAGAGGCGCAAGGCTAGAACTTGCACGCGATCACACTCGACTGAAAAATTATAATAATCACTTTAGAAATTAATGGGTACCTCGGATGACCGGATCTGCGCGTTGCGCGACGCGGTACGCGGCAAAAGAGATTTACGCCGGTTTGGTGGGGGCGCATAGGAGGAGTGTGCAAATGGCGGCGCAATCCAGGATACGCCAATCACTGAGCGCGTCGGAGAACCGAATAGTGGAGGGCCACGCCTTCTGCGCGTGACGTCACGTGAATGCCCTGCGCGCGAAGACACGACCTGCATTTACTCTTGGCATACGGCCGGCCAGTCATCACTCCGACGGCGTATCTACTGCTGTCTGTCACGCGATCGCTTTTTCTCCTTCTTCTTAAGCGCGCTTTTTTTTCACCTCTTCATCTTTTTCTTTTCGTCCGTCGATTGCGCTTTCGCTGATTTCATTCTAAGAGCGCAAGAATTGAAAAAAAAAGTATAGTGTATATGCGCGAAGTCGACGGGGAGGGGACGACGTTTGATCCACGAATCGATTTCGGGGGGTGGAGTCAACAGCATTCGATCTACAATGTTTCGCTAATTAGGAGACTAGATGTGTATTTCTCGATCTTGTTGAGCAGTGCGGGGAAAAAAAACACGAACCGCGATTGATTGCGAAAACACGATAGTCGCAGATAGGACTCCCAGTCGAAAAGATCGCTAGAAATTCGTTTTTTAGCGGGAAAAGTGTTCAAGTGTCAGTGTTTGCCGATGAATGTCGACAACAAATATTGTGATTATTGTGAGAAGATTAACGCGCAGTGTTAGAAAGTGATGATAAAGCAGAATAGAAATTCGCGAAAATAAACGAGTGAGATCCTTTCCTGACTCGAATTCTCTTTTTTTTAAGAAGAGGTATCTTTTTGGTTCATTGATACATATATGCTAATGACTTCATAAATAATATTGCTTTATATTTATTGTAATCTATATTAACTTTGCTTTATTGTGGGATTTCGGTAGAGCGATTAATCTTTCACTTGACTTACGAAAAGCAAGTTGTTACAACGCCATTACCTTCCGAAGAGGACCCTTCGTCAAGTCATTTAATCTATTGCCGTCCAAGCCTGCGCAACTGATTGCGTGCTTCTTAGACAGATATCGCACGTAAAGGGGAATCTCTTTATAATCACGAAAATCTAGTATTCGAATCGAAATTAAAACCTAAATCAAAGGCAAGCTCCGAATCACACAAGTATAATTAGTAACAAAACTGGAATCAGAAACGAACAGAAGAAGCTAGCACGTAAAACGCATTGCTTTCGGTGAATTTACTTAGTATCCGAGTCTTTCTTTAGTGGCTAATTTGTCACCGTTCGTTGCGGTCTATCGTAAAGTTCTGAAAAATCTCATTGAAAACTTGGGAGTCTCGGGTTTGCTCCTCACGTGGCGAGGCGGCTCCACACATGTCATCTGTCTAGTTTTCTCTCTTCGGCGGAATATTCAGTAAAAAAAAGTGATCTCAACGCAACAAACGACTGTCACGAGTTGCTCGGGTGCTGACGGAGGTGGTGGCAGCGGCGGTGGAGGCAGCGGCTGTGGAGGCGGTGGCGGCGGCGGCGGCAAGCAAGAGACGCTCACGTATGCAACCGCAACTGACGCGGTAGAGGAAGTGGAAGTAGAGGTCGACGAGGTTAAGATGGAAGCCGAAGACCATCTAGCGAGGGAGTACGTGCAGGAGTTTGTTCTCGATCATCTAGATCCCGCCGACGTCAAACGAGAGGTGAGCCCAATAAGAACGTTTTTGAAAATATCTTGATTGATACCCGCTCTTCGTGAGATTACCTCGATTTAGGACAAGAAAATATTTGATTTGGTTGCATATATGTAGGCATATAAATTTAATACTATGTACAAGATAAATGTCAGTTCATTTCTCTCTTCTCGCGTGTTTATGATAGAAAGAAGTAATAGAGAAAAAAATTGGACGGTTAAAAAAAATGATGCCTAACTTTCTATGATGTTACTTCTTTTGAAAGTATGATACACTTGTAAAATGTAATTATACTTGTTTAAATTATATGATTATTTTGAATTATATGCTATGTTTTATATAAAAATAAATTGTTTTCAATATTCTACGTAAATAAATAAATAAATAAACACATATATATATATATATCCCATAAAAACTAATTGTAAGTCAGATTATAGCTTTGTAACGACTATAGTCTGGCTCAGTTGATAGGACTTTCTTTATAGAGGTTTATATTTTTTTATTTTTACATGATATTAAACTTTTCTCATATAACATTAAAAATAGAAAAACTCGCAATCTAGTGTAGATATAGGACTTATTTTGTATAGGATTTTATATTTAAAGTACCTTCTATATTATTTAATTATAAGCTTGGTCCGCGTTTTTACTTTGAACCGCTCATATTAAAAATATATAGAAGATAAATACCAAAAAAATCAACACGAAGATCTCCTCAATTAAATTCTACACTTTATGAGAACTGATATAAATTTAATCCGCTTAATTAATTTACTCAATAAAAGTCTATAGTTTGTTATACATTTATATGCAAAATCTGCTTGTTTTATCAAGAGCTTTTTCCTGTGTTTTCTCTAAGAAAAGTTCCAATTCTAAAGTAATTAAAAAAGGAAAATCCATAAACGTGAAATATTATTCGTTAGATTTGGGATATTCTGTTTAATTTTACTATCAAATAACAGAGAAATGTGTGTATTATTTTACATTATATTATCATTCAGAATGTACAGTACACAGTGCACGCGTCGCGCGTGAGCAAAATATTATCCGTTATATGTAAACCAATTATATCGCGATTTTGTGAGATTAACACGTGATTGTTAGATTAACACAATTTGCACGTGACTGTCTTTCACGAAAGAGTGCGGTCAGAAACGTAATGATTTATCCGATATCATTTTATTGACATTCTATTGTATTATCTTACGAAAATATTAAGTGATACATGCATAGTATTATGATGTCGATTAAATAATTGGCGCATCATCAAGATATAAATCCACTTATTCGTTGAGGATTTTACGTACAGTGTGATGATCTTCATCAGAAAAAATGAATATAATTAAAGAAATTTTGTTTTTGATCAGAATACTATGATTAGATTTTAGATAAAAGATTTGAACAATTTGTATGATCACACGCAACACTGTTTGAACAGTTCGAAGTAGAAAATTCAAGCTTCAAATAACGGATAGTTCGAACGGAGCCAATGATCTATTTAATCGAATCAAAGGATCAATTGTTTGATTAGTTCCAATATTTAAAAAAAAGTTAAGCAAAATTAATATTTATTGTAAAAAATTAATAGTTTCTATTTATTCTCTATTCATACATTGTTTAACTTTAACGTAATATATCGTCTAAAGACAATTCGAATAGATCGAACTGTTAAAATAAACCTTTAGATTCGAGTGGTCTGAATAATTTAAAATTTTAATCTTGAAATTCGGATCGTTTGAATTATTCGATTACTTGAAAATTCTGAGCACTGATATACGATAACATATTAAACATTGACTAACAATGATATTGCGTTATTTTTTTAATTATGATTTATTTGAGGCGTCCAGATTTAAATTTGATTAGTAACAACAAATTTGATAAGTAACAACAATGTATAAAATTTTTTTGTTGTAATATTTGTTTTTTGAATTACTATTCTTCCGCACCAAAGCATATCAAATAAGATGGGGAGCAAAGAATTGAAAAAATTTGATTCTCTTTATTTACTTGTAATGTTGATTGTTGCTACAAAGCAAGATAAAAAAATCTCTCTTGTCATTACAAACGATACTTTGACTTAAAAAAAATAATAAACGACCAATGCTGTTTTTTTTTATATATTTAAATACATTATTGGAAGCAACGTTCTCAGAGTTATGCTATTTATTTTCAAAATCTCTACATAGATTATACTAAATAATTTTATTTAAATCTATAGAGCAACCATTGTGTACCGTATTGTATTAATTAATTCTTGCTGACGGAAGCCGGATCCATTTGAATTTATACTTACAGATTTTCTAATAATAAAATAAATATAGGCAAAAATGCGATACTTAAAGATAAATACTTAATACATATTTTTAATATGGTATAGTAGAAAAAAGATACTCTGTACGTATCTTGTGTTGAAACAGAAGACGACCTTAAGATTTTGTCGATTTTTCTTAATTTCTACGACAATGTAAAAATAATTATTTTTTTTTTCAGACTTACTAAAACCTTGCTTATCATCTGTAACAATTGAAAAATTGATAAAACAATTAAAATTTTTTACAATTTAGATTTTTTTAAAGACGTGTCAATTTCGTCATCTTGCCCTTATATGCAGGTAAGATGACTTTTAATAGTGGATAAGATAACGAAAGGCCAAGTTAAGTTAAAAATGGGCTTTTTATGAATAAAAAAATGCATTGTAATAAACTTTTTATATTATTTTGATAATATAATATTTGAACGCACAAATAAAAAAAAATAAAAATAGAACACAAAATTATATACATAACTTAAAAAATAAAAATTATTAAAACATCAAAACGAAAACTATTATTTATAAGTATATAATCTAAAATAATATTAAATTAGGCAAAACAAAAATAATTATTAATTATTTAGAAACATTTAAATCCAATTCAAATATTACGTTGAAAAATACTTAGCTTTATTTTATATAGCATGAATCCAAATGTTACATCATATTTATTAATTTTTACATTTCTAATATCTAAGACATAAACACATATTTGATAACATAATCCAATTATTTTATTTCAAAAATGAAAAAATTAGTAAATTGCATACAGTAAGATTTTCTTACACAGATAACCAGTATCACTAATTATGAGCAGTCTACATTAACATGTAGATCAAGAAATATAACCCATAATCACATGTACAAGTGCGTCATCTTTACTACATTTAACATTCACTATCTTATTTCACAGTCACCATATTTATTTATCTATTTTATAAAAATATCATAATGTGAAAAATGGAAAATATTAATATGTTACGAGAAAAAGTCAAAAAGTACAGGGACAATTTTGATTTCTAGTTCAAGTGTGGCTGACCACATTGACTGCTGTGTTATTAAAATTATAACTTCAAAGTGTCTTTGTGTGCTCAGAGTGGTGGTTTATTGTTTTTAGCTTTCTTTTATTATGATTTTAAGTCGATTTAAAATGAGTGCTCCGTTGTCTGACTCAAGGAAGAAATGCGAGCAGTGATACGTTTTCTTCACTCAGAGGGGGTGAAACCTGTAAAGATTATTTGCAGAATGCAGTAGCAGTATGATGAAAGTTGTTTAAGTTGAAGTAAGGTCTACGTAGTAGATAGATCATTTTAAAAATGGCCGCATTTCTCTCTCTCTCTGCGATGAAAAGTTCGAGTAGACCTTCCACTTCAAAGACCAACGTCAATATCGAGGTAGTTGATCGAATGATTCGTAATAATCGGCAAGTCAAAATTGATGAAATTGCAAATGAGTTGAATATTAGACACGGCTCAGCTTTTCAATCATCCATGAGTTGCTAAATTTCCGAAAAGTCTGCTCGCTGGGTTCCACGTAAACTGACGAACTTGCACAAACAGAATCATTTGGAAATTTCGAAAAAGCATTTGAAACGTTATGAGGAGAAGGAGGCTCATTTATGACACGTACGGATCATTCGGATGAAGAGGTCATTGAAGCAGTGCAAGAGTGGCTGTGCGCACGAAATCAAAAAGTTACTTCCAGGGCGAAATTCAAAAGCTAATTAAGAGGTGGACTAAGTGCTTAGAAATAAAGGGGGGGAGGCAGGATTATGTAGAGAAATAACCTACATTTTACTTTTGTAAGTACAATTAGAACTTTTGATTTCTCAAATGTTTCTTTTTGCTTTTTGACTTTCCCTCGTATTATATGCATTTTCAGCTATACCAGATGATGATTTCATAAAGATAGTGAAAGTATTTGCTATAGTTATGTCAATCCTTATAAACAAACATCAAAAAATTACATACACACACAAGCATATCCAAAACACGTTTTTTATTATATTATCTACTTTCTTTGAGACAGATTGAACTCAATCTACAAGAAATTATTTATTATTATGAAAAGTCTCCAATGAGTTAGATCATCTTACCCATTTTGTCATCTTACCCTTCTTTCCCCTACATTTTTATTAACGACGTACTATTGTACATAATTTATTCGAAAATTAATAAATACTAGAATAATACGATTAAGTGTAGTTTTAATAATATCTCTAAATATCTAGAAAAATATAGCATTAGCCATCTATTATTTTTTCGAAAAAGAGAGAAAATTGCTCTTGAATGATGCATAATAACATTCACAAAAGATATCACTTGCGATGTAAATATACTTACGGAATTTCTTATCATATTTGGCGCGGAAATAATCAACAATACATATATGCAATAATATATGCAAATCGAAAAATCAGAATTTTGCTATAATTTAATATCGAAGCATCGACGGGTGTTGCAGGTGCGAATGGGTTCGCCGACGGTGATGGTTAATAGTAACGTGGTGCAGCTCCCGGGGCCTGTGCAGCCGCAGAGTCTGACTCTGGCGCCGCTGACACCGCCCGCGCACGAATTGGAGCAGCCGCATCCATTGTACGGTCAGCCCCACATTCAAGTGCAGCATGGCGTCCTGGTGAAGGCGCCGCCGGTCGCCGCGGCGCATCTCACCACGCTGTCGCATCCGGGCACACCGCCGGACACGCCGCCTGTCTCAGCCTCGCCGCCGCCGCTACAGCTGCACCGCAGCGAGCGAGATCACCGGGACGCGCGTGATCCCCGCGATCGCGGAGGTATACTGCTGCAGCTGCAACAGCCGGCGGCGCTGGTGCAGGATGAAATACAAGTGAGCACGGGAGGCATGGGCTGGCTGACGCAGTCCTTGAGGCAGGAGCCGCTGGACCTGAGACCTCACTGTCCTCAAGAGCAAACCCCGGAGCCCCATCATGAGTCCTGGTCGGCCGCGCCGGTACATCATCATTTCCAAGAGCTGCAGCATCTACCGCGTCCTACCAGGCACACGGGTGAGTGTTATTTCGTGATGGGATTAAGTATCTTACAAGTAGGTTCAAATTTGTTTACATTTGTTTATATTTGTTTACATTTGTTTACATTTGTTTACATGGTTTCGAACTCTCTATGATTACATCGAAAAAAATAGTACTTTCAAGTAAACTCGAATCCGAACGAAATAGGTTTGAATCCTTTATAAGTACCTCGAAAAACAAGAGCAGTACTTCCAAGTACATTCGAACCTTTATCAAGTATGTTCGAATCTTTTATGAGTTATCTTCTTATGAGAATTGTGGGAGTAGAAGAATGGGTGTGTGTATGCAAGAATTATAAATAAGTTTTTTTATCTTAGAGTTCGAGTACTACTTGTAAAAGATTCGATTCTTTATAAGTACTATTTCGAACCTTGCAGGTACTCAATTTAAAATTCGAATATAACTGTTCTAGGTTCGATTACTTCGCAAATACAATATATGAAATTTTATTTCTTATGAGTATTAATCGAATTATAGAAAATGAAACTTGATTAAATTCAACTCGGATTTTTAAGTACATATTGAACTTGATCATCACTAGTATTATTTTAATAAAATATTTGCGCTTATCGCGTGTGTGTCTATATGTGTGCACGCTAGATGTACGATAATGTATTTAATTTTATACAGAAAGGTTCTGTATAGGTGACCAAATAAGGTGACCAAACCTTAGAAGCACATGTTACTCAACATAAAGATAAAAAATGATCATATAAACATGGAATATGTTTTGTTGTTGAAATAGATTGTACGAGCATTAAAACAACAGACGTTGTGTGTATGTGATAAGATGTTATATTGTCATAACATTCAGATAATCAAAATTTGTCGCACGTTTCAATTCATCAATCAACACTCATCAAATCTAGTGTGTAGTCTATTAATATACACTCTGTCGTTATGAAGGTTTTTGTAAAAACATTTTGTTTATGGCAATTGCATAGAAAGATGATATTACTATAACCATTTTTTGATTAAAGAAATTATTAAAAATAATTTTTTCTTTTTTTCAACAATACATGCTTTATATCGACCTCTTATGAACTATCGAAGTCATTCAAAAATTCCTAGCATTAATAAACACTATTTTAATCCTCAAATCGAATCGTTTACGAATAAATTGATAGCTTACACATACATATATATGTTGTATTGTGTCAGCATATAATGTCAAACTGACCGGTGTATATGTAAATTTGCGAAGCATATTTGTAAATTGTTATTGTAAACGAAAATGTTTATAACTCGAAGAACATGTTTATGACATGTCTATACGACTTTTTTTATTCTTAAGGTAAATGAAATATGATATGTGGGTCTCATTAAGAATTAATAAATTGTTAGTTTAGATATTTTAAATTTTTGTAGTTATCCTGCAAGAATATTTCTTAATCTCGTTTAGATCAAAGTAAATAATTTGATCAGAATTCTTTAGATTTCTTAAGATTTCTTACCCGTAAATTTTATAGGATAAGGAAATCAGTTCTGTATCACCATTAGGATAAACATTTATATTTGCATTTAAAAGGATGTCAAATGTACGATCAAATATCTAATGGGTATAATTAATCGTGAAAATTAATCTACATTTCATACAGATGAATTAATCTAATTTTTGTCTTATGTATAATTTTTATATTTAATTAAATAAAATAAATAATTTTAATAAGATTTTAATAAGATCTCAAATAAGATGTAAATAATCTTATTGATGTAAATAATTTGAACAATTAGATCCTGGTTAGTAGTTACATACCAGTTTTCAAAATGCAATATTGTTTCAAATTGTAAGTGGCGCAATTATTGGGTTGAATTGACAGTTGAATTAATAGTTGATTTTAGATAAAAAATCAAACACATTATATATCTGATTTTGATGATCTTAAACCATCTTTTTAACTATTCCTTGAACCATTATTCCGTCGCTGTAAAAGACTTGATTGGTTTTTCATTGAAGATTACTTCAAGGTTTTTTTAGCGCAGCCTCTAAAAATTGAAATCCTTTACTGTCAAATTATTTTGAAACAATCAAGATAAAGTAATAAGTAATAAGTAATCGTAAAATGTCAAAACAATATTTTATAAATCATAGTAATCTGAATATCAACTATTTTTGCCAAGAGATAGAAGACACATACAAATGTGATCTTACGTTGAAGTAATGGAGTTATAAAGTAATGTAATAGAAAACATCTTTACGAACACACATATTTAGCAATTCTGGATGTTTCTTGTCTTTAATTAGTCTAATTTAATTGTAAGCAACATTTATTCAAATTAATTGTTAGATTCTTTGGCAAAAACTAGTAATATATAATATCTTATTTTAAAAGAATGTTAAAAGAAATATATTAAAATCCCATACAGTTTATTCGGTTAAGCAAATTAGTTGTGCAAATTATTTTCAAAACCATTTGAATGTAAAATATTTTTGGTTTAATCTTACATATATTATAGGAATAATAAATTTAATTTAAGCACTTGCACATATTGCAATGTAAATAACAGACCCACAGTCAATAATCCACATGCAATTCCGAGATCAATTGTGGATTAAATATATTAATTTGATATAATTTCAGTAGATTTATAATTATTTATGTGAACAAATAATGACAATAATGACAACAATGGTGCTAACAAACAAGAAGAGTCAAAATAAAAATAAGAGTAGACATTTTATTAAACAGATAATAATGCAAAATATTTACAAGGGATATTCTAATTAAAGGTAAAAGATGGAGTCTGAATATTTTTATGACACTGATATAATTTTCGTATTTTGATAATGGATGTTAAAATATTGCTTAATTAAATTTTTTTATTTATTTTAGATATGTGCGCCACAATAGCATGTTTGTAAATATCTTCGCATTTAAAATGTTTGTCATAATAAACGAAATGCTAGTGAAACAAAATCTGATGAAATATTACACTCATAAATTTTTCGCGGTACTCGGATTTACTCTTGCAACATTCTCATTATTCGTGTTTGCACATTCAAATGAAAGAACACTTTTATAAAAACATACTTGTATAAAAACATAATAATATTTAATCCGAACTCACAACTATAGTAATATAATAACAGCAACAAAAACGATAGTTATAATTTCTTCAGTAAAAAACGTTTGGACCGACTGCATCACGATCATGTAAACTCTACTATTTCTCTTGATGATAGCTCATTGTTGCGAAAATCATACTTCTTTTGTCAGATACACATCTTCATACAGCTCAATGTTAGAGTTTCAGAACTATTGATTCGATTTTAAGAATCTTGGTCTTCTTTATTGATGTCATATTGAATTATGACGTCAGAAGTGAGAAACCATATGAATTCTTTTTTCTTGCAAAATATATCGAAATAAATAAGTTGTTTTAAATGCGATCACTCGTGTTCGATAATATGGATTAGCAAAATACATCGAAAACTCTCTTTTTAATTCGTGAATTAATAAATAGCTATAAATCTTAGTAAATCATCATAAGGTTCATTTTCGCTGAAAATGTATGATAAATGCAGATGAGTTATACAATCATTTATTAATGCAGGATAACAAACAAGGTTTTCGGTGTATTTTATTATATAATCCATATTATCGTAAAAACAAAAAACTTATTTATTTCGATGTATTGCGCAAGAAAAAAACTCATATAATTTCTCGCTTTTGACGTAATAATAATTCAATATGGCTATAATTTGCATTATTAGAGATGCAGGAGCTTAATATACTAGAATATTACAAAGTGCGCATTACATGCATGTCATATTTCCTATTGCCATATATTATTTAATAAAGTCTAATTAAAAAACTCCAAAATTAAGAAAAGAAATGTCTTTGCCGATGCATAAAAAATATAATTACATACTGATGAATATAAACATAACACATGTCATTCAATTTGCGAATTATATAGTTTAAATTAATCATTCAAAATAAGTGTATTACAATCTTTTTTATGCTTCAAAGACACATTTAATATAAAATTTATATTTAACGAATAAAATCACATAAAATTATGGTAAATATTGATATTAACGCCGACCTCACCGATTTCCATGACCTTGATATATGTTGTCAAGGACATGACTCTGAGTAACTTCCAAAAGGTTTTAGTCGTCGCTCTTTGATTATTACAAAGTTATTAACAATTAAATGGTATAAGAACACATAAAAATTCTAAAGTTTTAAAGTTGATACTTAGTTCACATTGCATCTGTATCATTTTCTTTCCATTTTTTAATATAAAGTTGATAATTCATGCGGAAATATATGCAGTCTTATGTTCCAAGCATCGGTCAGTCACTATCTTAATTGCCAACTTTGTAATCAACAACAAGCGACGGCTAAAACTTTTTGCAAGTTACTCAGAGCCATGTCCTTGACAACATATGTCAAGATCATTGAAATCGGTGAGGTCGGCGCTAATATCAACATTTACCATATGTTATTGTAAACTCGAGGAGATGCGAGGAGAGCGTATCACAATTATTAGCGTATTACAATTTTTTTCGTTCTTCAAAAACAGCATATTAAACTTGCGAGTATTAAATGGATAAAATTATTTATTGCTATTAACTCTCTTCAAACTGTAAACAACAAAATATGCAATCTCGATGATGACAACTACTCACAAAGTAAATATAGCGAAAGAACAAATCGGCATCACAAAAAAGAGGTAACAATAAACTTCGATACTTCCGAGAGAACTTCGATACTTTCAATTAATTAATTTTACATACCTTTTTTAAGAGTGAATAGACTCGTTATATTTCCAAATAAATCGATTAACGCGGACGCGATACTTAATTTCAATTTAACGTTTTTTCTATTAAATTTAACATTATACACTTATATATAAAAACTTTGAGATTATAGTTTTCATATTACACTTTTGAAAAAATCTTATTTTACTCAAAATCTCACTTTTGACTATTTTTCGATATAAGTGAAACGTACAGCGTTAGATATATAATATAAAAAAAACAATTAACAATTGCTTGAAATTAAAGAAACAAGAGATCAAGAATATAGCAGTGTTGCTTGATGGTAAGAGAAAACGAAAATTACGTATAATAAATGATTTAGAACTAGCGCCTTTTTTGAGTTACTTCTCATACGTCGCTATTTTCGTTATCCTTTCCGACGCGTTCATCGCGCGTTCATCATTGTCGTAGGTGGATACCTGGCGATGTCGAATCATCTGGAGTATTACAGCGGTCCGAGCGCAGGGGGAGGGATGCTTCCCGCCAGCAGCAGTGTGATGCAGGGAATGGAGGATAGCATGCAGGGTTTGCCGATGCAACCCGGCAGACCGTTAAGTGTGTGCTCCGTGAGTTCCTGCGGCGCTGGTGGCCCTAATTCGGTCCACCGTGTGGGTAGTGGCCTGTACTCCAATTGCAACGGCTCGAATCCTCAGGACGAACTTATGGACGATGAGCTCCTGATGTCACTCTCGGTGCGTGAACTCAACAAACGCCTGCATGGTTGTCCGCGGGAACAGGTGAGTGAAATCTCTTGTTCTCTGTCTGCATAGTCGCAAAGAACACATTTTCAAATAAAAATTAATATCGCGCGATAATCAGATCTTAACGCTAGAAATATGTAATAATATTTTCTTTAAATACAACATTATGTAAAATTGATATAATTTCACTGAGTTCAATTTTCCATATTTTATATTTCCATATGGACAAAATTCGATTGATTCGACTCGGCGATTGATTGTTTCTTCAAATTTAATCGACGCTGTACGAGAAGATTTCTCTCTGTGTGGTCATCATAAAATAAAAAGGTTCATATAAACATAAATCTGATTCCACTTGTTTGTGCGGCTTAATCGATTGTAATAAATGAATCATGTGCGGAAAATACGAGATAGAGTAGCATCTCTTTGTTCCGTTATAATATCTTTCAAATTTATAATTTATAATAAGATATGTCACATAAGTCATGCTAACATCAGAAGTGCAATGCGGTTCGGGCATAAACTGCATTGAAGTGGAGAATACAGTTTTTGAAAATTTGCTCTAAAATTATTTGGGAAGGCTCTGTTTGCCTACAATTTCGATTGCCAACATCTATTGATTAATTTTGCAAATGTAAGTTTCGGTCCCTGGATTGGATCATCATTAGCAACTAAATCAAGCTAAAGAATGCATACAACCTTCAATGATCCCCACTCTAGCGATTTCTATGTCGATTGATCGCGACAATTCTTCCTCCGGTTCTAGCTGTTAAGGAAAGAAATATCTGGTCGCGGTTACTCGGAAATATTGCACGACGTTCGAACAGTTGACAGTTCGTCGTCCGAGCACATCCACTCGAGCGCCACAAAGGTCAGAACTCAACTGTCAATTGAACAATCGAATGTATCCATGACCGCATGACTTTCGCAATGTATAAATAATCTTGAGCACTGCCATAAATTCTATTATGAGTTGAGATGGGATCAACATCAATCGCCGATTTTAAACTTTTGACAATACTTCTACCAACGCAAGATAAGCGTGATGCTGACTTTCCGTGTCATTCTGGAGATTCGGGCTGTTTTTTTGTCTTTGGAAACTGCCATTTTAAATTTTAGGAGTATTACAAAAAAATCTCATGGTCCCATTGGTTTAGCTTCAAAGTTTCAAAAAGATTCGTCTACGTATTCAAAAATTATTAAAGTTTAAAATGTTAATTTATTTTATGACCACCCTGTATATCGTCTATGCATTATATATATATTAGATTAAAGGACATGTAAAGTTACAAACATGTTAGGTTAGGTTATAAAAAGTTTATAAAAATGAAAATAACTGTGTTCAATATTACATTAAAAAAAAATCTTGGACACAAAACTGAGAGCCGCAGATAAACCATTGAAGAATTTAATCATGAATTAATTTGCGGAGAAACAGTAAAGTGAGCTGTTAATAAAATAATCTTATTATTTGTTGTGTGTTTTCAGTTTTGCCATATTTCATTTTTTAACAAGGGCCAAATAAACATATATGTATATTATTATTGTGTCTGTCTACAATATAATTTTAACTCAAATTAAAAATTATATTGGTTTTCATTTTTGATTAAACCTTGTAAAAAAGTTACATCTCACTGATCACTTTGATTTTCACATATAGTGAATAAAATCCTGAATCAGGCGCACTTTGAATCACGTTGCGGACTCTTCTCTAAAGTTTTGCATTTTTATTTCTGATTATATTCTGTTTTTCGTATTACGTGTTATTTATGCCTCTTTTTTGTTTATGTTACGTTATCTTTTGTGTTCGGTATGACTGTTACATTATTGTCAACAGATTTCATCTATTTCTTCCAGTTTTTAAGCAGCTTTCGACACGCGACTACACGAGTTTTTGAGTCTTATTGAGAATAAAGATAAATTAATAAACTCTTTTATTGATCGAAAAGTTATTTATGAAAGTAAAATACCTGGATATATATATAATGTTTATCATTTTCTCCTTCACTTCTTCAGGCAAAAAGAAATGTGTATTTTATTGTTTTATTTTACTACAAAGTACATGCGTGAGCGGGGGGAGGGTTTTGCCCTATCCCTTGCACCCCCACTTTGAAAAAATTCTAACCTAACCCAAATTAATTTGTTTCTTAAATAAAAATTAGATTTGGGTTAGGTTAAAATTTTTTCAGGGTGGGAGCGCAAGGGAAGGGACGGAGCCTCTTGATATATCAAGATCAAAGTTATTAAAGCTGATAATCAAACTATTTACATACATTACATTTAAAATATATTATGTTTAGGTTTAAAAAGTACAAAACTTTAAAGTGATATATCTCAGAAACTAGAAAAGTTCGCAATGTGATTCAAAGTGCGCGTGTGAGAGATTCAGGACTCTATCCATTATAATATATGTGAAAATCAAAGTGATCGGTGAGGTGTAACATTTTCGCATTTATCACACAATTTTTGTTGTAAAAAAATCTGTCAATCATAAATGCGTACCGTTAAATTATAACATATTCGTTTAATTGTAATAAATTTACAATGGTATGCGAAGGTTGTGCGACTGAAGCAGAAGCGGCGGACGCTGAAGAATCGCGGTTATGCTCAAAACTGTCGCAGCAAACGGTTGCAGCAACGCCAGGACCTCGAGACAACTAATCGGAATTTGCAGAACGAGCTTCAGCGCACAAAGATCGATATGGCGCGGCTTCAGCAGGAGCGCGATCTTTACAAACAGAGATACGAGATGTTGAGGGCGCGACAAAATCATCACCATAGTCACAATCATAGCCATCATCAACAGCAGACATTGCAGCAACAGCAGCAGCAGCAGCAGCAACAGCAACAGCAGCAGCAGCAACATCAAACTCAAAATCAACAGCCGCATCCGCAGCAGCAACAACAACATCAACCAGCACCCGCGAGTCCTGAAGTTTATCTGTGACATCGACAGCGCCGAGGGGGCGCTTGTTGGACTTGAAATCATTTGTTACGTCAATGGATTCTTCCATTGGTGAGTAATAACAATTCATAAGTCAGCAATAAAAACAAATTATACATCGCAATGCACGATGTAATGTTTGCATAATTTAAGGGGATAAAAATATTTCACTTTTAAACAGTGTTATACTTTATATATTATATATAAATAAATATTCTAATTTATCTATATAAAATTATGATATATATTTTATAAGTTATGTATTATTTATAAGTTATTTATAAGTTATATATTTTATAAGTTGTAAGTGATGATATATATTTTATTTAAATATATATAAAAAATTTTATACGAGTGTTTCTCTCTTAAGGCTTCTTTAAACGATCTATAATACGCGACAAAATTCAAGACAGAATTTTATTTATAATTATATGTTTCATATAATACAGAAAACATTTAAACACATAAAATACATACAAATTCAAATGTATATTAAAATACACATATACAATAAAACATGTGACACATAAAATTATAAATAAAACTCTATCTTGAATTTTATGTCGCGAATTATAAATCATCTAATGAGGCCTTTACACTAATGTTTCAAAAATAGTATGAGTATGTGATTAAGCGTGTATCGACACCTGTTTAAAGGAGAAAAATAATTAAGAAAGTCAGAGCATGCACTTGTTGAAAAATTATTGTACAGAAAAGTATTGTTTTATTATATATTTTATTACATATTTTTATTATGTTTATATTATATTTTATTTGTTTATATTATATTTTATTATGTATATTTTGCTTTATATGTGATTATATCTTGTACTTCATATTTGATTACATATTGTACTTTATATTTTATTACAAAAAAGCAATAAATTAAAAATCTTCAAAATTTTCTATTTTAATTCCAAATCAATAACTAAAAAATATTAAATATAATCTCATTATTAAAAAATATTTTACAACACAAGAATAAATTAAAAAACAAATTAAAACAAATAATTGTGAAAAAAATTAAAATTTTCTAATGTTTTCCAATTTTTTTGTTAAAAAATCTACTTTTTTATAAAAGAGATGATAATAGAAAAATATGTCAACTAAAAGTGAAAAATTATATACATCATTTTGATTATTTTGTTACGAAAAACTCTTTATTTTTAGTAATTTATAATTCAAAATTATTCCTATTTCGTCATTTTCATAATAAAAAATAAATAAATTTAAAAATAGAAAAAAAAGATAAACGGTAATAATATTAAGAAAATATGTTAAGAATTATATTTCCACAAATATATTATATTTTTAAGTTGCAATCAGAACTTTAAGTGTTCAAAATTGATATCTCACAAAGAAAATTGTCGAAGAATCAGAAAAGAAATATCACACACACACATACACACACAATATATATATATTTATATATATATGTACATAAAAATATATACTAAAAATGCATTACAAGTTATCGGTGAAGTCTAACCGAAATTGCTATCATAGCGGCGAATAAATCTTTTGATTGCATAAACGGTCGACTGGTTTTACTACTTGGAAACACGAGCACGCAATGCGCGATTTCATGAACGAACCGGTGGCGCGAATCCACTGGTCTTTCCCGCTTCCCTCGCTTTATTTGCAACGCCATTTCTGCTGACATCGTCGTTTGGCGATGAAACCATCGAGATGGAACGTCGGTAAACAATACGTTCACCTCTTTCACAGTCTCGAAACTCGCAACCTAGCTGAAAGCGAAAGAGAGAACCGGGGTTGCCAAGAACGCCCTACAAATATACAGAGCGTTCTAGGTATCATGCATTTCTTCTGGATTGCCAACATACTAAAGAGGTACCCATTTTATTTCGATATAGAGATATCTGTGCTTTTTGCAAGAGAGTCAAAATAAGAAAAGATTCTATCAACTAAAGACTTTTGATATGCAAATAAACATCAAGCCTTGTCTTTTATTTCATTAAAGAGAAGCGAGTTTTACTTTCAACTAAATAATTTTTAATCTTAGATTTAGTTATTAAGATATATGTTTAATTTTCAAAAATAAAATTAAAAGATATTAAAATAATTCGCATTTGATTAAATTTGTTCTCAAGGAAAATGCCCGATATCTGAAATAAATTTATAAAATTTTACCTATTTGTAATTGTAAACAATATTTACATTCGCAAATCTTTATTGTCGATGCATATTGATGAGCAAGCATAATTAAAAAGAATGATGATACAAACTAAAAAAGTAATGTAAAATTGCATTTTATTTTTTTTACTAATTTTTTAAAATATGTTTAAATATAAGTGATTAGATGAAAAGTAAAATATATCTTATTTTATATATATGTTATATATGTATATTTAATTATTAAAAATATATATACAGAATGTTTATGAAAAGTCTAGTCACTTTGAAAAGGGGGCCATTTACTTACAATCCCGATTGCCAACAACTTCGTTTGTCTACATTTTTCCAACAGCTTTAATTTCCAACAATCCTGAGTATCTACAGAGCGATTGCTTACAAGCATTATTGCACACATGTAATAATAAAAAATACGAACGTACTTTAGCGCATTGCACATATTACATATTACATTATTGCGTACATACACATTGCACATATGACCGTATTGCACACATAAAATATGAAAATCGTATTAACACTTTGCGCATGACATTATGGCACACATAACAAAGCATTATTATTACAAAAGCATAACATTATAGCAAAATGATGTAGACAAACGAAGCCGTTTGCAATCGGGAATATAGGCAAACAAAGCCCTTTCAACTTTAATAGCGCATTCTACTGACAATAAGGATAAAAAAAGTTCATATAAATCTGTGTCTGGAAAAGTATCTATTTCGAATTACAGGCTTCTTAGGATATTAGTAATGAGTTTTGTACGTTTTGCTTTTTATTATTATTGCTTATCATTATTATTACAATCAACGTAAACTGCAAACAAATCTTTTTAATTAAAGTAAATACTTGAAACGAGAATTCCTTAAACAATAATATATGCTACATCGCATTTTATCATCGAAAACACTTTAACAAAAAATAATTTTTTTCGAACACAAGAACAAGACTAGTTACTTCCTACAGTTTTTTAACGCTTAATACGATTGTGGTTTCCAAATTGCTCCATCATGTCATAATTTTGAGAAATTTACAGTTAAAGTTGCAAGAAATGATTATTTTAATATATTTTGTCATATTATAGCTACTGTATATAACATATGAAGAAGTTTTATTGCAAAATTAAATATATTGTTAGGATTTTCAATTTTCGAAAGAAATTTGTTATGTCGACTATAGTTAATAAGATATTTATAGTTAAATGTATGATCCATTAGAAATTAAATTACTGGGGATCCATCAAATAGTTTTCAATTATATTTATTTAAACATAAAAGTTGTTTAGGTTGCTGAATACAAATCTAATGTCAAAATCAACAAATCAAATTGTGTACATTAATTATTGCTTGTATATATTTTGGAAAAATTCAATCATTTCTTAATTTTGACGTTTATATCTACCATTTCAAATTTTTTAGTTTTGACATCGGATTTGTATTCACAGCGATCTAAAAAACCCCCTTAAGTTTATATAAATATAATTAAAAACTATTTATAATAGATTCTCAATAATCTAATTCGCAATAGATCGCATAATTAACCATAAATATCTTATTAACCATATTTTTATTAACCATAATAATATGGTTAATATCTTATTAACCATAGTTGATGTAATAAATTCCTTTTGAAAATTCCGAGTCTTAACTTAATTTTGATGGCAATAAAACTTCTCCAACATATCGTATATACATATACTATCACGTAACGTACCATCACATACTGTAGTTATAATATATCAAAATGCATTAATATATATGTATTAAAAAAATAAATAAATAAATAAAGTTCATATATACATGTGTCCGGAAAAGCTTCCATTCTAAATTACTCAAGATATTAGTAATGAATTTCCCAGAGTTCACTATTATCAAAGTAGGCAATGCAAATTAAATGTTTGTCAAAATTCCAAATTTAAAAATTCTTTATGATTGCATTGTTCAGAATTTAGAAAAGATTCGGAATATTGCCGGAATATCCGATTACACATAGCTCAACAAAAGAAAACATACAAGAAAAAGGGCAGCAAACATTTTTTTTATAAATTATAACTCTAACATAAGGAAAGTTTTCCCCCTCCCCCCACCCCTCTCTCCCCTCCCCCTCCCTCTATCTTCCCTCTCCCTCTCTCCCTCCCTTTTCCTCCCTATCTCCCTCTCTCCCTCCCCCTCTCTCCCTCTCTCCCTCTCTCCCTCTCTCTCTCTTCTATTATATAGGCCAACTTCAATTACGTGTACATACATACCAGTTATGTTTAAAGCGAAGTTAAATAATCCCTAACAGCACACATGTTCAAAATATGTTCAGAGGACATCCAGAGAATATTTTACATCCTCTGGATGTCCTCTCGACATCTTTTGAACATGTGTGCTATTAGGGATATTGAGCACAACATTTATTTTGTTTATATCAGAGTCAAAGAATACACTTTACTGCCATAAGGGAATTAATTTTATTAACTCAAAATTATATTTGGAGTATTTTATTATAAAAATATAAATATTACACTTAATTATAACAAAATTACCAAAATTTTTGCACAAAGAATTATTTACACGAAAAATTAAGAAACAGTAAATGCATTGTATTAGCATATTAAAAAATGAGATTATCTCGAAAACAATTTTCGAAAATTTTGCTAAAGATGCTTATTGTTTGACAAAGAGTACCGATCTATACTTTAGTAATACTAGCAGTCTATACTCTACTAATATGAAACACTCTGTATACCTACTTTATATTGCAAAAAAATGGCGATTAAAGTGACAGAATTTCAAATTTTAAATTCTTACTAGTATTAAGAAGAAAAACAGCATGTCTCAAAATATATATCTTTATATAGCAAAATATATATCAATGTATCTTTATTGAGTCTTTTCATGAATAGGATTTCTTTAACATGAATGATTCCGTGATAAGAGTTAAATCACTAAAGTAATGATTTTTAATTAAATAGTTTAATCATACAACCTATCATATGTAACACGTAAACATTTTACGCGTAAATTTAAAACACAAAATTTAAACAGATAGAAATAAAAATGCATATACATATCCATCAATTTCATATTAAAAGAAAATGCTATAGGATTTTACAGTTTTTCAAATAAGAGTGTTTCTGTGATTTTTGAATTCAGGCTAATACAAATTTAAATTAATTTAAAAATGATATTTTTTGCAAATTGAAGAAACTCTAATTAGAGAATTGGGTCAAAGTACCGCCATATACAAGCTAATTAAAATTATAGTAATACTGATTTTCTTTTAAATTTAAAAGTTGAGTATTACACCTAATAATATAAAAAAATGTTTTGAGAATAATTTATATATTTCTATTCTTTTAAATGTAGAGAAACACTTGAAAAATTGTAAAATTCTATAAACATGGTACTTATATATTCTATAAATATAAATCAACAGCCTTCTATATGTATTTTGATTCAGGGTTGTTCTTTTGAAACTTTACATTTCAGATTTGTGCCAAACACTTGTCTTTTTTACATATGCTGAATTGTATATCTAGTTAGAAGTCATTATCCCTAATTAATACAATTTTTAAGGAACATTAATTTTGAAGAAACATATGACGAGCAAAGAATAAGAACAAGTTATGCTGTGCAAGTATGAATAAATATAAGTATGCAATGATTTTCAAACACAAAGATGGGTGAAGTTCTAATGAGGATTTAACAGACTTGTCCACAAGGGTCGTTTGACAATGGATCATTTTCGACCCTCGACGATCCCTTGAGCAGATGTCACATGTCGTCGAATCCGACAAGTTGACGGATTGACTAATCGCTCGTTTCAATGGATTCATATTACTTTTGCATCTCGTTACGATAATCTTCGCTTAACTAAATGCATCCAAATTTTTGAAAATATATATATTGTTTATATTAGTTTTTCATGTTATACGATTTAATTTTGAATTAGTATAATTTAATTTTAGTAACATTATATTTTTATATATATAATTATTTTATATAAAAATTTCATATTTTTTATCATATCATATCACTATAGGATGATAAAAAAGAGATTCAGAAAAGTTATAGGATAGATAATACTTACTAATAAAACTGTCATCGTTTCATCATCGAATGCATGCATGCAAATGAAAGGAGGATACGTAGAACTCCTTTTATAAACATCAAAGTGGAAATATATAAGATAATTCTTTGTTTTTATATCACATGCGCGATAAATGCAAATAAATCACTTGTTTTGCCAAAATCATAAATTGCCTCTAACTCTTGACAGAATTTATTTTTTGACTTACGTATATTAAACATTTTCTATTTGACTTAATAAGTATTATTTTTAAGTTCTATAAACATATATATGTATACATACATATATTGTATATACATATAAGTTTTGAACCGGGTTTTTATTATAACATCCTGTATATGTATTTAACAATATTCGTAATTCGAAATTAAAAGTTATTGTTCTATGAGATATTTTCTGCATTGTTTTTGAAAAAAGTGGTTAAAACAATTGTTCAATTGCATTATGCCAGGTTAATTAATTGTGTTAGTATATTTTACGAGATATTTTGTCTGATATATAAAGTAATATATAAAGCTATATATAAAGTGATATATGAAGTTATTTAAAAAATTATCACTCAATAAATTCTAAAATATATTTTATCTGAAAATGTCTAAGATAAACATCCTGTGATCAGCATAGTTTTGCGTTTCCGAGACACCAAAATCACTGTTATTAAATAAAACCATATGTTTCTTCTTACATAAATAAATTCTCGATAAAACATGCGAAAAGATAACACCTCACCGATCACTTTTATTTTACAACATATATTATAATGAATAGAATCCTGAATCACACATGTGCACTTTGAATCACGTTGCGGACTCCTCTAAGTTCTGAGATATGACACTTGAAAGTATTGCATTTTTATTCTTGATGAAATTCAGTTTTTCGTACTAATGGTAGTGCGTTAGTTTCGATGAAAATTAATTTTTCATCGAAATAATTTGTTGTGCACAGGGCACAAATTTTTCTTGGTCCCGTTGAAATTCAAATGTGTATTTCAAATAGAGAGCCCAAATTCCTTAGTTGTTATAATTTAAGATGTTTTTGGTCAAAAGATTACAATCACATTGTTATGATTAAATTTATGTTGCTGTCAACTTATATTACGACTGTACGTGCTCGTATATGATAATATCATCTAGTACTTTCTTCGCACTTTTTTGCTGGACAAATAAGAACATAATAGCATTGCAAAAGAGAGAGAAGAAAAGAGGAAAAAGGAGAAAGAAGATTGTTTGATGGCTCGAGTTTCGCATTTTATAACTCTTGTACGTTATATCGAGTAGCTGGCCGGTTCATGAGTGATAGGCAAGATAGCCAATGGTGTTGCGAGCTGTGTGTAGAGGTGTCATCAATGTATCGACGCCGAAACAGGTGGGATGACGAGAATGAACCCAGGAGCCTCGGGAATGAGTCGGAGATAGGAACTTCATTGTCAAGTCACGCCGACATCGTGGTCTATCTCTATCTTGTACAACGATCCCTCTGCTTTGGAAGCTTTCTCCCTTCCTTATAGACGATCTACCCCCTTCGCTTTCTTGCGTTCTTGCCTCGTTTTTTTCGTCATGTTTTTCTGCAAATATACATTTGGATTTGTAAAAAGACAAAAAGACGAGTAAGAAATTACTCTTCTACAAAAGTTGAATAAGTCCATAAGCAAGTTATTGACAAGTTATCCATTATTGGATTACTATAAACATGATTTGAGTAACATATTAATATAATGATATATTAATATCATTACATATAACATATATATTAATATAATAAAATATATAATATATATTAATATATAAAAATATATTAACATCAACATATATGATAACGTATAAATATTCAAAATGCACTGTAGGAATAATATTTATCATAAAAAAATAAATTTTATTATATAAATTAATATTTGTTATATAAAGTTAATATTTCTTCAAAAATATAATGCTTCAAGTATATAATGCCCTATGTAGGATGAATCACAAATCAAACATGTCATATTTATTAGCCTTTCTTATATCTTATTAAGGCTTACATGTACAATACAAATTTGATAATAGATTCGTAATATTTCAAAAACCACAAGAGTCTCCGGATATCAATTTTTATGAGATATACGTTTCAAGTTTTATGAAAATATACGTTACTAAGAAAATATGTTACAAAAAAAAAGAAATTAACAAGTTCAAAGAAAATACAAAAGTTTAAGGTTTCTTATCAGAACAATGAATACTATCCGATTAAGTTGATATTAGACACAGTTATTGTTGATATGTATTACTATATAGATCGTGCATTACTAAAATTTAATATGCATTTTCACATTTTATCTAATACAATGCCTATATAAAGTATTTCCTTATTTCATAAAACTTTGCACTTTATTTTATAAGAGTAGATCAAATTTTATTTTAAAAGAGTAAATCAAATTTTTATTATTTCTCTAGCAATCAAGTTTTGAATCTTATCTGATAAAAAAAATATTTTTTTAGAAAAGGAAAAAAAAGGATGCCAAATTTGCAAGCCCGTTCGAAAAATTCTGTTGTATAAGAAAATATTGCTTTAATGTATATTTTATCTAAAAGTAGTTATACGTAGAAGTTACTCGATATATATTTTATTACTTAAATCTGTTTTTTTCTAAAAGAGATCATATCAGAAAAATACACCAATTGGAATAAAAATTAACACACTATAAAATTTAACTATTTTATTATATATACATTTCTCAATATTAGAATTATTATAACTAAATAACGCATTATACGATTGTGTACTTTACTAAAACATTTATGTATATATATTTTAAAATATAATTATATATTTTAGAATAAAAAAGAGTAAACAAAAATTTAATGCAGAAAAATTTGCGTTACTATAATAATTTTTACGTATTTCATTGTATTTTAATTATTTAATACAACATACTTGAATATTAATAACAATTTTTCTTTATTATAGCAATTGAAACGATAATTTTGCATAGTAACACCAAGATAAATCGCATATACATATATATAATTATTATTTGTAACTAATCAAATTTTATTTATATTTCGCTGAATTTTTTATAACTGTTCTAATATTTTTTAATTTATTCATATATTTTTAAATTGGATTGTACAAATTCATCGCATATTTATTCCTTACTATTATATTTATTATTTTCTCAAAAATATACTGGTTTTTATCAAAATTAGAGTATTTGTGTATAAATTAATACTAGTGTATAAATTGTTTTGTATGACTGAGAATTGTAAATTTACAGATTATAAGCTTATTTATTATTGTATTACAGTGAATGACTGATTTTTAAAGTAATTGTTGCGATTTTAAACTGAAAGTCTAAATAATAATTGATTACATTAATTGATGACAACTTACAAGTATAAGAATGGGAATATAAGTAATTAATATCAATTTAATACAAATTTTTTTATATTATATAAATTTTAATTATTTATGTTACTCATATTCTTATATTTGGAATTGTCGTTAGTAAAAAGATAATTATACTGCTAATAACCAAAATAAATTATTAAAACATTTCAGAAATGTAATTATTTGAATAAAAAAAACTTGTGTTTCAAAATTTACTATTTAGGATAAAAAATCGCCAATACTTTTATTGTTTCCTTTTTTGATAATTTTGTTAGTATTAGAGATGTGCAAATTAATGATTTTTTTATGTCAAATCTAATCGAACTGAAACGAATAACTTTTATTCAAATTGAATTGAATTGAGTCATCAAAACATGACTTGTTATTAACAATATAATTATCGTGAGATTGAATTAAATATCAATATAGAAAAGAAAGAGTTCAGTGTGTGAGGGAGATAACATCTGTCGTGTGATCTCAACTCATTTTAAAGTAAGATATTAGCCAGAATTTATAGTGCATTATAATGCACTATAAATTCTCTACATTCGAAATGGAATATCTGAGCAAAAAAAAAATCGTACGATTGAAAACCAAAATTCATTTTCAAGATAAAAACCAGTACTTTAAGATGTCATTGGAGTGTTTTTAAGAAAAAAATTGCTTTGTTACTAATAATAAGATAAATATGGCCAAAATCGCTATTTTTTGGCTATTTTAACCCATTTATCTCGGAAACCTGAATTTCGCGGCCAGAATTCGGATTCTGCGAGCAAAATTACGTAAGAAACAACTTTTGTTTCCCAGAACGCACAAAAAAGTTAAAATTTTGCAGGCCTGTGTTATTGACTCCGTTCGAATATTTTTCTTTGAACCGTTTGAACAGATCAAGCACACAATTCGTTCGAATCTTTTATCCGAACCCTATTTTAATCTTTGTCGATAAAGCATGAGAATCAATTGGTAGCATTGATTCCGTGCGGTAGCTTTAAGTTGGTGACGTCACATTTACTCTCACTGCGTATAAAAGGTGGAGGAAGGAAAGATTTGGCGACGCCAGCATCTTTCACTTCTGATGACGATGTAGGTTTGCGGTGGTTGATGACGCGGCACGTAGGTTATATCCGCATCTATATAGAGACACAAACACACATATACAATCAGGTATGTACATATGTAACACCGACGGAGTCCGGCATTCGAATGAACGAATGAACGAAATCTGCAGATACGGAAGTAAGAAAATCACGAGAAGATAGCCACCTTGACCCAGTCTTGCTCGCGACTCAACTGAATAATCGCGCACGCGCATGTGAGAGAGAGAGAGAGAGAAGAGATATCATACTAGCATAAGTACTTCTATGGAGAAACGTTAAGGTCCTGATTATTCATATCAATATATATTTTTATTTTCTGTTAGAATATTACATTATTAAATATTATATGTATTAATATGTATATTGAAAATGTAGAGGCTTAACGAGTAAAACTTCAACAAATAAAGTTTTTCGTCGAAAATTAATTTGCATAAATATATTAAATTATGATATCGAAAGGGAAATATATAATATATAGACGACTATATAATTTTTTTTCTTATATTATACTCAAGTTATCATTTTTATATTATATTCAAGTAGATTTTTCGTTGTCATTCTGCTTGATAAAATAGATTTATAATATGTGCCAACAAATATTTTTTCTCAGTTGTCTTATTTTAATAAATTAACGTATAATTCAATCCACGTATATTGCATATGCAGTTAAAGTCACAGTTATTTATTCTCAATATAATTGTGATTCTCAATATAATTTATTCTCAATATAATTTATTCTCAATATATTGATTCTCAATATAATTTATTTTCAATATAATTGAAGTAAGTAATCAATAATATAGTTTTTCTCGAAGTCTTGACTCGCAAAAAAAGGCGTTATTTTATAGTTATTAAGATTTTTTCTGTTAGAAAGTACAAAATAAATACATATGTACATTATAATGTTATTAAATACAGTATATATTAATAGTATATATATAGTATATATATATTAATAGTATATATTAATATGTATATCAAAAATATATTTAAAGATTTAACAAGTAAAATGCCAATAAATAGTGTTTTCGATCGAAAAATAATTTGCAAGAATATAAAAATTAATTTTTCATATATTTTAAAGCATACACTTTTTTTAATATACAGAATGTTTCAAAACCACTGGATGTCCTTTTAATAACAGAAAGTTATTCTGAAATTCTGTTATTAAAAAGACTGACCAATTTGGAAATGATTTTTCCTCAACGAAAATGTCGTAGGAGATCATCATTTTTTGACATCATATATCTTTGTAATGAAATCTTAAATTAAAATTTTATTAAAGTCAACTCCATCTAAAATTAACTGAAGAATATAGTTATTCTTCTAATTCCACAAAGTTTAGTTTTAAAAATCCTTTCTTTTTCAATTGCTTATGGCTTATAACTTGGAAATTATTAATGCCTCGACATTTTCGTTGAAGAAAAAACATCCCTACATTTTTTGGCCAGAGAATCTGTTATTAAAAGGACACTTTGTATATACATATAAGTAAATATGTTACGATATGACATTGTTGTAATAAAATTATTGCTGCAAAATTATTTGATATCAGATAATTCTCTATGATAAAATAGTTTGTATAAATTATTTTTATTATATAGAGTTATAGAAAAATATAATAGAAAAATTTGGCAATTTTCTCGGAATATTTGTATATACATATACATATATTGTATATCTATTTATATATGTATATTAATAGCAGATATATTTTTTAAAATCCCTCCTCCTTGAATATTATTAAAAAAAAAACACAATAAAAAACAAAAGAAAATATTTGATTAATGATATTATTTCTTATTTTGTATTTAATTTTATAATTATTTATTATGTTAATTAAGAACCTCATTAAGGAAGATATGATTTTTTAGAAACATGCGATATAAAATTTTCAGTTTTAGAAAATAATTGTAGCAAAATAATTAAAGGATTATATATTTTAACATAGTTTTAAAATTATCTTGCATTTATGCTATTATTAGTGTGATGAAAATAAATCTATTATTTTATATAATCTATTTAATAAAAAAATATATATTTAGTCTCTAGATATATATTTCTAAAAAACTTAATTCTTATTATAATTATATTTGAAAACAAAGTTTCAAAATAACATATTTTTTTTATGTTAATTATGTTTTATTATCGTATTCTTTTTCCTGCTTTTTTCTTCATAATTTTTTAAAATTAAGATTTTAAAAGATTTCTTACATTATTTAAAGATTAGAAATAGTAAATGGAAATTATTGATTTAAAAAACTGGCAGCTGGTGCCTTTGTAGAAGAAGCAATAAAATTGCAATGTTTCTAGTGTAACGACCATGCTGAAGAAGGCCATGCTGACCCAGTCGTCAAAGAAGATCGATATAATTAGATTGAATTACTCTATTTTTCCCATTGCATGCACATTTTTTAGGATCAACAAGTTCAGCATAGTTTAAGCTACAAATTATTGATAGATTAATTGTTTAAACTCGTGCGAATCATAATTTAACTCAAACATGCGTAAACTCATTATTAAAAATTTCATATAAAAAATTATTTAATAACTTTTATATCTTTCTAATGATTTAAAACAATGATGTAATAATATAATAATTATTAAATTATTATTTAATTTAATATAAAGGTCTCAAATAATTTGTTCGTATTTATGAAATCACAAACAAAAGTATTTTTATTCTCCTTAATTATGTAAATTTCGTATTTGTGCATTTCTGAAAATTGACAATTATTAAATTGCACACTTCATATATATGTCATATGTAAATCTTTATTACGTGAGCAGTTTTTCAGGTTATCGCTCAGAAGGCATGCAAGACGTAAGGCGGTGTAAAACTTCAGCTTCCCTTTCATCGATTTCTTCTATTCTTCGTCATCGTGTCACTATACATCGAACCTTATGGCCGCCTATAGGCTGTGAGGGGACGCGGCTAGTTCCTTCCTAGGCGTATACTAACTGGTGATTTAGTGAGATCCGATCTGCGAGCAGAACGACCGATCAGTTGGACCATAAATATCAGGTGTTTTTTTGTGCTCGCATACAAATACACACACACATACACATACACCTATACTGTTTCTTCCTCGAATAGAATAAAGCGTCTGACCAGGGGCAGTTAGGAGCAGCATTCGTCTTCTCGTTAGTGTTCACCTCTTCTTCTCTCGGATTTCTTTCAATATTCGAAATGAGACCTCGGAACATTTTACATTTATCTATTCAGTGTCTGCGTAAAGAAAATTAATATTTGTGTGACATAAAAATATGTTTTGTTATATTCTTTATTCTTTATTTTTCTAAATACTTTTTACAATCAAGTGTTTTCTCGCTACGAATAATGTAATATATTTCGATGATACCAATAAAAAGTAACTGTGTTTTTAGACAAAAATGTTTTGCGACATCTTTTTTATTCAAAAAGCCGATCAAAAGCCACGCATATAAAAGTATATCGAATTAAAAGTATAAATTAGAAGAATCCATTATGGTTATTAAAATATCTCGAAAAGTTGCATCTTTTATTTAAATAAAGTCAGATCCTTAAAAAAAAGGGAGAGGAAACTCGAAACTACGCACAGTATATAGGCTGACGTCTTAATTTCTCGGAATTTCAGCAATCTCTAAACGCGGTTATTTACCAATTATAGTTACTGCTGCGTGCGAGAGGAATCTACGAGCGCCCCGTTGGAAGGTTTAACTGCACTTTTATAGCGCTTCTCGACTTTAAACGGATAATTTTTATCCGCTAAGCTGCCACCGCCGGCGTCATCGCGCGTTCCACCCTTCCGATGCCGCCCTCGTCGTTTCAGGCGACCCCTCGTAAAATTAAGTCAAATAGTCACGGGGTGCTGGGCTGCCACTCGCTTTTTCGCGTTCTCTGTTCCCGTTAAGAGGAACGCTCGAGCGACACTGCGTCGCTTTCGCAAACGGTGGAAAGGGACAGTTTGTGAGTCGTTCATGACATACCGATGATGACGTCTCTGCAAAAGTCACCAAAAGCGGCAAAGAAGCTATATAGAAACTCTTTATCATAAGCATTATATATATATTTTTTTTTTGCGTTTTCTTCGCAAGTTTTTAACGACAGTCTCTGCATTAATGATTGCAATATTGGACTAAAATAACAAAATTATACCGGTGTTTTAGCATTTATTTATTACACAATGTGTTGATATTTTATAAAGAGGTTTATATGTATAATAAAAGAGTGAATACAATGAAACGCGTGAAACTTCATAACTTCTTGCGTAACTTGTCGCACATTATATTAAGGAAAGACTATAAAATTATCTAGTCTACTTCAATATATACAATAATATAATATAAAACAAGGTGATCTGTACAAAGTAATTATTACAATATATTATTTATATAATTTAAAGATATACAAAAATTGTTTATACAAGAAATAAAATCGAAGAGAAACATTGTATGTTGGAAACGATTATTATATAGGCGAAGGAGTTAAAGACATATCGAGGTCACATTTTTAGTCAAATTTATTAAAGCTCTATTTTTTAAAATAAATGATCTTTCTTTACAATACATAAATCAATTTTGCTCATTATTTTTTATATACAAGTATTTAGGGTAAAAATGAACGAAAAAGTATTATATTTTATGTGAGCGAATGAGCGAGTGTGTGTGTGTGTGTGTGTGTGTGTGTGTGTGTGTGTGTGTGTGTTGTGCATACACAAGTCATATATAAGTATTTATCGTAACAATTCGCACGACTATAAAGGCACTTGCAATAATCTATAATACTAGTTACAACTTACAATAAAAAAGACCGAAAATGTTTCATTTTGGTAAAAAATTCAAGTTCTTTTCCCTTTAAATTTTTTAATTAAAATTATATGATTTTCTTTTCACGCGTGTAATATTCTAGGGAATATTAAAACAAGTTCAACGATTACTATTTTATTTAATATTATTTTATTAAGAAAATATCAGTTTTACTTATAAAAATAGAAAATAATGCAATTTATATAAGCAAATGTTTAAATTGTATATGTTTCTTTTTGCAATACAAAGTTCTGCTTTTTTCATTAAATTCTACTATGCGTAACAACTATTAATGCAACCGGATCCAAAGTTGTACAAGCTCTAATTATCTTTTCCGAAGATCTTGATTATTAGTAATCGGTATTTGACATACACAATTGATTGCGGATATCTTTATAAAAAAAATCAAGCAAAAATATAGATTCCAAGAACGAGCAGACTGGTTATTTGTACTTGTAATGCGATTTTCAAAAATAGTTCGAAGATAATCTTGAATTCGTGCATTATAAGCAACTATCTTGTTAAACATAAATGTTCCTTGCATTAAAGAGGATATTTTGCATTAATTTTGGCATTTGCGTAGGCAATTAAAAAAGTGTCGATTTAACGTTATATTTTTTTCATAAAAGTATAATCCAATTTAATTATAATTTAATATATGCCGCACCACAATTTATGTGCCAAGAGAGATAACAAAAGATAAAGAGAAAAATAAAATATAACAAAAAACTGTAAATTAGAAAATTTTTAAGAAAAAATTATAAAAATCTATTTTAATTTGGAAGTTACGTTTACGAATCTAATGTGGATTTTTTGATGACCACAAATATCGATATATGTCGATTACATAAATATTTACATTACATAAATATTTAATAATACCTAAACCTTGTTCCTAAACTTCATCTTCATTTATCCATATAATTCTATCTAAAGTGTAAGAGGCTTGTCCATAAGTGGTAATGAGCCATGTTATGAATTCTAAATGTCATGCTCCTGGACGTAAATTGCACTGAAATTATTTTATACAGATAATATTTTTTTTTTTTGTTATGCGGGTTTTTCTTTGCTCCGTTTGCTCATTGATTATGAACCTACGGAGTTCTGTCTGCTCCAAAAATTTTGCTCCTTTTTTTTCCAGACATACTTCCCTTCGTTGACTTGTAATTTTCTGTAACCAATCTATACTTTTGCTCTCTTCCGCAATCAAATATATTTCCTTCTGTACTTGTCTTTTTTTCCATTAAATCATTATCTAAAAATATATTTTTACCTTTTAGGTTTCTTTTTTTATCATTATTTCCTTGTTTTTTTAAGTTCGCTGTTATCATATGTATCCCTTTTCTTGTCCAGAAAGCCTTTCTTCCACTGTAGCGGCTACCTTAAGTTCTTTCCTTAGCATTTCTCCGCCGTTTCTAATAAATCTCTTTCCAAAACTTTCAATCCTTTTATTATAATGTTGTTTCTTCTCTTCTTTCTTTCTCTCCCTTCTTTCAATATTTCCAGTTTTTTAATTTTCTTTTGTAGATTTTCCTCTACTTCATCCCCCGTTACTAATTTTTCTATCCTGTCCTCCACTTCCTTGATCCTTCTTTCCCATCTCTCTATTTTTTCTTCTTTATTCATCCTTGAGTTTGTTTATTTCTCCGTCCGTAATTTTTAATTCTTCTTTTATGTCTCATTTCTTCTCTCACAAATTCTTTTATTATATTCATATCTTTCTTTGTCATTTTTTAAATCTTCTTGTACGCTTTTCTTTATTTTTGCTCTAGATTTTGTTTCTACTTTAGATGTTGTTTCCTTTCTTATAGGTAAATCTAATGACTTTTCTTGTTTTTTTTTAATTTCTCAAAAATTCCCTTTCTACTTCCAATCTGTCTTCCTCTTGTCTTTTTCTTTTAATTAATGCCTCGACTGTTCCAACGCTCCCGGTTCTTTGTCTTACAATTAGATGATCTTGAAAATTGTACTTCTACCTTTTTTGCTTCCTTCTTTTTCCTTTTTTGATCCGCTCTATCTTTGTCTTTTTCTACCTGCTCGCGTTATTCACTTATCGTTTTCTGAATTATCGATTTATCGACTGTCTTTATAACTGCCTTTAAATCTTTCATTAACATACTACCTTATCGATCTTGTCTCGAAAAATGGAAGGAAAATCATAAAAATGAGAAATCATAAAGATGTCACTTGTTTGCTTATGTCCTACCCTATTTTGGAGTATTAGATGTCGTATAGATAATTTTTAGTCACCAAGTGGTCTCTCCTCTTTCCTTTCTTGCCTGGCGGAATTCCGAATGACTTAACTTTGTATCTTGTGTACTTTAACTTACCTCTCTTTCGTTTCTTCCTCTTTTCTGACTTTTTCACTTTTATTTGCTGTTATTTCTCCACCTTTTTATTTGGCTACTACCTAGTCCTTTGCTGTTCTGCTTCCTTCTCTGGCCTTTCGGAATGTTTTCAAAAAGTACATGTCAAAGTACTCAATTTCCTCCATATTTAACTTCCCCTCATACAACTTTATATATATTGATAATATTTATATTTGTGAAAAACATTATATAGAATGATATATTTACGTGTATAGTTATATGCTATAATTTAAATAATAAAATTATAATATAAAATTCTTTATCTTAATACTTATAAAGTACTGATTCTATGTACCTCAATTATTTTCAGAATTAATTATTCATTTAAATAGTGCATTGTAAACAGAATTAATATTAATATTATTGTTATACAGGAGTTATTCTATGTTGTAGCTATGTGTGCATCTACAATATTTGTTTGTGAATACTATAATTATGTATTATAATTCAAATGATTTGTTTTTATATTAATTACAATAGTTGGATTATTTAGAGTAGTCTAAAATACTTTTAAAATATCGATTACAGTATATTATATGGCAATTTTGCCATCTATAATACATATATTATAATTAGAATCGAGTAATTGAAAGTATATATTATTCTATACTTTATCATTAATATGCACATATTGAGATTGTACTTATTATAAATACAAATATTGTATATAAGCATAGGCATATCATAATCAATATTTTCAAAATATTAAATTGGTATTTTTACCTTTTTTTAGTATATTTTTACCTTCAATTAATATATTAAAACATAACATCTTTTAAATTACAAGACATAATTGTACTATTGATCATAATAAATATCGTAAATGCACATATATAATTACAAAATAGTATAAGTCCTATGTAGAGATAATGTATATATAATTAATTTATATTTGTATGCAATCTCTTACAATGCAATACATTTAAATATTTTATTATAAAATGCTTTGTACGGATAAATTAAAAATATAAAGTTAGCATTTTATAAATATTATAGTAAATAATAAGAGGTATTATTTAGCATTTTAAAAATATTAATTTTAATTTTATTTTTTAATTATAATACAATTCGGTTTAATGCCTTCACTTCTGACAATGAGTTCGACATTCTCAAGTCGGATGCATCTAGATATTCGTTGATGATTGTTTTCATGATTGTTAGTTCTGAGAGGAATTGATAATGTTGTCATCCCACAAGAGATAAAAAAGAGCTATATTACATTCTATATATTACATTAAGTTTATATTTAATACATTTTATATTATATTACTTTTATATTTAATCTTAATCAATCAGATTAAATGACGAGTTAATCGTTACAAAATTATTGAGACCTTCTGCAAATAGTCCAGCAGTTTGGTCTAATAAAGATGTATGTAGTAGGAGCACAAGATACATCTGTAACAATTATTTATTCGTAGTTGAGGCATTGACGCATCTGCAGGGCATTTCTATTTTTCAGCCCAATAAATAATCGATATTTGTGGATTATAAAAATGTATGAGGTGCTAAATCGGGAATTGAGCCCGAGTCTTTCGCTTTTCGGATCAACTGCTCTTACCACTGAGCTATACAGATTCCACACTTATGTTATTTATAATACAATATACTCCAGAGCGATGGATGGTCAGCTTTATTTTATCTGGTTAATCGCTCAATGAATACAACGCCGATTGCCAGAGAAATCCATAATAAAGATAGTTACGGAGTTCAGAGAGATGATGGTCCTCTTCTCTCGCCAGTTGATAGTTGGACTATAGATTATTTGCAGCATCTGCAAATATCCAAGTCAAAATTTTTCTTCTGCTTTTGACCTCAATCTAACATCTACTTTGACACTTTAAGCAGTCAGATCACTCTATTTTGAAACATTTCTTTGCCGAAAGCTCCTCTTTTAAATCTTTAAGTGGGAAACTGTTTGTTTACTGCCTATTTTAAGTACAAAATCGAAGCTCAATACAATACAATTCTTATATAAATCTATAAAAAACTTATCAAAATCCTCCAGAATCCATGAACGTGAAAAACAGAGGTTGAAAGTAGGAGTAAAATTTCGACTCGGGTAGTTATGTTTACATGATAACTGTACTGTCTATATATAAACTATATTGTTCACGAATATAAATATATAAACATTGCTTTTGAGAATAAAGATCGAAGGATACATCTTTTTAATCAAAACATTTTAAATAACACATTTAAAAAAAACTTTACTAAATAAAAATTAGTTACATTCTAGAAAAGTAAAATTAAATATCTACACAGAACAGAATATAGTTAAAATGTATTAAATTGTTGCCTAAAGTGATTAAGCTGCCAATCTTGAAATTTTTATTATCTTTTAAAAAATAATTATATTATATTATATTTAAAAAATAATTATATATCTCAAAATACTGTATCTCTAAGTCTTAAAATCTCTTAATCATTTCTATTATATAATTCTATTATATGATGTTTCCTTTAAAATAATCTCTCTCTCTCTCTCTCTCTCTCTCTCTCTCTCTCTCTCTCTCTCTCTCTCCCCCTCCCTCTCTCTCTCTCCCTCTCCCCCCTCTCTCCCTCTCCCCCTCTCTCCCTCCCGCCCTCCCTCCCTCTCCCTCCCTCCTCTCTCTCCCTCCCTCTTTCTCTCTCCCTCTCCCTCTCTCCCTCTCTCTCTCTCTCTCCCTCTCCCTCTCTCCCTCTCCCTCTCTCCCTCTCTCTCTCCCCCCTCTCTCTCCCCCTCTTTCCCCTCCCCCCTCTCTCTTTCTCTCTCTCTTTCTGGAGAAACAATTTTTGTATTTTCAAAAATTTTCTAAATAATTTCATCGATTGGCTTATACAAATCATCTTGTATACTAGGTGTCACAAATTGTTTTCTTTGAAGTTATTAAAGATAACTAAAAAGTACAGCCAAGGCCTTTCATCTGATTTTTCATTAACCAAAATTGCTAATTTTCTTTGCATAATTAAAGCTTATTACAAGTAGATTCAGAATATGTAACTCACAAACTTGAGCCTCTGACGATTTTGGAGCAAAATGGTTTAATTTTAAGAGTTTTAATTTTGACAGATAGCGCCACATAAATCAAAACAATGTAGGACTTATCAATCAAATTTTTACTTAATTATCAGAGCCGATCGGTGATCGGTGATAATACATTATCAGACAGCACAAAGCAGGCCGGAATCGAATCAGCAACCAAAACGGCATGACTCTTTTTGCTCTTGCACGTGTTCCTTTGCACTTGCAAAATCGCGCTTCTTCTTGGCTCGCTTTCGGTCTCTTTTTGACTTTTGTCCATAGACTCGACTTATTCCTACTGAATTAATTTTACCTGTTCCCATTTAATAAGATTCTGTCTGTCTTTTCTGTAAGTTGCGCCATCTGTCGAAATATAAACCCTTTGCCATTTTGCTCCAATACCGTAAGAGGCTCAAGTTTGTGAGTTACATATTTTGAATCTACGTAATAAGCTTTAATTGTACGCAAAGAAAATTAGCAATTTCGGCTAACGAGAAATCAGGCGAAACTTGGCCGTACTCTTTGCTTCTCGATTTTGATATATGATATATTATTAAATAGCATTGCCAAGATGATTGCACAATTGAGAGCCAGGCACGGTAAACAGAGCAAATTATTTTTCTTCTAATGAGATTTATTTAAATAATTGCATATATGTATATACATATACATATATATATATACGTTTCTCGGTCTCATATTTAAACCATCATCAGCAAATACATAAAATTAGGTGAAAACGTGAATACGCCTTTCTATGACCATCAGCAAACTCTACGACCGACAAGCGCAATTGAATTGCGTTCTGATTCTTGCGACTCGCAATGTTTTGCGATGGATGTGCTTACGCGATGACCTGTCAATTGTTTGGACATTATATAATGATTCCGAACAACCAATGTTGCATATTTCTTTCCTTAACAGCTGGAACTGAAGGGAGGCTTATTGCACTTGTTTGTTGTAGAGTTTGCTGACGGTCACGGAAAAGCATATGCAGTTTTTACTTAATTTTATTTGCTGATGATGGTCCAAATATGAGGCCGAAACAACTTTATTTAAATAATCAATAAATCTCATTAAAAGAAAAAGAATTTACGCACTTTTCACCGCGCCTGATTTTCAATTGGCCCGTTTTTTCAATTTGTGGATATTCAACTTCATTTTTGATTGCACAATTTCTTGTTTTTTTTTTCTCTTATTCTATTTAAGTATTATAAAATTTCTATATACGTTTCAAATTTTTTTTAAAACTAAACAAAATATGGGTAAAAATATAAATATTTCGATATTTTAAAATGGAGCGCGGTTTATCAATTTTAATACTCACAAAATAGCAATATTGCAATCATTACTCTGTATAATTCTCGCTTGTAAATTTGCATGTTCTTGTAGAGGAAAGAGAAAACTTTCTTTTTGTTGTTTTCTAATTTCTAATTTGCTCGTAAAAAAAATTGCATTTATAATTTTTTTTAAATATTAGTAATAATAATAAGGTAAAATTTTTCTGAAAAGAACATAACAGAAAAAAGCAAAGAAAACTTGAACTTCATTATATTTAGTTTGCTCATTTTTTAATATCTGTATTAAATGTATTAATTATTTTTTATTAAGTTTATTAAGTTTCTAAGCATAAAAATTTTATTCAAAATTTTTACTGTTAAGCAAAACAAAAGATTGGAATATAATTGTTATATACATATATATATAAAACAAATACATATATGTATATGCCGAAATTTAATAAATTTAACAAAAAATAATTAATAAATTTAATACAGGTATTAAAAAATGAGCAAACTAAATAATAAAGTTCAATTTTGCTTTTCTGCGTTATGTTCTTTCCAGAAATTTAACTTTATTATCATTACTAATATTTTAGTTTAAAAAAAATTATGACAAATGCAACTTTTTATGAGCAGAGTTAGAAATTAGAAAACAACCAGGAGAGAAAAATTTTCTCTTTATTTCATAAAAACATGCAAATATACACATAGATACACATGTGTATGTGTATGTATAATTTTCCGATCTTTATGCATATATTATATAAGTATAACGCTCACACACACACACACACACATTAACACTTGATTAAATATTGCAATGAATAGGATATATTTGAGGAAATAAGTAAGTACACAACGTATATTTTTATTTAAAAAAATTATGTTAGTTTTATTTATAAACACTCTTAATATCTGAAGATATTAAAAAAAGAAATTTACTACGTTGATACAATCTATCTACGTAAACTCGTACAAATTTGCATGATATAATTTACCTTGATATATTCAAGATACAAATCTGTATGCTTATTTTGCAAAAAAACTTTGCACACAGTTATGTAGAAGAATATTTCTTATTATAAATAAATACAATAAAAAAATGAAAGAGAAGAAAGATTTTTTCATCCTCTATAAGAATATATTTTTAAACTTTGTATTCTTCATATCATACTTATCTAAGTTGATTGTATCAAATTCCAATCATTGATGGATTTAAAAGAAGACTCGACTGGAAGGAAAGAATATTATAAATCGAAGATTATTCCTTAATTAAATGTTCCATTGAACATAACATTGAACATTGCGAATGTAGCATTAAGAATGTAAAGAATTGTGAGTTCTAAATAGAACAAAGTTATAAATATAACATTTTTTAATAATTAGTTGAACGAAATAAAATTGACTGCTTATTTTTATTTAGAATTAGATCAAAGATTACATCATATTATTATTCTCTAGTTTAATGATTGTAATATAATAACAAATGTCACATAGAATAATAATAATTTATAATAATTCAATGTAATTAATTGTATTACATTAATATTTAATTAGTTGCAAATTAAACGTGATTGATTAAAGATATTTAATGTAAGACTATTTATTTAATTGCGTGTGTGGTATTATATAGAAATGAGTTAACTTACAGCATTAAAGAAAATAACTTATAATAAATTAATAAAACTTTTAAAAAATTTTTTTAGTTTTTCAAGCAATATAAATTTTGTATTTGAAACATAAGTATTCCGGACTATATTATTCTCTGTTCATCTTTAACTCTATCTTTTACATAGCACTCTCTGATTAATACTATTGTAAGATTAGAAATACATAAAATACATAAAATATGTTGAAATGTTTCGAATATATGTTCACAAGAATTTAATATGAATATCGAAATCTTGTGAATCTCTGGTTTACCACATTGAGTTATAGAAACGTTCGTGGGGACACAACGCGAAACTCTCTCTCGTTCGGATTGAATTACTTTTATCGTCGTGACGGAAAAGTAGACGGCGATTTAATTCGCGGTCGTTCATGCGAGTCGCAATCGGAAAGGCCTGTTCGTCGTGTCTCTGCCTGAAGGCAGATTTGATCGCGTTTTCCGGCATTACACCGGTATAATTCTTTCCTTTTTTTCTTTTGCGCTTCTTTGCGCACCGGCCGTCAGCCGTCAACGTGATTGACGAGTGATATCATTAACGATTTTAAGACTCCCTTCTCCTCCACCCATCTTACTCCTCCCTTATAACGGCGAGTGCAATCTACTGCGATAATCTTATTAGTAGTTATTCTCGTTCCGCGCGGAAACATGTTTAATGTGTTTCTTCGAGCATGTCGGATTTCTGATACTACTTTATATCTTAATAATTTGATTTTAAAGATAAATAATTATTTTAAAAAATATATAATTTTTTGCGTCCTAAAACTATTTCGTTGATATTAAATTTACATGATTCTTTATTAATTTTTTTATATACTAATAATAACATATATATTGCTATATGTATGTAACAGCATCAAGTGTTATTATATGTGTTTAGAAATAATTTTAATATATTTCTATTAGCAACACTAGATTAACACAAATTAAGTATATAGTTTTGAAGAGTAATAAGGGAAAAAATGAATAATATGGATCACACACTTTTTTGTTTTAGACAAAATATTTAATTTTATATATAACTATTACATCAATAATTACCAATAGTGTTAGCAAATATATCTCTTACCATGTATTATTAGTAATTAGGAAATAATAAAACTATTTAAAGAATACAAATATTTTTGTTAATATATTGCAAAATGTGAATTTTGGAAGGCCAGGTGGTAATATGAAACAGGCATAAAAATAAGAGCAAAAACCTTATTTTTTGTTATTATGAGCTTTTTATTATTAAAATAGTCTTTTTATTAAATTTCTTTAAAAGAAAATATATGGTTAAAAAAAATAAAAAAGTTGCCTTTATGTGCTAAGAAAAGTAGATTCAATTCAAATTGCGTTCATGAACAAGAATCACAAATAAAAATCAGGTTCATATCTATTGCACAACACATAAGCCTATTTCTAGCACATTACACATCGGTACATCGCAGTAGTTTCAGAAATCACATGCTGTTTTATATTACCACCCTGTTTCATATTTCTAACCTTTCCCCTATATATGTGATAATTAATTTCGGAGCAAAATTTAATTAAATACAAATTGACGATTTTTTTTTAATTTAAAATGCATAAAACTCTATACACTCTTTTTTATACGCGTATCCGAAACAAACTTACTAATTAGTTCTATAAAAATAAGTGTTTGCTAAAATAAGAAAATTATATTATATCTAAAATAATCTTTTATTAATTATTAATTTATTCTAACAATAAAAACAATCATCTTATCTCATTTTAAAATATATGAATTTACGGGGCCTTATAATAAGATTTTGAACATTTTGTAAGAAAAAATTTTTTTATAGTCCTCAACTTTTATTGGCAATTAACACTAGCATTCAGTTACATAACAGCATTCTCACAGTCACACCAACACTATAAATAAATATTTAAAATTAAAACAGAACGAGTTTACACATGCGCGCGCGCACACACACACACACACACACACATATACATATATATGTATATGCATGAGAAATGATTAAAATTTTTAATAATATCGTATAAATAGGAGACATTTGTAATATAAATACATTATTATTTACAATTAAACTATCAAAAAGAATATATCCTGCGCACATTTTTTGCAAGTATGTATTATATTTATTTAAAAATTGGTTTGTTTTTCACACATATAAAACTTATACATTAAAAATAAAACTTATATAAACTTATATATAAAAAATAAAAAAACAAATAAACTTTTTGATCAATGAGAGTTTAACATGGTGAATAACATAGTAGAAATATGTTTTATTGATTGTTTCTTAGTTGTTGATATTAAGTGGAACACTGAAGCTACTTTCATTACGCAATATTTAGTGTGAGAAATATGTATAGCAGTATAATCTTAATTATTACAAGATATTCAAGAATTTAAGATTACAAGAAATTTACCGCAGGAAATATTTTAATATGCAATTCTAATATGCACACAAGAGGTCGTGCGGTTATTACCGGACACACCCTATATGTATAGGGTGTCCCATCTAACCTGGGAGCACCTTAAATACTTCACTAGTTTCAGATGATACGAAAAAGTGTCAGAGAAAAACAATATTTTTGTTATGAAGGGATAAATATTATGACAAACAAAAAATTTTTCTCAAGGTCATATTTTTCGAGATTTCAAGGTCATCAAGATTTTTTAAAATGGAATTCTATGTTTTTATCATCGCATTGTAATAGATGAGGTCAAAATCAATCCAATTGCTGTATTGGCTGCAGTAGTGAATAATTCCCATATAAGTTGTCGACAAACGTTATTTTGGCATTTCTAAAACCTTTGTGTAAAGAATACTTAAATGTCATAAATATATCATTCTTTTTACATTTCCTTGTATCAGGATTTTCATGACATTGATTTTCAGAATCGCGTTACTTTTTGTGAATGAGCATTGCACGAAATATGAAGAAACGAACATTTTTTTACGACATTCTGTTTACGGATGAAGCTATTTTTACCAATCGTGGACAACTCAATACACATAATATGCATTATTAGACCTTTGAAAATTCTAAATGGTTTCGACAAATTGTCGAAATATACCAATAATCTTCTCGTTTGCCTGATATATACTATATACGCCACTGGATTTTTCTCTGTGGGGAGCAGAGTTAAAACAACTGTTTATAATGATATTTCTACAATTCCGAAAAATTTGAAAAAACATTAGAATTGCATGTGATAATACTAATCAGGAAACTGTAATGAGGATCAGAGAATCATTTATTCATCATTTGCAAAAATGTATCGAAGTTTATGGGCATCGTTCTGAACATTTGTTAAAATAAATTTTCTTTATTATCTTTATATTATAGTTATTTCATTATTTACCTATTTTCATACATTTCAGGATTTTTTGTATACTTATAGGTCATACTATCATAAGTCATTGGATTAGCTTTGACCTCAGTTTTACAATGCAATGATAAATATTGTAATTACACTTAAAAAATATTGATGACCTTAAAAACGAAAAATACGACTTTGAGAAAAATTTTTTGCTTGTCATAATATTTGCCCCTTTCAAACAAATATTGTTTTCCTCAGATATTTTTTTGTATCATCAAATACAAGTGAAATATTTAAGGCTCAAGTCAGGTTGGGGAATCCCTGTATATGTATAACCTAATAATATTATAGAATATAATTGGATTATTGAAAATTGCAAAATTGCTGGATGTTGTTTGTGCAGTTTGAATAACTCTTTAAAATATCTCTCAAATGCACATGATTATGCGATTTTTATTATTCGCATTGAAATAAAAATTGCTCAAAATGTGCGAAATGAAGTGGTGATAATCATATACGCCGGTGATGAGATGATGGCTGTAAAGGATTCTCGCGCGCGCGCTGTCGCTTGATTGCAACAGCCGGGTTGAGAGGCTGGATATCTATCTAGTTTGCAGGGATATCCAGTTGCGCATCTCTCTGAACGACGATCGAGGAACCTGGCGCCAGTAGCTCCGCCTACTCACGATACAACCTTCAACTCCTCGTATATATTCCTGACGGCTGAGAGACGACAATCAGTTATTATCATCATATCTGCCTCGTCGAGCTCCTTTTTTTTCCTCTTCCATTCCTTATCACTCTGCTACAGTTCTTCCACGATCTTCAGAATACTCGGTTCGCCGTCGCTCTGACGAACGTCGAGAAATTACTCTATATTACGTGCTTTTATTTTAGAGCAAAAGCGCGGATTGGAATGTTAATTATTATATTTATCATAATTTTTTTATAACATGAAGAATTAGTTAAAATTTTTGCTCACTCATTGCAACCATATTGGATTATAATTTATGTCAGAAATAAAAATATCATAAATCGTAAATCGTAGTTTTTTCTGCACTATACAGTGAATGAATTAATTCGTTCGTATGCTAGTATTTTCGTGTTTTTTTCGATAGTATATAGATCAATAGTATTTAATATAGTTACATTGTTCTTGTATTTATTCTTTTACCGCAAGACTCATACATAAATTAATTCTGTGGGTTATGATCAATTTGATCTCATGTATGACTCTAGGGTTAAATGTTTCGGCAATGATTTATAGAGGCGGGAAGAGGGAGATACCTATCGACACTGCATTTATCATGCACGATATGATATTCACGGCGCACATGCGTTGCAATGTGCTGTAGTGCAACAACACAATATATTCTCAGGCGTAAAGATAATTCTCTGTTCTAATGCAATATTGAAATATTTTCTAAATAATGAGATTCTGTGAGATATTTTTATAATTTAAATAAACTAATAATAATAAAATAAAACATAAGCTATTGATAATAATAAAATTAATTTACATTAATGTTAGATAAAGTAAAAATAATTTAAAAAGAATTATAAAAATATCTTTCACAAAATCTTATTATTTCTCATTATTTAGAGAGAGAGAGAGGGGGGGGAGGGAAGACATATATGATATAGAAAACTAAAAACATTAAATTCTCTCAGCTAAAAGATACTGTATCGTTAGATTCATTTAATGCAATATGTCTACAATAAAAAATTGAAATAATTTTATTGATCAGAATAAATTTTAACTGTAATAGTGTAAATATTTTAGTTTTTATCAAAATATTCTGAAAAAAATCGATTGAAATATTGAATCAAATAAATAATGTAAATCATATATGTCTTTTTAAGAAAAATAAATCAAAAATGTAAACAAAAGCAATATCGTTAAATTGGAAAAAAACTTACACAACTAAAAATATTATTTTATAACAGGTACAAATATTAGTACAAATATTTAAACAATACAAATATTAATACAAAATACAAATATTAATACAAATTAATTACAAAAAATCTATATTTCTTACATTAAACTAAAATGCTAATAATTTATTATTTTTCATTCAGATTAAAATATTTTCATTTTCATTAGATATATTTTTAAAAATACTCTATCTCTAAGTTAATTAAATTGTTACTTATACTAGTAAATGCGATGCAAAGTGATATTGCAACTTTTTTAATGCATATATGCATTAATATAATAGTCGGGAAAAATTTTTTTTTGCAATTTTTTATTGTAATCAATATATTAATTAATAACATATTTGCTTTGCTTTATTTTTCAGTAAATTCAGGGAGTCTATAAGTATTATTGGATCTTTTTTTAATGCGTGTGGAGGAGACGATGTCCGATAATCCCCGATTTTCTTCTGCGGAACATCTGCACGACAATGCGGACGACGAAGCTCTTTAGCATTTTTATGCGAGCTATGCTACTGACAGTTTATTTTATTATATTGCTAGGTGGCTGCCCATCGCGTGCGCGTCCATTGTCCAGGAGAATTCATAAGTCAAACTTACGTAAGTGCACTCTGAGCGAACAATCTGCACGTGGGACTTGTTCTATGCCCTATTTCTCGATTGTTATTTACGATCACTATAATAAAATTGATAGTTATTATACGCGGTATAACAATATGTCCAGAAATGATTAGATGCAATCTTATCGAATTGGTAAGTTGAAATGCTTGTTTATTTGGAAAGATGACATTTGAAAATGAATTTAGTATATATCTTCAAATCATAAATCTTCGATAGATAAAAAAGCGCATTTACTTACAAAATATTGAATTATTTATTTTTCCCCATTTTTTCAAACTTGAATTGAGAGGATTAAACTTTATGTCCTTTTCAAAGAATTTCAAACTATTATAATAAATATATAATAGCAATAAAATTATAGAAATAAAAATATTAAATAAAAAATAAGAAAAAAAGATTACGTCTAAGTATTTATATGCAACCGTGTAAGATCATCCTTTCATCCTCTTAGATTAAGTAAATTGTGATTCGATGCGACGTGGTATCGATCACAGAATTCGTCGCTTCTTTTGTATGTACAAAAATTAGATTTGCGATCTTTTCCCCAACCTTTTCTCCAAGTTCTTGAGGTTTTGACGCAAACTGCTGCCATTGCTAGCGCGCGTCCCACGAAGTTGCACGCGATTAGCATGACAACTGCCCGGGAGCTAGTCCGATAGTTTGTTACTCAATTCTCTGTGCTATATATCGGGTGAGCCAACGGCCCGGGGCCGAGGGTGGTCGGGGCTGTCAGGCAGTATTTTTTATCTAGTCACGGTCAACTGGCTGATCTGCTCGTCCGCCCATTATTAGCGCAGCACACAACGACACGCTCGAGAGACGCGCCATGATTCCGTTGTGAAAGATATGTGTGAGTGCATGTGCGAGAGTCTGTCCCTACGTCCATCTACGTAAGGTCGGTAGCTTATGGGCCACCTAGCCTCGGAGCAATAGCTCGCTCCCGAAGGGTGGACAGCACCATCGCGCCCCTTCTCTCTCTCGGAGGTCTTATCTTTTTAGTATTATTGCGTGATCGCCACAGTAGCCAACCCCCGAAGGACGGATAGACGGATGAAGAAAGAGAGAGAGAGAGAGAGAGAGAGAGAGAGAGAGAGAGAGAGAGAGACATTGCAAGAAGATAACTAGCGACCTATGAACCTTCATCGTTTCGATAGGTACGGAAATTTCTCATTAGCATAAAGGTGCGATGAGATCTTCGGTATTATCGTTCGTATCTAAATCACTGAATTTGTCTTGGACTTTTCATCGGAACCTTCTATACAAGCCACTTCTTTAATGGCATTCATAAAATTAATATCTAAATTATTTTAATAACCAATACAATAATCAAAATTATTATATAAATAAAACTATATAATTTGTCAAAAAAGGATTTCAGAACTTAGAGAATACTCACTTAATTACAAAATCTTAATCAGCACAGGTCATAATGTTAATCAGTTAATTTTATTAGAGTAAGATAGAACTTTTTTGATAGTTTTGATGATAATTTTCTTGTTTATAGAATTCAGAATATATCTATATCACAACCAAACGTATCGGATATTCACTTTTATATATCTTTATACAAAATATTCTAAATATTTTTTTCTCTTTCTATCTGTTTCTTTCTTTCTTTCTTTCTCTCTTTCTTTCGAAAAGTATCAGTCTTTACCTAAATGTTTGAAAGTTGAGATAGAGCGTTTATTAAGATGGTAACTTATATTTTAAGATTGAATTGGTAAATATCCATTATATACATATATGAGCGAGCTAATAAAAACTGTAGGGAAGCTCTCTCAGCGTCTCTATCCAGAAACCTATCTTCGAAGACAATGTCCTACATAAAAATACATTCGCTTCCGTCCATCATCGACTTATGTTAGAGAAATTGGATCTTATCAAATATGATTGTTCGAGGTTAAGGAGAAATATTCAAACGCCTGCAACACTGAAGAGTATATACATATATAGTTCATACAAAGTTAAAAGGGTTATTGTATCTTAAATTCAGATACTTGAATTTATTGCTTTGAATAATCGAGCACAAACTTTTAAATCAAATTTTGCATTATCAGAAATGGAAAAACATATTGGAACAATAAGTATAAAAAAACGTTCATAAAAAAGGATGATAGATAGTCTCTATGACGCGTTTTGAAAAAATAAGAAACAGAGTAATACACCAAAGTCAGTCTTAACGAAGGTAATACTCTTGTCACGACCCAAGTGACGCTACCAGACATGACGTTCTGACTTCTGACGCGTTATTAACGTCGAGCTTCGTGACGCGCAACACAACTGTTGAACGTCACATTGACGTCGCGATACGTTATACGACGAGGGCGAACGTTAACATTGTTAAATACAGAACAAAACCGCTCATTATGGACTGATACAATTCGACGCGCAATTTATGCGTGACACATTGATAAATGTCAAAGAAAAACTTTAATTTTTTTATTATATGTTATTGTAGATGAATAGATTTTAGTTACTAATTCAAGACAAAAGTGTGGATACAAGACAAAATATATTAATTAATTTTACATCATACTATATGTTATATCACAATTCTAAGTTATCACAGTTTATCCACATATATCATATATCATATATTACATTAAAGTCATCTCATTTAATATTAACATACGCATGCATACACACAAATGCATACGCACACGCACACGCAAATGCACATGCAAATGCAAATGCACATGCACATGCACATGACATGCACATGACATGCACACGCTCATGCATGCACACGCTCATGCACGCACACGCACACACACACACACAACATACACGTACACAAGAGGTGTAAATTTGATCGAATAACGTTCTCGCGGTACACTTAAGGTAATGCTAATACCAGAGGTATTGTAACTTTTAAGCCTTATAACTTGGAAAATATTTAATGAAAAAAATTTTTATTATATGCTTTGAAAAGTTCTGGAGGATAGTTACAAGAATATGCAGTCAAAAATGGGCATTTCCATTTAAAATTTTAAACTTGACGCAGTTTTTCAAGGTTATTCAAAAGTCAAATAACCTCCATCTACTAACATTTTTTTTAATCGTAAAACATTTGTTTAAAACATTTTTTCTAAAACGCGTATTTTTCGAGATATACATTGATAAAAAAAATTTAAGCATCCGGAAAAATACATCCAATAACAACGAATTTAATATATAATTCCGTCGCAGGTAGATGTATAAACGATTTTAGTTTGAATGATCATGCACTCCAAAAACGGTCACCAAATGCATTATTGTCGCTACTGCCGTATCATTGATACGTAATGTTGTTATTGGATGTGTTTTTCTGGGTGCTTAAATTTTTTTGTCAATAAGTGTATTTGACCATTTCGGAAAGTTAGTATATAACAGTAACAGTACTGTTTTATGTCATTAATTTATATTTTTGTTCTAATAAGATATTTGTAAAGATTTCTTTTTTACTGAAGAAATTTTATTTTTGTAAAGAATATTATTATATTTTGAAAGTTTTATTTGTTACCGATTGATTCATATACAAAATATAATTTAGAGTAATATATGTATGTAGAATCTCTTTGCCATTTTGAAAATATTATATTTTAAGATATAATTTTTGTAATATGTATAATGTGTTTATACATACATATAACCAGTTCGATTCTCTTTTTTCCGTAATGAAAAATATAGTTGTCTTAACTTAAATACAATGTATAAATAATTTTAAAATCTTATAGTATTTATTTTCTTTGATGTCATTTTTTATCCTTTTAATCAAATTTTTTTTAGATAATTTTGCAGTCAATTTTAAAGTACATTATATATTTGCTACATTATGTGATAAAAATTTTATGAATTTATGATGGATTATTGCGGATTTTATAATCATTTTGTTATTTTAATTCTTTTTACAAACTGCAAAATATACGCACAATATTTATTAATAATTATTATCATTGTCATCTGAAAGATTATGGAAATAATCTGAGGAATTCAAGCCAATGTAGGACCTCGCCAATATCCAGAGAACATAAATGTTTTACATGCAATAAGGCGTTTGTCCCGGATGGTCGAAACTGCCCACAGTCCGATTTTATTACTCGACCGCAAAGAGGCTTGCGGAAGAAAAGCGACAGGACAGGAGCTAGAAGTGTTAAAAAAACTCTCGCATAAATGTGAAAGATACTTCTGTATTTGTAGATTTATATTCTGAGTACTTATTTGATTAACAATGATGCATATAATTCTTCACAGATAAAACCGTCACTGAATCTTGGCTGATAACAAATTAAAAAATAAATATTAAGAAGACTAAAAGAAGAAATATTGTACATTAAAGCATTTAAAGAATATTTCATTAATTTAGAATAAACATTTATAAATAATTGCTTAATAATAATGAATAATTAATCTCAATTCTTTTAATCACATGTCTAGATTATTTAAAATATTTTGTAAAAAATTTTCCATCAAACATTACGTTTTTTTTTTCATTTTAAATATTGCATATTGTGTGCAATGTTGATGTACATATATGTGCATGCATGGGTGTGTGCGTGTGTGTGCGCACGCATATAAATTACTTTCTATAAACAAAGCGCTGAAAGTATAAGTAAATCAAACTCAGTTCCGATAAAATTTAGAAAATGTGTAGATATGTTATTCTCTTATCAAGAGTACGATAGTACTTTCATATAGTCAAAGATGTGCAAAATGGGTGTCCAAACCTATTTGAAATAGAAAATGCAAAATAGTTGGAATCTTTCCATTTGAAAATGCAAAATGCAAAATGCTTTTTAGACACCCATTTAAAATAGGGAATGGAAAATAGGCATTTTTAAAATGGGTTTTAAAATAAAAATGGTTTTTTAAATATTTACATTTTTATATTTATTTATATCAAATTCTTATTTTTATTATCTATATTTCTTATTATTATTTCTTTTACTTAAATTCTTATATCTTTTAATATACACTTGAATTAGAAAAATTTAACATAAACATTTATACATATGGGATTACAAAAAATGTTTACTGACGTTGTTTATATTCAGTTATTTTTTTAAAGCAACATTTTAGTTGCAATACTCTTTAGAAGTGGAACGTGCTTTCAGAAGAACAAGTTTTTCAAAGAGGGAATCCCCCATTTTCCTTCTGCAAGGTCTCATAATTAATCCATACGAGAAAAGACGTTCTACTGGCGCTGAACTCGGAAGGCACGTATTATATTTGAGGAATATTTTTTTGACGGTTGGATAGGATTTCAACATTGAAAATGATGTGTCTCTATCTTGTAAATATTGAAGAGCCTCCAAATCTCCTGTTTCCTCGCTTGTGGATGATGAATCTGATGAGTCATCTTGCAACATAAAATATGATTCGTCTCTTTTCTTTTTTTCCGTACTACTTTCCTTTCGATCATTTTCATTCTGTTTCAATTTTCTTGTTTCCATTAAAAATAATGCTTTTACATGTTCTTTTTTTTCTTTCGGTACCCATTTCATTTTAAAAAAAGGATGAGTTACTGATGCCAAGATGGCATCATTTGCTGTTGATTCGAAAAGCAAAAATTGCTTGAACCGTAGTTTTAAGTTTCTCTCTATTACTTCAATTAAATGACCACAATATTTAAGATTTTCCATTTTCAGAGACGAAAGAATTTTGACAATCCTCATCAATTCGGGCAATAGCATTCCATAGTATGTATTTTTTTCTCCCTGTAAACTTTGTATGGCTTCGACTATCGGCTTCAAACACTTGATGTATTCACTCAAAAATTGCAAATCTGTTTCCTTAAAAAGCGGAAGTTTTAAAATTTTCAGTGCTTTGTTTAAATGTTCCTTCACAATTAAGAGATCGTTTACTGAGTCGTAATAAGAATTCCACCTTGTCGGGCATGGAGAAGTAGAAGATTTTCCTGTTTTATTCAAGTAAATTTCACAAGCTTTCGGTGATCTCGCGCATAAATTCCAGAGTGCTTGACACTTCCCAAAAATAGAATTGTGGACTTTTTTATAAGCGTTGCTTTCTGCCATTGCTTGTTTAGTGTCTACCGCTGCAATTAAATGTAAAGTGTGCGTGGCACATCTTTCGTGACTAGGCAGTTCATAATCACTTACGTAGTCTTTGACAGGTTTAGGAAAAGTTTGTGGAAGCAAATCATTGTCTCCATCAATTTTATCATCTTCATTATCTTCATCATAACTGACTGTATTGTAGTCATTGGTTTGTTGACAATTTGATGATGATATGACAATAGATTCGGACCTTCCAAACATCTTAAAAGCTTTTACCATGTTTAAACCATTATCGGTGATTGTTTTCGTAATTTTGCATAATTTTAAATCGAACTCAGAGTGCACCTCACTTATTACTTCGGCTACTTTATCATAAGTAGGTGCTCCCTTGAATCTTCTACAGGCGATAGCAGCTCCTCCTCTGTTCAATGTGCCACTGTCGATCCAATGAACCGTTAAGCCTAAAAAGCTACGTTTTGATGATGACCAAACGTCCGCTGTGGTGCACACAAAATCTACAGCTTGTAAAGATTGTTTTATGTTAGTCATAACTTGGTGATATTCCTTATCAATTCTACGTATAAGTGAACGTCTACCCAAGATTTTGGGTGTTTTCGAAAGTTTATTTGCGCCTTCTATTAATTTTTCAAAAGATCTAGATTCTACAATAGACAAAGGTACCATAGTTTCTATTACAAAGTCAACAATTAAGTTGTCCAAATTTATTGCTATTCCACTAGCTTCACTCAAGGTTGTTTGCTTCATTTTTTTACGGTATGTAATACTGCCTCTTTCATCAGATTTTCTTTTCATATTCATATGAGATGCTTTTAATTGTTCATATTCTTTCAAAACATCTGCATGTCCTTTTGTCTAAAAATATATTTAAGAAAAAACATTAAAAAATTTTTCTAGATGCTTAAAAAGAGTCGTTTTAGTTTAAAATCTATAACTTTTCAACATGTTCTGCACTGAATTGAGTACATCCAATACTACGACTGTGGATACTTACTGTTAGATTTCAAACAGAAAAGACAAATTATATTCATCCGCTCAGTGAGTGCTTAGCGCTCATTGTCAGTCATAGTATTGGATGCTTTCCCACATAGCATGTAATATTACAGCAATATATTACAACAATATTATTTTTCCTTAGCAATATTACAATGAGATATAGCATAAATATTTCTGGAATATTACTGAGATATCTCAGTAATATTAAAATGTCCGCCAAAATGAATCGCAGTAATATAGTGGTGACATATCACAATTGTATTACTGCAATATTTATATAATATTTATGTAATATTGCAAAGAATTAAATCATTTTAATATTTTTAAATTACAAATAAATTGAAATTGTAATTCTTGTGTGCAGGAAAATCAAGCTTATCGTAAGAAAGGTGAAGTTGTATAAATTCTAAAGAAAAGTAAGAATAAGACAGGGAATCGATTGTGTGTATTACACAACTGAGTAAAAATTACAAAATGAACAAATAATTTATTAGAAAAATTATACTTTTGTTAGTCCAAACCTAACTTGTTCATTTTGTAATTTTCATTCAGTTGATACACGATCTTTTAAAATAATTCTTACTTTTTTTACAATTATATAGTCATATATATCTTATATAGTCACTTTGTGAGTGAAAAATAAACACGTTGCATTCAAAAAGATGCTTATAACCGCACGTTAATAAAATCTAATATATTATGTGGTACGTCTTGTCGACAGCAAACATGGAGGGAAACATCCTAACAGCCGGTTGCTAGGTAAACTGTTTCCTAGCAACTGGCGCGTTACAGTATAAATGTGATGATACAATAACTCAAATAGCAAGATAATATCAAATGACGTCTTAATAATATCTTAACAATGCCTAACGTTAATAAGACATCATTAAAACATTATTTGATGTTATCTTAGAATATGATATATTGCAACAATATAACTGTAATATTTCAATGTTATTTATAACCTTGTAATATATCAGTAATATTTCAATGTTATTTATAAATATGTAATATATTAGTAATATTTCTGTAATATTTCACTGTAATATGTAATATTTCCAATATATTGCAATATTACTGAAATATTTCTGTAATATTACGTGCTATGTGGGTTATATACCCGCCACGACCAGCGCAATGTCGTAATGTACAGGCAAAACATTATAGCATCTGAAACTTAAGAGTAATGTATAAAAAAACTGCAAAAGATGATTTGAAATTCTGAAAAGTCTACAAGTGTTATAAATTTAAACCTGCTATAATAATAGGAACTTTTGAAAGAATATAACATTAATGCAATGCAAAATGCAATACTGGGTTATATTTTAATTTCAATAATTGATATCTTTATTAATATCTTGAGTGACCAATACTTTAATTGTTTTATGATTATGTCATAGCTTATTGTTCCATTGAACTGACAATTGTCAAACAATTTTCAATTGTTAACTTTATGATCCCATGTTTATCTTATGTCAACATATATAAACATAAAAATTACAAAGATAACAGATTAGGTCTACGTACATGTAGTTAAGAAGAATAAAATGTAAACACTTACATCAATCAAAATAAAATAACTAAATAAGTATGCAAACTAATTCTATAACTTATAAGAAGAAAATTTATTCTGATCTCTTTAAAATAACCTATTCTGATTTCTTTAAAAAATAGATAAAATGTTTCCTTACTTTTAAATGATTTAAGAAGTTTGTGGTAGCGACGAGACTTCCTTTTAATGTTTTTGCACATGTTGTGCAGATAGCAGATACATTTTCTCTATCTTGTTTTTTTACATCTTTGAAGCAATGCTTTAAAATCAGTGGCAAACTTTCATCCCTAAAGAAGTACATTATAATTAATAAGTTTACAAAGAAAAACAAAGAATAATTATAAATTATATTTTATAATCCGACCAACAATTCATATAATATTTCTTAAATCCAAAGAAACAATCCACAGACCAATAAATCTTACACTTATATAGACAATAAATGGATTCTTATCTAGTATCTATTAACATTTTTTTAAACATAGTGTTTCACCAGTGTTTCTATTAATTTCACTGTTATTTAAATTATTGATCTGTGGCACTGTGAATCCATAGAATAATAATAATAGAAAAAAACTTCAGCAAAACAAAGGGCTTACATGTAGTAGATATATTTTTTATTCAATTGTAGGATTAGAAAAAATAGCAGTAGACAAGCTAAAAATTATAACCTTTTCTTCATCAAATATGTATCTTATATTCAAATTTATAAAAATTCTACATAAGCACATTAATTTGAATTATTAATATAATTTAGAAAGTAATTATAAATATTCGGGGATTTGGACATTACTTAACCTAACGATCAATAAAAATAAAACATAATATTTATATTTTTCAGCATTTATAAAAAGACAAAGCTTCTTACAAAAAAGCGCCAAATTACACAAAACAGTCAATATAAAGCCTGCGTTTTCCCTGTTAGAGATACCAGATTACAGAAACGGCGTATTACTCAACAACTAAACAACGTGTACTTATGTACATGCGCGCGTACTTATATGCGCGCTTAGAACCAGTGATGCCAGAATGAGGAAGTGATACCAGTGGCATCACTATATAGGTAGTACATACATATTATTGACATCTCGATTAATTTTTAGTTTGTAAGAAAAATGCATTTGAAATAGAAAATGAATAATAAAAACCATTTAAATGGAAATGTAAGATAGTTTTTGAAAAAATGTATTTTAATGCAAAATGCAAAACAGGCATTATACATTTTGTATTTCCATTTTAAATGCATCTATTTCAAATAATGCACATCTCTGCATATAGTGTCTCACGCTAATTGTAAGCCACGCGCAGCAAAAAGTCACGCGCAGCAAGCAGCAAGGCGGACCTTGCGTATACAGGGTGTTTGGTAATAATCGCCCCACCCATCGTGTACAGGTAGAGCGGGTTAAACCGAGTAGGAAAGTCGTCTACCGTTTTGCAATCTTCGCAATAATTAATGAAAAGTTAATTAAAAAAGATCGGTCAATTCGCGTGAGCACAAGCGCGCGGCGAGAAGAAACAGCCCAATGTTACACGGTTACTAAGCGCGCGGCAAGAAGAGGCAGCCCAATGTTACGCGGTTACTAAGCGTGCGGCAAAACATTGGGATTAATCAAGTTTAATTATGTATTGCGCCTAGAAACTATGTAACAGTGGGATGTCTCTTCTCGCCTCACGTTTATATTCGCACGGATTGACCGATCTTTTTTAATTAATTTGTCATTTATTATTGCGAAGATCACAATACGATAGAGGACTTTCCTACTCATTGTCAGTTTAACCCACTTTACCTGCACACAAGAGGTGCAATTATTACCTTACAGAGGGACGATTATTACCTGACACCCTGTATATGCTCGAGCCACTCAATTGCAAGAGGTACGATTATTACCGAACACCCTGTATACGGTCCGCCTTGCTGCTTGCTGCGCGTGACTTTTTGCTGCACGTGGCTTACAATTAGCGTGAGACACTATATACAGAGATGTGCATTATTTGAAATAGATGCATTTAAAATGGAAATACAAAATGTATAATGCCTGTTTTGCATTTTGCATTAAAATACATTTTTTTTAAAACTATCTTACATTTCAAAGGTATCTTTATATAAATTCGATCAATACTAGCTATAAACTTGTTTATTTATTACGACGTTTCGACCATCGGTTTTGGTCCTTTTTAAGTACAACTGTAATAATTATCTTAATATAAATAGTTTTTCAATTGTTATTTGAATAGTACAATATAAAGAAGATAAAATAAAATACATACGTTATAATGATAGCATCAATATCCGTCAATATATTTCAATTTTCACAAAGATATATCAATATTAACTTCATCACAATTATAAAGAGAAATCGTTGTGTCATGTTAGAATTCAGTTAAACATATGAACATTTTTCAAGTATCACTTTAATCTAGACGACCTTTATTATTTTGTCATAAATATTGTTTAAACTATCTGTGTCTTTTTGTAAGTTGATTGTGTTATTGGTTTTTTTAATGAAAAACATTTCAGCGATTTCTCTTTTCCTTACATGTTTTTCGTTATGTAATATGTTCAGCTTTGTCCAATCAAAATCATGTCCAGTTTCTAGTTTATATTTACTTATTACTGAATAATTTGATGTATGTAGTTTAATATTATTATAATGTTCTTTAACACGAGTGCGCAAATGGCGTTTTGTTTGACCTATGTATGTAGTATTACAATTTTTAAAATCAATTTTATATACATTTGTTCTTTCGTTATTAGGTAATTTATCTTTGCCAAGTCTTATTAAAGTATTAAGTTTTTTATTAATTTTGTAGACTATGTTCATACCATTCCCATTCAATGTACTTTTTAAATTATGACTAAAATAATTAACAAATGGTAATGAGATAAAAGTCGTTTTGTCATATTTTTTAATAATAATTTTGTGTTTGTCACTATTTTTACTGCGATTTTTTAAAATATTCCTTCTTTTTTGTATATGTTGTTTAATTATGTGTTTTGGGAAACAATTATTAATTAAAATGTCTTGAACTATGTTAATATTATCATTATGTTAATATTATCAATACTAAGTCAATATTATGTTAATATTATCAATACTATCTTACATTTCCATTTAAATGGTTTTTATTACCCATTTTCTATTTCAATACCTTAGATTATCGGATTTCAGTAACAATTTGGCGGATTAAGTTCTTACTAGGCTTAATTGATAATTTGGGTCTCAATTATATAACGAAAAAGTCTTTATTTTTGCTCCACATGTATCATGAATGGAGCTATTATTCCGCAAAATCCCAATGTGGAAATTTTCTCTTAAGAAATGTCGACGGAATAATTTACGACTGAAAATTGTAACACAAGATGGCGCTAGTGGCGCTCGCAGCCGACAAATTAATTGTATTGTATACACCGACTGTACTGACTATTGTCTAATATACAGGGTGTCTCGAAAGGTAAGGTCAATCGACTAGAATGTGAAAGAGGAGCATGAGTAGAATACATAATGTACATAAAATTTTTTCGAATTCGCTATGGTTCAAGAGACACGGTAGTGTCTAGCGCCAAGTACCACGCAGCAGCAGCAAGGCACTCCGGGTATCTTTACGCGAGCCGGCCAGTTGAGAGTACTCGAGATTATTAGACCTCAATAATCGCTGAACGGATTGAGTTCTTACTAGGCTTAATCGATAGCTTGGGTTTAAATTATATAAGGAAAATGTCTTTATTTTCGCTCTGCATATTCTATAAGCAGAGGTATTACGACGCAAAGTCGAAATGTGGAAATTTTCATTTAAGAAACGTCACCGTCATCGTCACCGTCACCGTCAGCGCTACACGTATACTGCACGTACACAACACATGCATAGATATATAGTAGTATCGTGCTACACGTATATACACGTACACACAACACATGCAATAAATAGCAATGTACGCATTTTGTACGGTTGATTTGTTTGACGGAAGATCGCGCTAGCAGCGCTCTGCGACATTGGCGGCATGCGTTATAGCGGCACGTGCGCGGTTAACCTCACTTTCGAGTCGAATAAAGAAAAAACAGTGTTAAGTGTTAGGTATACATATGCTCATGGTATTTAGTAATGACAATATGTGTGTGTGTGTGTGTGTGTGTGTGTGTGTGTGAGCCGTTTATCAAGATTTAAGGGTTTATTAAGGGGTTTACATTTCAATTTTATTTTTTTTACAGTGCCGCAAAACAATGTTTAAAAAAACTTTAAATTGTATTTTCATACGGGTACGTACATCTACAGGTATTAGAGCGACTGACTTTTATGAGCACTACTTTATGTCCAATACAACTGATTACAGAATTTCCGAATTTTGACAGTATTAGAGAATAAAAAGTTATCTATTATTTTTTTTAATATTACCGGAATGTATGAAATTACCACTTTATATTAATTGTTTTTAAATCAATTTGTTTATTTATTATAAGGTTTATATTTATTAGGAGCTGATATGACGATTGATGATATAATAATTGTTACATATTGTATATAGAAAATATTATCCATATGTTCTTATGGCTGGGTATGGTGCTTCCCTCCCAATGGGTACAGAGTGTCTTTGGCATGCCTTCGGTGGTTCAAGTTGATACAGATTGTGCTACATTGCTAGTATTAGACACTCCTTTAAATAATAGAATCACGAATATTATGAATTGAATACGTGCTGAAAGGCATCGCTGTATGAGAGTAAGCTATTTAATACAACTGATATGGTTAACCAGTATAGATTGCGACAAGATAATCAATTGCAATGCAATAGTACATTATAAATAAAATGTGATTATCATAAACATATATTGTAGAATATTTTCAAATAAAATATGATTATGCGTAACGTAAACTATTTTTAAAATAAGATGTTTATTTATTTTGTAAATGAGAGATAAGATTGTAAACATATAGAATATTTGTGGACTGATTTTCTAGAAATTGGTACTAAAACACAGCTACTGTGTGAGTAGCTATGTGGAAGTTTTACACTTCCACCCACCCACCCACCCACGCACTCACCCACGCACTCACACATATGTGTGCGTATGCATGCGTGTGTGTGCGTGTGTGGGTGAGTGGGTGGAAGTGTAAAACTTCCACATAGCTACTCACACAGTAGCTGTGTTTTAGTACCAATTTCTAGAAAATCAGTCCACAAATGTGAGATTGCGTGAATGGGTGCGTGGTTGGGTGGATAGAGGTGTAAAACTAAAAAGACCACGACGTCGCCATCTCCGAAAAATTTGCAAAATTTTGGTACCAATTTCGAGAAAATCAATCTATAAATGTGTGAGTGCGTGGGTGGGGGTGTAAAAAACTTAAAAAAACCACCATCGTCTCCATCCTCGAAAAATTAGCAAAATTTTGATACCAATTTCGAGAAAATCGGTCAATAAATGCGTGTTTGCGTGAGTGGGTGCGTGGGTGAGGGTGCAAAGCTAAAAAAAACCACACAGCAGCCACCCCCGGAAAATTTGTGAAATTTTGGTACCTGTTTCGTGAAGATCGGTCCACAAATACGGAAGGAGTTCGCGGTCATACAAACAGACAGACAGACAGACAGACAGACGGTACTTATATATATAGATAGATAGATATAGAAAAAATATTTTTCTCAAAATTTATTTATTGTGGGGTTTTTGCACACTCAAAAAGATCTATTATATGTATATATATTTTCTGAAAAATTGTGTATGTGTGTTTGCGTGCGTGTGCGTATGCGTACGTGTGTGTGCGTGCGTGTGTGGGTGCGTGGGTGGGCGGGTGGGTGGAGGTGTAAAACTTAAAAAAACCATACAGTAGCCATCCCCGAAAAATTTGCAAAATTTTGTTACCAATTTCGAGAAAATCGGTCCATAAATGCGTGAGTGCGTAGGTGGGTGCGTGGGTGGGATTGTAAAACTTAAAAAAACAAACACATAGTAGCCATCCCCGAAAAATTTTCAAAATTTTGGTACCAATTTCGAGTAAATCGGTCCATAAATGCGTGATTGCGTGGGTGGGTGCGTGGGTTGGTGGGTTGGTGGGGGTGTAAAACTTAAAAAAACCACCATCGTCTCCATCCTCAAAAAATTTGCAAAATTTTGATACCAATTTCGAGAAAATCGATCCATAAATGTGGAAGTAGGGCAATAAATGCGTGATTGCGTGGGTGGGTGCGTGGGTGGGGCTGTAAAACTAAAAAAGACCACGACGTCGCTATCTCCGAAAAATTTGCAAAATTTTGGTACCAATTTCAAGAAAATCGGTCCATAAATGTGTGACTGCGTGGTCAATAAATGTGTGATTGCGTGGGTGGGTGCGTGGGTGGGAATGTAAAACTAAAAAAGACCACGACGTAGCGATCTCCGAAAAATTTGCAAAATTTTGATACCAATTTCGAGAGAATCGATCCATAAATGTGGAAATAAATCAATAAATGCGTGATTGCGTGGGTGGGTGGGGGTGCAAAGCTAAAAAAAACCATACAGCAGCCACCCCCGGAAAATTTGCGAAATTTTGGTACCTGTTTCGTGAAGATCGGTCCACAAATGCGGAAGGAGTTCGCGGTCATACAGACAGACAGACAGACAGACAGACAGACAGACGGTACTTATATATGTATATAGATGTAATTATCATAAACATATATTGTAGAATATTTTTAAATAAAATATGATTATGCGTAGCGTAAACTATTTTTAAAATAAGATGTTTATTTATTTTGTAAATGAGAGATAAGATTGTAAAAATATTCTATATGTTTACAATCTTATCTCTCATTTACAAAATAAATAAACATCTTATTTTAAAAATAGTTTACGTTACGCATAATCATATTTTATTTAAAAATATTCTACAATATATGTTTATGATAATCACATTTTATTTATAATGTACTATTGCATTGCAATTGATTATCTTGTCGCAATCTATACTGGTTAACCATATCAGTTGTATTAAATGGCTTACTGTCATACAGCGATGCCTTTCAGCACGTATTCAATTAATAAGGTGTGTGTGTGTGTGTGTGTGTGTGTGTGTGTGTGTGTGTGTGTGTGTGTGTGTGTGTGTGTGTGTGTGTGTGTGTGTGTGTGTGTGCTGTAACAATTTCTTTCGTTTTAAACTTTTAACATTTAACCCAAAAAGGACTACAAGCCCCTACCGAGTTAATAAAAATACAAGTGCATAGTTAAAAGTTTAAATCTTAAGAAATTATTATAGTATACACACACACATCTTATTATAAACATATAGAACATATTTATATCTTTATCTCATTTATAACAAAAATATATTATAGATTCTCTTATTTATAAAATAAATAAAATATCTCATTTTAAAAGTAATTTACACTATGCATAAAAGAACAAAACCACATTTTATTTAAAATTATTCTGTATGTTTATGATAAGATACACATACAATTCTTTTAATTTAATGTTTTGACTAATGCATTTGTATTTTTATTAATCTATTGTGGACTATCCCAGAAAGGACTCCCAGCACCCACTGGGTTAATAAAAATCTAAAGTTTTATAATTTCGTTTAAATTTTAACGCTATTATAATGTACTCTGTGTGTATGTGTGTGCGTGTAAATAATAAAATAAATAAATTTTATAACATAAATTTTTATTCAGTTGGCGCAATTTTTTGATATCATTATTTTTGTAAAAAATTAAAACAACTACATATTTTGTACAACTTTTTTTGGTTAAAATATTTTTATATGCTTTTATTTTTAGTTGGCGCAATTTTTGTATATTATTATTTTTGTAGGATGTTTTACACAATATTAAAATAATTCGTAAAATATTTTTTATGGTTTAAAATAACTACTTGTGCAGATTAAAAAATACATATAAAAGTTTTTCACAAAATTAGAAAATACAGCGCTTTATAGGGGTGTATAAAAAGTGTTGAAACCCCTTAATATTCGAAAAATACGCATTTTCGAAAAAAGTGTTTTATACAAAAAACCTTGCCCTCGGGGTAAACTACAATAATATGCAATAAAAAGTGGGGATACCCATTTAAAAATTTCAGGGTTATCTTTATGTGACCTTGACAACGCTATTTAAAGTCATACTAATTTCTCTGTGTAATGCTTCACTTAAAACCCTACAACTTTTGTATAAAACATTTTTTTTTGAAAATGCGTATTTTTCGAAATATTAAGGGGTTTCAACACTTTTTATACACCCCTATAAAGCGCTGTATTTTCTAAACCATAGCAAATTCGAAAAAATTTTATTTACATTATGTATTCTACCCATGCTCCTCTTTCACCTCTTAGTCGGTTGATCTTACCTTTCGAGACACCCTGTATATAGTAAACTCTATACTATAGTGGTACTCTATACTATACTCACTTATAGAAGAACACGGGACAAATAATAATATATCTGTTCATAAAGAGCATTGTAAACCTATATAAAGATATTATTTTGATATAATACGTACCCAAGTTATCTTTCGATTACACTCATACAATGTATATACATATGTATATACAATATACAAGGTGTATTCGGTAATAACCGCATTACCTCTCGTGTGTAGGTAAAACGGGTTGAACCGGATAGGAAAGTCCTCTACCATTTTACGATCTTCGCAATAATTAATGAGAAATTAATTTTAAAAAATCGGCCAATCCGCGCGAGTATAAACGCACAGCGAGAAAAGGCATCCCAATGTTACGCGGTTATTAAGCGACAAAGCGTTGGGATTAATAATCAAATTTAATTATGTATTGCGCCTAGCAATCGTGTAACAATGAGTTGTCTCTACTCGCTGCGCGCTTATATTTGTGCAAATTGGCCGATTTTTTAAAATTAATTTTTCATTAATTATTGCGAAAATTGCAAAATAGAGAATTTTCCTACTCGATTTAACTCGTTCTACTTGCACATAAGAGGTGACATATATTAATATACAAGGTGTCCCATTTTAAAAAATATGCTTAAATATATAAAAACATCGCGTTTTAGAAAACAATGTTTCGAACAAAAGTTGTTTGGTTTTGAAGGAGAAAGAAGTCGATAATCTTGAATTTTAACTAAGGTCATTTTTTAAAGTCATTTGAAGATTAACCTAATTTTTTTTAGTAGAACCACCCTAATTTTTTATATATAAATCGATTCTTGGCAATATTTGACATAAAAAGTTATAAGAGTAGAATGTCCAAAAAGTGAATAGCTTACGAGATATTTTATACTTTAATTTGACATAATTTTATATAAACTATGAAATATTTCGTAAAATATTCATTTTTCGATGATCTTACTTCAATACTTTTATGCACAAAATAATGAGGGGAATCAATTGGTGTAAAGAAAACACATAGTTGTTCTATTAATTGTTTTATAGGCACGCCTATTATGCGCAATTTTTTCTTTTAGCCTGATGCGCGCATATACAACTTGTAGATTGTAGACGTCATAAATGACAGTCGGCGCATGTAAATATATATGTGCGCTCACGATATGTAGCACATACGATTTATGGCGGTCAGTTTATTGAAATAGGCAGCCCCTGCCTTTATCCTCACGGCACTCGCCAAAATCATTTCTTGGCTTTCGCGCATATGTAGAGATATAAGAGATATAACTTTTCTGCATCCGGCGACATATATTCTGCATTCGGCTAGATCAACCGAACTTGTGTGTGTGTGGGGCTGTGTTGTGTCCTCTGCGCGCGCTAAATCTTTAATATTCTATTTAATATCCACTTCTCGCGCGTGCTCTCCCACTTCCTTCTCCAGCATCCTCTAGCCACAAGTGCCGCGAACATATAAATCAAATGGGAGATATTATTCGTTTTTTGCCGGCGCGGCGGTTCGGACGTTCCAACGCGACCTCCATAATTGTTTTTCCGGATTATAAATTTTCTTTTTTACCCTCGCAACGACAAAACCTTCTTCCAAAGAGGTAAATGCTTTTTCTTAATCAGCCTATTCATTTCCCACAAGCGTTTTTGTGCATTTAAACTTTCTTTGTCAATTATAATTAGCGTTAAATGTTTAGGTATAGACTAAGTCCATAAAATTCGCTTTATTGAGAGAAAGAAATATAATTTATGAGACAGATTCTTGTAATACTTATATAAATAATTTATTTTTATTAAATATTTATTTTATAACTAATATGTTTAAAAAATATATTTAAAAAATAGAAACTTTGATTATAAGAATAATTAATTTTACTTTTAAAATTAAGTTCTTTCATAATATAACAAGAAAATATAAAATATTTCATCAAAAAAAGGATAATATTATAAATGCCTTTTATTTAAATTCGACATTGAATTGGAATATAATATACTGATTTGGCTATGAAAATATTATTTTATCATGAGGTAAAGAAGAAAAGGATGAAGAGAGAGAGGGAGAGGGAGGGAGGGAGGGAGGGAGGGAGGGGGAGAGGGAGAGAGAGGGGGGAGAGAGAGGAGAGAGAGGGGGGAGAGAGAGGAGAGAGAGGGGGGAGAGAGAGGAGAGAGAGAGAGAGAGGGGGGAGAGAGAGAGAGAGAGAGAGAGAGAGAGAGAGAGAGAGAGAGAGAGAGAGAGAGAGAGAGAGAGAGAGAGAGAGAGAGAGAGAGAGAGAGAGAGAGAGAGAGAGAGAGAGAGAGAGAGAGAGAGAGAGAGAGAGAGAGAAATCATTGTCTAAATTAGAGGATATTGCGGTTTTTTATGACTAATATATTAGACGTCTTTAGTTACAAACATAAAAAAATATAAAAAACAAAGTACAAAAGTTCTACAAATCATGCTAAGTCAATAAATCTGTCGATGAACCTCGCATGACAGAGTACGATTTCGGAAATGCTCTGTAATCGTCTATCGTTGCATAACAGACATCCATATTTATATCAGAATGAAGGAGCAGATAATATTTATAGGCTATCTTCGTTCCTCGCTCCCTCGTTCTTACTCAGGGAGACGGTACCCATGATACAGTATCGTTTAAACGGGAGTTCAGGGGTTAAGAGGAGAGATTTTGGGGTCGCGTTAATTAATACCGTAGCACCGTTGGCGTTCCCCTTCCTATATCCTCGCGCGACACTATATAACTTAAGCTGCCATTAATTCACATCAACGTCTTTCTACCGCGTTAGGGGCTAGTGACTTGCATCCTTATTGCTGAACCGAGATAAGTGAATGGATACTCGAAAGGAAGCACATCGTAATTTTACATGTCTCTTTCGCGGCGCTTTAAACGCGAAACAACGGCGAAGAAAAATACGACGATACCTTAAGTGTTCCAAACTTATAAAATCTCTTTATGTATAAAGATATTCTTCGTTTTTTCAATAGAAACATTTAGAAATTAATAATTTCTCATTACAAACCTTTATCATTATCTTGTAGAAACTTTCCTAATTTTATTTATACACGGAATTTAGTACCTAAGATTAAAAGATTATCACAAAATTTCCTATATTATCAAAATTTTGTATTTCCCGTAGTTCTAAGGTTAATTTAAATAAATCAAAGTATGATATCGATTGAATGGCTTTACGTTTCTGAATTAAAACATGAAGATATTAGTCAAATGGATTCCATCGGTTAAGATTGTTGTCATAATATGATACAGGTGCAGATGTAGTTATTCAAAAAATTCTTTGAAGAAAAGTGATAGAGATAGCGATCATGAGTGGTTTGCAATACTTGATATCGCTCAACGATAAGCAACTTAAGTTTTCGTCACGCACACGTCTCATACTCGTATGACCCACAAATCTAGAACCTAATCTTTGTCACTATTAAGAACAAGTGACTTTATAATGTTTGCAATATCTTTATCTTTAGTCGCCCTCGATCGGATTGTATCATGCAATATTGAACCAAATAATGTTTTATGTGTGAGTGTGTGTCTTTTATTATAAAAGATATATTATTTTCTTCAATTTACGATGTAAGAAAAAATTAATAGGTAAAAATGTGTCGATCATTATTATATTGCATAAAAAACCAGTTAATGCAATTGGTATATAAAAGCAAGGACAAATATGTATCTCTTATTTAAGTTTAAGATGAAATTTCTTATAAAAGATTATCAAGACATATTCATAGACTTTTAATTATAAGCGGTTAAAAATAACGGATATTTCATGATTGAAATTCGAAGGTTCGTTGTAAAACAAAAGTTTGATCTAGACATAATTATTTTGAGATATGTGTAATGTTAAAAAAAGAAATTGTAATAAATGATTATCTTTCTCAACATTTTTCTATAAATATTTTTTGAAATAAAATTCATCTTTATAGAATAAAATTGCTGTAAAAGATAATAGAAATAAAAAAACACAAAAAAATCTATCTTTTAACATAAAAATAAACGTTTCTGCAATAAGACTTACATATGTTCATATAACATTTTATTATTCAAAATGACTTTTCAACAAATTACATTTTATATTTATTATAAACCAATTTATATTTTTCATGAAATTATGACTAAATAAAATACTAATTTTAATGCAATTGATATATATAATTGTTTTATAGATTAATTATAAATTTCTCACACACACAAAACGTACATTAGAATTTTATAAAAAGTTAAGTATTTATTGAGATAAATCCAATCATACGCACCTAGAAATCGCACAGTCGAGATTAATATCAATTTTCTCTTTTACAGACCTTCTCATTCGGCGATAATAAATTCCGCGAGGCAGCTTGAATCAGAACGAATGTCTCTGGCAGTCTTACGAAGGGAAAAACGCTGTTGACACGCGTGTCCAGCGTTCGACGTCCCGAAAGTCCTAGTACATCTGGGTGGATCTTTTCCGTTGGTTAAGCCGATCATTGCCGCAGTAACAAGCCGGCTATTGACAGGTTCTCGTCTGCCATCGCAATGCGTAGGTGTGAGTGTATCCTAGGTATGTCTTTGTAGGCATAGCCAAGGGGACGGTCGGGACAAACCACAGTTTGACCGCCGCGTGGTGGTGTTACTACGGGCTCCACATACTAATGGGGCATTACCTTAACACCCTCTATCCGGGCTCTCGTTCAGTTAGTTACTCCTCGGGGATGTGAAAGAAAGGACAGAAGAAAGAGAAAGAGAATCTCTCGGTATCTCTCCCGATTCACCTCTCTTCATTCGTCGAAGACGAAGCCGCCTTCCCCGCCGGCTCTCCTCCATTGCGCCTTCTTCTCTTGTCGGTTTTGCCCCCATTTTACTCCTTTTGATCGATCGCTCGGGAAATAGCACCCCAACATAAATCGTTATCGTTCGACGTTTTGCCATGTTCCACAGTAAAATTGAAGTGCAATCTAACTTTATAAAAATCATTTTTATCATCGACACACAAATATATCTTTAATTGACATATCAGAAATACTTTCCATATACAGGGTGTATGCTGCTAATTGCAAATTACATATTTTTTCTTTAAAATAATTATGTTTTTTCTTTATACCAATTGATTCCTCTCATTATTTTGTGCATAAAAGTATTAAGGTAAGATCATTGAAAAATGAATATTTTACGAAATATTTCATAATTTATGTAAGATTATGTCAAATTAAAGTATAAAATATCTCGTAAACTATTCACTTTTTGGCCTTATAACTTTTTATGCCGAATATTGCGAGGAATTGATTTATATAAAAAAATAGGGTAGTTCCATTTAAAAAATTCAAGGTGATCTTGTCTTGACCTTGGCGACGCCATCCAAGATCAAACTGATAAGGCTAGTAAATAGACCTTTTTAAACTCTACAACTTTTGTCTGAACATTATTTTCTAAAATGCATTGTTTACAAAATATTCAACCGTTCCCAGACTTTTGGGACACCCTGTATATATATATATTGTAATTGTGCAAAATATTTGATAATAATTGGCAAAAATTTATAATATTTTTAATTAATAATAAAATTTTATTTCTCTTTTCTAATCAAATTTAGATGCTCCATGTTCGAAAATACCATATTTTTAATATTGTATTAATTAATTTATTAATATTGTATTAATTAATTTATTAATATAATAAATTAATTAATAAGTATAATCTCTCTCTATATGTATAAGTAATTTATATAAATTTCGCGCAAATTACAGCGTCTTAAATCTCCTACGTTCTTATATCTCCTATATTTTTATAATTTATAATGCAAGTGTTCTAACGAATGTGATTAAGCTTTTATAAAAAAATTGATATTGTTTAATAAAAATTCTTAATAAATACATATGTAACATAACAAAATTGCACATAGGTACATTTCTCAGATATACTTCCATTAATGTAATATAAAAGTTTGAAAATTTAAAGCGCATAAAACTTACAAATGTATATGTCAAAAGTGATTTATATTGTTGTCTCCATATAGGTAATAAATATTATTAGAAAAAAGAAACATTGAATAAAAATAGGCGTTCTTCTATTTTGCTTTGAGATTCTTCGAATCTATACGATAAAAGTCTCCATTTATGATAAAAGTGTCACCGAATGTTCTCGAAATACAATTTTTGCTTAAAAGAAATCAGTTTTTTCTAACAATAAGATGTCAGAGAGAGAGAGAGAGAGAGAGAGAGAGAGAAAGAGATATGTACGCAAATCCTTCTTTATCCTTCCGTTCGCCGCGAAGTTGTGCCGACATTCCTGATTGTGATTTTCGAAAGATTCGACCGGAAACAATACGAGAGATACGATTTGCGATAGCCGGCGCCGAAGATAGCGGCAATGGTGGCGGAGTGACGAATTGCATGAATTTCAATCGACGTCTTATCTAGTGCACGAGACTGAAGTGCCGCTGGATCGTGATCAAGTGGACCGTCATGGTGAGGACAATACACGCCACGACCGACAAGCGACAACGCTATCAAGCTCGTTGAGGCGTATTGCTCTTTTGTTCGGATTTTCCACTGCACCTGTCGCATATGTGATGATGATCGAGATACCGCTGTGAAAATATATTTAAAAACCGCTTAAAATGCAACACAACGTAAAAATTGCAGAAGATAAAATTAATAATTGAGATTATTGTTTTTCTTAATGATATTTATTATAATGAAAAAAAAAACTTTTGACAGCAACATTATTCTATTTTTATATTCAATTTCTTTGAAAGTTAAAACATTTCTTTTTATTATTGAAAATCACATTTATTTCTATCCATAAATAAGAAAAAAAAGCTGTTTGTATTTCTGCTGCTTCATATATTGTTACATCATGAATATAGAATTTAGTTATGTATAAGCATAGATTATACAATGTGAAATTTAAATTGGATGAACATAACAATTGAAGACGACATCAATCATTTTATATGTATATGTCATTTTAATGTAGATTATTTATTAAAAATTGTAGCATCGTATATACATATACAAATACATTTTATTAGATCAACATTTTAATAAATAACAAATGTTAGCGATAAGGAACGATAAAAAATAACTTTCCAAATAACTTTCTACGTATATCTGAAACGTTATCTCTCCTCCTGGTCAACACAATACTAGTTATGGATTTCGTAAAAGCGATGTGACTGCTACCATATTAAATCCATCTCAAGACTATAGTGCAACTTTAAGACCTCACATATATTCGAAGTTTCGACGTCTCGTCCCCTCTTCCAGACTATGTCAACCCCTATACGGTTATACGATTCGGGACTGCTAAGGGGTAGAATGGTACAGCATCCGATAGGATTTACTGCCGCAGACATATTTCAGGTTCGATCCGAGGATTTCGGTCATCGGCGGACACGCGCGTTTCCTAATGCGTCTCATGTTTGCCTCTTTCTATTTTATACTTGCGTCATAACAAGAGAATGGAATTCGAATAAAGTGAAGTAGATATTTTATTAATTTTTTTCATAATATTATATTTTTTATTGAATACATTAGTAAAGAGTAGAGTCTATTAGCATTAAAAAAATATGTGCAAATAAGTGTACGTCAACGCGCACACTTGCATAGTTATTTTGTCCGTTAAGATACGTTTGTATTTTATGTGATAGTAACTGTCGTAGCGCTTTGAACTTGTGTCCTTTAATTTGACAAAATCAGTGACATCTATCAGAATGTGACAGGGCGTTAACATTGACAGATATTACATGTGACATTAACTTTTAATAAAATTAATATGTATGTCATTTGAAATTTTTCGGTTTCGATTCGGAATGTCTTATTAAATTATTTTAAAATATAAAAAATTATCGAGAAAAAATATCGAAGTAAATACAGATTACCAAATATAATAGCTTATAAACATAATAGCTTATAAACATAAACATAAAAAACCGAATTTTTTCAAGGGATGTTTTACGGCCATTTAAAAATAAATAAAAAAATAATTGTCTCTTTTCTTAACCTACACAATGTATCTAATGCTTATCAAAATCGAAGATAGGGACACTTCCATTCCCTCCCTTATAAGAGAGATTTGAGATAATCTACGATATTTTCAACTAGACGGTCCGCCTCGCTATTTGCTGAACATGACTTTAATCATGTGAAACATTTCCTTGATATAGATAACATGCGATAGTGTAATAAATATCTGCACACAAATTTTTATTTTAAACTTTTAATATCAGAGCAACTGATATGTCAATTTTTTAACAGTTTCCTCTTATTAATTGCATTATAATATATATATTGTTACATAAATAATAATTAAATAATAAATAATTAAAGATATATAATTTAAGAAATAAGAATAAATTGATAATTTGTTTACTACTCTTCTCTCTCTCTCTGATGACAACATGTGAATACCAGTATGCAGGGAATATTTAATGTTTTACTTATTTGGTTTTACTTACTTGAAATAATATTTGTTATAATTGTGTGTAATCCTAAATTTATTTGCATTTCGCGATTTGGACATATCTGCAACAATTCTTCGAATACTCGTTCTTCTATGAGATCATCATGGAAGCAATTAAGTAATGCACTTTAGGGGAGTAAGGTCCTCTGGGATCGAATAGAAGAATAGAAAACATTCGAAGATAAACGACAATCAACAAAATCTTGGAAACTCGTCTGATTAATCACACATTAGTTAAAATAATATTAGATATTGCCATATTTGAGAAAAATACAATAGATAATTGATACTGATAAATGATACTTTTTTAATTGCAATATTTCATAAATGTTTTTCTTCCGCCCAAACGTTATTAATAAATACCAAATAATAAAAGAGAGAACTTCACAAATATTAAAAAATATTTTAAATACTTTTTGCAAATATTAAAAATTTTGAATATCTTACAAAATATGTGTATATATATATAATTATATATAAATTCTTTTATATACTATAACAAGAAAAATGTGTGTATGTTATATTATAACTAATAGTAAAATTCTAAAAAGTAACTGTTTATATATATAAATTTAAATTTCAATGGGCTAGTAAGAGCCAAATATGGATGATAGTGCGTTGGTTTCGATGAAAATTAATTTTTCACTGAAACTGATTTGTTGTTGCACAAATTTTTCTTGGTATGATACCATTTACTTGGTATGATTCCAGATTCAGCGACTTCGTCCCGATATTTTTTCGTTTACGCTTCTTTAGAGGAGAGTCAGAGGGGATTTATTAAAATAAATATTTTTTTTTTAAATTGCAAATATATTTAATTGAATAAATCTACCTTTTGTGGAACATATTTCACAATGTAACATGCTATTGTACTTTAGAATATACTAAAAATAGAGGCAAGCTAAAGGAGCTTCTATTTCTTTCAATTAACATATTTTTTATAAATGTATATATTATAAGCAAGCTTGTCTAGGAAAGATTAGAAATTTGAATCAAAAAATTGTTTCATGAATTCTTTTCCATTTTATTTTCTATCAAAAAGAAATTCATCGGTATTTCAAATATTAACCGAGAAAGAAAGATCGAAGCTGGTAAATTAGATGATGATTGTCCGCTCTCTCCAGGACCAAGGAAGGCTGCTAATCAAGAGTTTGCACTTGGTCCTTCTCGCCGAAACGAATTTTGGTCTTCCAGTAACGCTCGAGCGGATTTTGTCTTCTTTCCCCATCGTTTCCCCTCCGTCACCTTCCCACACTCCGGACCTTTTTAACTCGTGAGGACTCGTGAAAGTCAGAACTGGCGCTAACTCGAGTCCACTAAACGGGCAATCAGATCGCCTCTGTTGGGACAACAAACTGCTCCATCGCCCTTGCGAGTGAATGCCGATGCTTGTATGGCTTATTTATCGAAGAAGTTTTCGGGGGTTAAACAGCAGTAAATCCTTCCTCCCTTATACCGCCTACTCGCGCCCTTTCCCACGGGAAAAAGATACTACGACTTAATTGCAAAAGCTTAATACTATGTTTTATTGATTGGATAACAATGCTTTGTGAAGCTGCTAATCTGAAAATAGAAACGAACCGATTGATGAAAGAAATTCGACAAATCGGACAAATTCTGGCTATAGCGAGAAAGATGTACTTCACGTTTTTACACTAAATTTCGATCGAAAAAAGCGCGTATTTTTTCACTTTTAAGGATTAATGCGGGAAGAAGGAGGGGAATGTTAATTTTATATAAAAAAAAAATATTTACTATATATATTTTGATTAAACCTTTATTGCTTCTTCTACAAAAGTAATGATATCAAAAAATTGTGCTAGTTGAGAGAATTATGCATGTTATAGAATTTTATTTTTTCATTATTATGTTTCAATATTAAAATTATTTTAATTAAATACATATACACAAATACTTAAGTAAAATACACAATCACACTATACTTTATGTAATAAAATAATTTCAATATTGAAACATAATAATAAAATATCCACAGGTCAGGCGAAGAGTCAAGCGCGGAAATCGGTGCGCAAATTATTCTTTCCTTTCAAATATTATTTATTGAACATTTCGACCCCAGATTTGGACCATCATCGGCAACTGACAAATAATATATAAATCGATAAATCATGGATTAGAAGTAAATTCGTGTGTAGTAAAACATATGGAATACTTGTATGATGCATTTGCATACAAATATACATACATACATATAATGAATAACATAAATATACATACATATAATGAATATAAAATAAACTTCGCATGTGAAATTACATACATAAAATAGATTAAGCCGTGCATTCGTCTACTTCCGTGACCTTCAACAATCCATACGATGGATACAAGCGTAATAAGTCTCCCTTCGATTTCAACGTTGGGGAAGAGATTATACGGCAAAAGAGTTTTTAATATGGATAATAAAGATAAATAGAGATGATGTCGTATTATATATATTTTTATATAATCGAATATGAATGGCATCTAAAAAAGCTAATTTATTTTGATGAGATTTTCGTAAGAAGGAAAATTCCTACACATTTTTTATTTCTAACATTATTTTTCAATATGACTGCAATGATGACTTTAATGAACAATATAAATTAATTATAATTAATTATTATAATGTAATATATGTATATATATATTGTATATTTATAGACATAATGCTGTGTGTGTGTATCATGACATCGCTATAAATATGTAACGACAGAAATATTACTAATTGATAATACTGTACAAATGGTTGTGTGATGAAGACTTAGAATATTAATAGGAAAAAATAGAACAGCAAAAATGAGAAAGAAGGGAAAATCTGCATATTTCAGAACTCGAAAGAAAAGAGTTAAGCTATTAATAAAAACTTATTTTTAAACAATTAATTTTAAACAAACGATACAATGCAATTAATTTTAAGCAAACGATACAAATAAAAAAATAAAAAATTCACACATATGAGATATGTAAAATTTTATAGCTTTAACTTGAGATATTTGATAGCTTAATATAATTGAACACTATTATAATTAATATAAATAATTAATATGATATAAAAAAGTAACATAAATTTAAATTTTAATTATGTATTTTTTTATATCTTTTCAGCATCTCATACACTTTATGTGATAAATCGTTAAAATTCCTTCTCATTCAAATATTTGTTTACAATATTAAATACTAATACAAAAAATAATTTTTAGAAATTCTTAGTAATACAAATATAAAAACAAAATAATAATTTTTTTCAATTCTAGATGAATATATTGTATGATGATATCTTCTATAAAATTCTAAACTATCGTTCGTATCAATTCGTATTATCAGACTGTCATAGTATTTGAATTGTATTAATAGAGATAATCTGATCAGTTAGTGTACGGTTTTACTACTACAGGTACTATAGAGAATTCACAAAAACTGCACAAACTTAAGTTTAAAACTAACATTTAAAAATTTTTTAAACTTATTCTGCATAATTTGTATAGAGTATTGCAAATTAAAATATTTCTTACCTTAATTGATATACATATAGAGGAAGTTTATCCCGATAAACGTCTCTCGTTGCATCATTACAAAATTTCGATTAAGTTGGGATTGATGCTATATCTTTACAGAGAATTCATCGCGCGAAGAAATGATCACGTGTTCGCTGCAAAAAAACGAATCGAAGAAATGATATGGCGCGTGGTATGGCAGGAGCAAAGAAGACCAATGGACTATGCACGATTCTTTACGAGTCTAATTGAGCGCGGAGATAACGCGATTGATTTCTACTAGGCAATAGCGTTTCCTCGTTTCCGCTCTCTTTAATGGTTGAGCTAATCGCTGCTGGTATCTTAACTATACTCAAGCATACCGCATTTCTACCCGCGTGTTGTTATCGATTGTTTCAGAATCTTTGTCACCGGATTCGTTCTGTGTAAAGACTGGTAATCTATTTGATCGATAATCGGATTTTATTTTACGATTATTTTATTCAAATTAATAATCAACTTAAAAATATACAGATTTTTAATTATTCATCATTGCAATTAAATTAAATCGTAACATCAAAAATATAAAATTATATGGATTTATTTTTTGCATTCTACACACACACACACACACATACACACACACACACAGAGAGAGACATACATAACACATTAAAATAAATTAGATTTTTGCATAGCAGTTCGTATTTGTTAGCATTTTACAGAATGTATCGAAAAATGTTTTCGATTCATAGATTAATAAATACAGTTAAATTTTTACATTCTTAACATTACTGTTCTTAATATTTAGCATTCTTAATGCCGTCTTTTTCTTGCTATTTTATATTTATCACATGGCCATATAACCATATGACCATACGTAATAAGAAAATAAGTGAAAAATAGAAGATATATGTATACTATGCATAGGTATAAATCTACCTGTCAAAATAATATAACAATGTTTTTATTGTGCGCATTTGCCATTAAAATAAGACTATTAAATAGTATAAAAATAAAAATTTTTATAATTAAATAGATTAGAGATAGAATAATTTCAGAAAAGTATATCTATTTATATAAGAAATCATAAAAAATAAAATACATAAAAATTAATTATCCTCTCTATGAGAAAAATATACTTTTATTGTTCTAAACTGATAATAGAATTTAACATCAATTTTAAAACTACATGGGTTTATAATATTTATCAAATTAATTTTTGAATAGAAATATTAAATATAGAAACATTAAATAGAAACATATTTTTTTTAGACAATATAATAAATAACTTTATTAATATACAGAATTAAATATTTTATCTGTCTTTATATAAAATCAAATATGCACGAATTAATACATGTGTAGATTGAATTATATATATTTATATTAACAGAAAAAAAAACAAATAAAGATTTTTCAAAATATTTTATCAAGCCATATACAGTGTGCCCCACGGAACTCTGATGGGTTATACAGCCGGCTTGAGATATAAAAAAAGATATAAATATAAGATACAAAATTAAATAGTTTTAGCTCTGCTCTAACTCATGTGTCACTATTATGCATTTATGCGCATGCATGCAACTGCAATGCAACTGCAATGCAGTTGCGGCTTTTTCTTAAATAGAATTCCATGTTTTCTAAAATATTAAAGTGTTTCTACAAACAATTTTTATTAGTATATAAATATATATTATATATATGTAATATATAGTTATAATATATATATGTATATTATATATAACTATATATATATAAATTTTTTTGTAAAAGATTGTAACACTTTTGTATTACATTGTATTTTTTTATAAAAACATTGTAACACGAATGATATCTTAGAAAACATTCCATTTAAAAATAAGATGCAACTGTATTTTGCAGCATGCATGCATGCATGCGCATAAATGCATAATAGTAACGTACGAAGTTGGAGTGGCTAAAACAATTCAATTTTGCTTTCTGTTTTCCACATCTTAAACCGTTTTGACTATATAATCTGTCAGAGTTCCGTAGGACACTGCCGAATATATGAATGGTATGCAAAGAAACTAATCTATATTCGTGCAAGAAATTTATCCGATTTTTCGTTTTTGACGCTCTAATCCAATATGATCGAAATGAATGACAGAAGCTTTAAAACGATTAATTACCTGCTGTTAATTATCTCCTGTTAAAACATTTATAATATCGCGAAAGTCAATACAATACAACGAATGTAACTAACGACATCAAAGATACATTCTAATTCGTACATTATGAATTATTTATGCATCGCAATTGTCATTAACTATAAGTGTTTTTTTTTTACATAAATTATATCAGGGGAGAGTATACGTATAAATAGGCCTAGCAATGATAGGTTGATCAAACGTCCCGACTCACATTCCAACGTCTCTCTCACAAACTCCTGAGAGAGTCGTTACTGTCACATATGAGCACCCTCTTATGAATGCATATGCTGCAATTGCCGATGACGACGATTCAAGACGACTCGTATCGAATTTAGAATAGAGAACGCATGACAAATGACAATGATGTAATTGATTTGTACGCGAGATTTATAAACTCCTTGATTTATAAACAATAAAACGCTCGTTTACTATATCGCGAGATAACTAAGTAAAACTATTATTTAATTATGTTGTAGAAAACAATTTATTTTTGTTGTTTATTCTCTTAAAATTTAATACGTATACTTTTCTCAAACCACTCTAGTTTACTCAACCATAAAATACCTTTATTTTTATAATATATATATATTTAACACTTGACGCAAAGATATTTCAACATTTGAATAGTTGATATTGCTGTATTGGCACATACTGGTTGAATATTTTTCACTCAATTATTCTCTTACTTTTATTTGTAATTTTTATTATGATGTTTATAGCAGCTTACGAATATATAAAATAGATAATGACATTCCAATATTATAAAGTAACATTTAATGTAAATCTCATATGTAGTTATCCAGATGATATCTGTGTTAATAGATGTGTTAAATGCGAAGTAACTTATCACTATCACATTGGTGGACACTCGTACGAGTATAACGTTGTGTGCAAGAGTTACCTACGGGACCTCAGAAAACACATGAAGCTCGATCGCCGCTGGATATATAAGTATTCCCGAAGGCGAGGGGCAATTTGTCCCGGTCATTTGGCGAGTCCACGGGGACTCCCTGACTGTAATCCAATCACTAGCCACACTCTTTCTCTTTCCAATTCTACCCTTCTCTCACGACCTCTCGCTCTTTCCTTCTGCCCCTTCTCCATCCATCCTTGTCACCACCCTCCTGCTCCAACAACTCCCCTATTCGGTCGTCATTGAGTCTCCTGCAATCTTGACCGAGTGACGACTGCTCCGAACTGTGCAGGGATTCTACTACTGCAAGTGCAATCGAAAACCACACAGGCTATATACATATATTTGGCTATATTACGGTCATGGTAATTAGTATTTAGTAAGGTGTGTATTTTGCTGATGAAGAAAAGTTAGTGATAACCTTTTCAATTATCAGACATAGAATTCTATGAGTTTTATAAAATTGTGCTAAGATAGCTTGTAATGTATTGCATGTTTATACTATTTATTATTTGCTGCACGGTTGGTTTGTTAATAATTCTTTTTTATTCCAGAAAATTAACGCTATAATATTTTATATGCTTTTTGTATATGCTTTTTAAGCTATAGGTTATTATCTTTATACGTTTCTTAATATTATCTGGATATATTCTGTAATGTTAATTTCTTCTTAATTATCCGGGCAATTAAGAGCCAAACGCGGATGGTAGTGCGTAAATTTCAAGAAAAATTATTTTTCCTTAAATTGTTTATAAGTGGGTTTGTGCACAGGGCGCAAATTTTACTTGATGTGACACTAAGTCCTTAAATAATCTCGAGAGAGTTTAAGATTTATTTTAAATACCCCTTTTTATACCGTTTCAATTAGTGCTTTTTTTATTGTATTACAAATGTAAAATATTCTTCGGAAAATGCTGAATTTTTAATATCTTGTGCTTTTTTTAGCAAAACATAATCTGTACAAAGTTTATGTACTACTGATATTTACGGAATTTTTTATTTTCAAGAAACGTAACTATTCGCAATAAACTAAACATTAAAAAAATAAAAAGCAAATAAGTTTTTTACAAATATCTAGAGTGTTATATATAATTAGAAGTAAAAATAATGTTTTTTTCTTAGTGCTCTATAAGGAAAAGTTAATTCGAAATATTATCAAATTATTTTATATTACTGTATAATATTATATTATTTCTGAATAATATATTATTACATCTTTACATCTTAAACTAATAATAGAATTATAATAACATAAATCAACAAAAAGAACACAAGAACAAGACTAGTCGCTCTCATAGTTTTTAGTTTTTTTTCTCATAGTTTATTTTTTTTACGGTATGAGGTATGTTTTGGAAAAGTTTTATTGTAATAAAAATTAGGCATGTGTTAGGACTTTTAGCCCTAAAAAAAAATTTGTTGTGTGGTTTGTAAGGAATTTATTGACTATGGTTAATAAGATATTCATGATTAAATATAGGAACTATTGCGAAAAGTTGCGAACTAGATCATTAAGGATTTATCAAATAGTTTTCAATTATGTTAAACTTAAGGATTTTTTAGGTCGCTAAATACGAATCTGATGTCAAAATTGGCAAGTTTAAAATAGTGGAATTAATATAGATGTTAGAATTAAAAAATGTTTAAATATTTGCAGAAATGTTTTGGATTTTTGCAAAAATTTATATGTACAATACATGTAAAAATTTATGTATATATTTTACATTTGTCAATTTTGACGTTAGATTCGTATTCAGTCGCCTAAAATACTTTTAAGTTTGTATGAACATAATTGAAAACTATTTAGTAAATCTTTAATGATCTAACTCGCACTTTTTTCGTCATTGACCTTATATTTAATCAATATTAACCATATTCGACATAATAAATTTCTTTGGAGGATTAAAAGTCCTTATATTTTAATAATACAAAAAACTTATACATATTTTATGTGCAAAAAAAACTTCTCCAATATATCACATATTATAGCTATAATATCACAAAATATATTCAAATAGCTCTTTCTTGCAAATTTCTGCAAATTCCTCAAAATTGTGACATGATGGAGCAATTTGGAAACCTGATTCGTATTCAGCATTTCAAAAAATTAAGGGAAATAACTCGTCTTGCTACAGAAAAATTATGTAGCTGCTAGTTGCAAATTACATATTTTTTCTTAAAAACAACTATGTGTTTTCTTTATATCAATTGATTCCTCTCATTATTTTGTGTATAAAAGTATTGAGGTAAGATCATCGAAAAATTAATATTTTACGAAAAAATTGTATAGTTTATGTAAAATTGTCATATTAAAGTACAAAATATTTCAAACTATTCACTTTTTGGTTATCCTATCATTATGACTTTTTATGCCAAATATTATGAGGAATCGATTTATATAAAAAAATTAGAATGGTTTCATTTAAAAAACTAGATTGACCTTCAAATGACCTTGAAAAATTACTTTAATTATAATTCAAGATTATCAATTTTTTCCCCCTTCAAAACCATGTAAATTTTGTTTGACACATTTTTCCTACAGTGCCTTGTTTTTGAAATATTGGTGTGCAATTAAAATGGGACACCCTGTATATACATATAGGATGTTTCAGAAATAGGCGGCTAAACTTTAAGAATATATTCAACTCACCGTAAGGATAAAAAATGTCATATAAATGTGGGTCCTGAAACGCTTTCTTTCCAAATTATAAATTTTTTATTTGCAACAGACTTTGGTAAGAACGCTTCATTAAAAAAATTTCTGAAAGTAATTTCCTTCCGCATCAATGCATGCCTCGCATCGATGTCTCATGGATTGTCGAAGACGTTCAAAAATTCCCGGAGTGTTTTTTTTCTCGAGTTATTTTAAATAAAAATTCAAGGGGTTTAAATTGAAAGATTATTGTTTACTTCTAATAGAAGGTGAATAGAAGAACAATCCATGAGATGTCGATGCTCTAGGCATATTGTCCGTTGTAAATAAAATGTGTTCATAATTTAGAAAGAAAGCGTTTCCAAATCCACGTTTATATGACTTTTTTTCATCCTTACAGTGAGTAGATAATATATATATTTGAGTTTAAATAAGAATATGCTGTTAAAGTTTGGCCATCTATTTATGAATCATCCTGTATGTATATACATATATGAGAGTCTCACTTTATTTTTCCGTCACTGAACTATATATGAAGATGTAGTAAGGACGCGAATTTTCAGGATCGTGCCTGCAGGCGAACGCCATACGTGATGTCGATCTGTAAAAGGGCTGTGCTACGAATTAGCCTTGTTGTGAGACGCGGCCCTTTATGCTACCGCCTCACGTGCACCTTTCTTTTCTCAGCCTTTAAACTGACCGACCCCGCTCCAATGTACGACGGAACGTGGCTTGACGTGCCTTTCGCGCAGAATTTTATTTCTTTCCCGTTAACATGCGAATATCTTTTCCTCCTTTATTCCGATCGCGAGAAACAGAAGAAAAATGTATTCCTCTCAGCCGAGGGTGGTTCGCGCCACGCGCGCGCTCCGCATTTTTTCCTTTCTCACGTGCATCTCCTATCATGGCTTACCGCTGGAAAAATTTGAATTTAATTTTAGATAATCTACATATATCAATAAGCACATTATAAAAGATAAATCGTAGAATATTATTAAAATATTCAAAATATATATTGTTAAGAAATTCAAAGGCGTGATTAAAAAAAATTAACGAACAAAATAAATAATACGTAATAAATAATACAGATTAAAACAAATATAAAAAAGTACCGTTTACTTAATAATATCTAAAATATAAATCGAATATATATACCTAAAATATTAATCGAACATATGTATGTACATATCTAAAATATAAATTGAATGTCGCAAATAGTTCTATGATATGTATTAAATTATATATCGCTATAAATATACAACGCATTAATGTTTTATATCTTTATTGTATATCCCATTTAATATATATATATATTCGAGTTTAAATAAGAATTTTATGTTTTAATATGACTTTAATCATATTTAATATATACTCTTTATTACAATACATTTATTTAAGAATAAAATATTTTAAAAAATATAAAGTTTATAAAAATGTTAGAAATAATATTGACAGATTTATCGCGTTTATATAAATGAATACAGATCTGAAGGAAATAGCAGAAATATATATATACATATATAATAATTATATAATAAAAAACAATATTTACATTTGTTACTACACACATTTATTTCTATATTTTCATAATTCTACTCTCATTTCTATTACCTCACAATTATTCTAATTCATTCTTTTATATTACAGTGTATAATAGCACTATAATTTGCAAAAAAAAATATATATAGTGATTATATACAAATAAACTTATCACACACACAATATACAGAATCGCTATTAAAATTATTCCGATATTGACTCTCTGTGTAACACGTGCGCGGATTAGAAAAGAAAAAGAAAAGGGATATAATTAGAATACTATTTACAACTACTCTTTAAACAAATGTTATTCAGCATAATGCATTATTACGACAAAGATAAGATTGTCTGGAATCATGTTTTGTATTTTAAGGGAGAAAGTGTATTCTTGAAAAAGACTGAAATGACTAAATATCAAAATTCTGTGTATTTTTTAAGAAAAAAATAAATAATTTCTTGAATATTTTGAGTTGCATAAAACGGTTTTTGTAATGTTTAAATGACTAAAAAATGTTAAACATATAGAAATAGTATCAAAATCTTTGAAACACTGTTCTGTAAAATTATGTTTTTCGATCTTTATATACATTTTTCTTGGAAACCACTAGTCCAATTGTTATCAATATTTTTAATCTATTCAGAAATGAATGAACAAAAATGAATAAATATAATTTAATTGTTTAGTTTAAAGAAATTGTAATATTAGCAAAAGTTGCGAACGATTAAAGTCGCCAATAAGGTTAACTTTATTCAAACCATAATGAAAATTCAGAAAGAGAAATAAGGGCATCGATCAAAATGTGGCCAAACATATGAAAAAGAAAATTTTAAAAGAATTATTCGGATATGTTGACCCAGTGTTGAGAAAAAGAAACAAAGATAGATAGTTTTGCCATACGTGATTTCGCAACTGCACTTTCCCCCTTAATACAGAACAAAATGTCTGGTTCAATACTCTCATCTGTTAAACAGTTCTAGTACATGTATAACCGCACGCAGATTCGGCCAAGCGGTGCCGCAATTACCACGCCGTGATTTAGGACTCACCCGTTATAGAGTCAAGCGTCTTTGATTTACGATGCTGCATGCTGAAATTAATTTGAATACGATATACGAATAATTCTCATGCTGGCCATAACCGTAACGACCTATAAAGAAGTATTTAAATAGACATTCATAAACATCGTTCGAGAAATATTAAGTGGTAATTTCGTACTTAATCTAATAAAATATTATACGGTTTAGGCTGGCGCAATAAACTCTTAATGATACGTCATATAATCTTATATATTATATTAATCAACATTTATCGTTTTGTATTTTTTAAAAATATAAATTTATTTTTTCTATATTATTACTATAAATTGCGTTATTAGCATTTCATCGATTGTATTAACATTATTAAACAACGGCTTTGAAAAATCATTGATGAATTCTATTCAATATAAGTCATAATATAATCAATAAGTTTTTATCATTATTATTATTTGCTAAACAAAATTTTAGAAAGAATAAAGAATTAAAATAATTGACTTTAGAAATGTTTCAATCTTTTGACCGAGTTTTTTAAATCAAAATTAATCTTTTATTATATAAACAAACAAAAAATTAAAATTAAAAAAGAATATATGTACATATATATGAATATCATCTTACGTATATTTATGCATATTTGTTTATTTAAAATTTGCAGCTTTTAAACTTTTATTGTATTAAAAGTGAATTTCCTTGCCACCTCTAAGTGACACACACAATTACATTATTATTCTTTATGGAATTATAAAAACTTGGAATAAAGGGATAATTTTGAGCATTTTCATTTAAACGAGTTTCTTTATTCGAAATTAACCTTACGCAAGTATAATGTTATATTCTTCTCTCTCCTTTATTGTAATTGAGATTGGTCTTTACGGGTTTGCATACACATATCTAGCTAAATTTTTTATATCCACTGTCATAATCCCCGAAGAAGATCTGCCCATCGGTCCTTGCAGCTGATCATGATTAAACGCGGAACGAGCGAGTTTTCAATCGCGCAATATACATGAAAATTAATTTCGAATCTATATACGTATAGGTAGATATACGGCCAAGACGCGCTACGCCTCGTTGATCACGAATACTGGTAAGATTGAGCCGATCGGAATGAGAAGCTCCTTAGACGGTTCTCCTGCCTCAAGTCGAGTATATATAAACCACCCCCTCGAGATGTCCGCGTAAAAGGAGTGGGGAAGGACAAGGGAGGGATGGTCGAGTTCGGTAACGAGATTTTCTCGATGTCCACGAACGATTTAAGCTGGGATCACGTTCGAACGTTTAACCCTCTTTCTCGTTCTCGTGCGCTACTAAAGGACATTCCCCCCCCCCTCTCTCTCTCTCTCTCTCTCTCTCTCTCTCTCTCTTCCACCCTCTCTTTGCGTTCAATGCTTCGCCTTCCTCCCTTATTTTTTACTATCCTCGCACTCGCCCTCGTATATGCGTATACCGCCACCCTATTCTATCGCGCTACGATCGAGATAAAACGGATAGATCGCGCGTGCATCAAGAAAGAAGCTCGGCGTACCGGCAAAACGCTTTCCACCGCCCGCACGTATGATTTATTCCGGCGCGAAGCACCCACCAGAAATATCAGATACCCCTAATGAATTTCTAGGTCCACGTGTGTATGTGTGTGTGTGTATACATATGCATGTATGCGAGCACCAAGGAAAAAGAAAATATATAGACACAGTAGGGCATGGCAAACGACCTGACCAAAATGTTTTTTTCCCCGAGTGGTTTTGTTTTTTTCTCCGAATTTATGCTAATAATAAATTACATTAATTTATACGTAATTATATTACTTGCGTATTTTTTTTGTCTCGCAGAATGTATTCCGAAAAAGTTTTTAATTATATTTATCGTTAGATCCACTTTACAGTACTATAGCGCAGTGAAAATATTCTCTTTATATACAACAAATAAATATAGTAGCTACAGAGAGAGTTAAATTATGTATTATTATGTTATGTTAATGAGAGTAACAATTTAGAGAGAGTATCTTTATTTTACTCGTGCTTGTAATCTTTACATTTTGTTGTTGTTTGTTCCTTTTCAACGTATAATCTGTGCAAATACATATATCTATTAATTATTATTTTCGCTTTTGTAGTAAATACTAATCTAGATAAAAACAAAGTAAATTTTCTATGGAATTTTTCCTTTGATTTCCGTAAAATTATATGTAATTCACAAAGACTATATAAGTCTAGATTTGAAACTTTATTTATAGATTTGAAACTCTTTTTTTATCCATTTTCTTTCACATACACACTAAAATATTCTTTGTATTTACTTGTTTGTATGTATTTTGTTTGTATTTCTGCAATTAAAATATATAAAGTTGTTCCACAATACACGCAATCTTAATTTTAATAACAGATTTTGCAATTAATTTGCTATGAAAATTTTTTATTAGAAATACTGAAGAAAACTTATCTCGTATTATCGCTATTTTCCAATTTTTAATATTAAATGTTTGTTCCGAATAATTTTGAAATTAAAAATGTATTAAAATTTATTTACAAAATTAAATGGACAATAAAGTTTATTTTTCTACATCTTTGAAGTTCAATTTTTTTGAAGAGATTTTCTTTTTCAACTGCTTATAACTTAAAAATTATTAATTCTTTTTTCTTTCATTCTCTTTCTCCTGATGTGTTTTTGTTAAGGAAAATCTATTTTAAATCAGTCAAAGACTTTGCATCTAAAAAATAACAAAATTTTTTTATATAGATTTAAAATATTCTGTGTGTACACACAATATACACATAAATATAATCATCATTCTATAGATAATAATTGTCGAAAAAATTATATGCGTTTTTATAATACGCTTTCTATATATAATTTAGATTTTAGACTGTTCGATTTGTATAATTTTTGACATGTTTGGATAGACTATTTTCATGTTTGCAAAAATCACATTTTTCATGTTCAAATGAGATATTAAAATATAATTCAATATAGCGCCTATTTTATTACATAATTTATAATCGCATTCGCGGCACTTGTAGATGAATGAAAAACAACATTTATTTAAAGAATTAAAAAATAAAGAGTTTAATATTAAATTCTTTGTAATCACACTGATGTGAACAACTGATGTGAACAACGAATGTAAATTATGTAGCCAACTGTAACGTTTGCACGCGCGCGCACAATTCACAGCATTAAATCAAATTTTTTCTTTATCTAATGTTTATTATCTTAAAGATATATTATCTTAAAGATGATATTTTTCCTTTTTGATGCCATCTTTGTACAGATTGGCATTTATTTTATACTAAACTACTTATAATAAAACCACCTAGATATTGATTTGACTGGAGAGGTGCAACAGTATATAAACGTTATAACGGGTGTGCCATTTTAAATGCCCCAGGCAAATATCTCCCGAACTATGCGTTGTTTGAAAAAATGTTTCAAATAGAACTTACTTTGTTTCAAGGGAGACATCTTATTATGGAAACAAGTCCTATTTAGGTGGAGGTGCCTCCGAGATTTCAAGGTGATCTTTGTTTTTTTAAATAGAACCTCCCTAATTTTTTTATATAAATAGATTCCTCGCAATTTTTGACATAAAAAGTTATAAGGATAGGATGGCCAAAAAGTGATTAGTTTACGACATATTTTATACTTTAATTTGGCATAATTTTACATAAACTATGAAAGATCTCGTCAAATATTCTCATTTTTCGATGACCTTACCTCAATATTTTTATCCACAAAATAATGAGAAAAATCAATTGGTGTAAAGAAAACACATAGTTGTTTTTAAGAAAAAATATGTAATTTGCAAATAGCTACTACATATTTTTTATTTATAATTAGTCTTTTCGTCATGTAACTATAAAACTACATGGAAAAAATTGTTGTAAATATAATATATGTGCAATAATATTAATTATAAAATGACAACAATAATAATAATAATATATTGAACATATATTACAATTCAAAATTAATAGCTTTTAATGTTTTATTGAATGATCTTACAATAATAGTAATCTATTTTTTTCAAAAGTGCAACATAATAAAAGAAGTCTCATAAGAGTATCAATATAAGTCAATGCTGAAATGAGAATCTGCAGGCGGTGAGAATTCTCAACTTCTATGAGATAAATGACACGTGGCCCGCATGAGATTGAGAGCGAAGAATATTCAGCATAGAATTCGCGAGAAATTAGGCGTGAAATGTAACCATGTGCTTCGAATATTCTTACCACGAACAGAATCCAACCTCTTGTGTCAATCCGTGAACGGGATGATTCGTCGATAAGGTTTAGTATTCACAAAGAGTTTCTATTCTTTATCTCTCAGTATATACAGGGTGTATAAAAGTCCCCGAACCTTTAAATATCTTAAAAAATAAGCATTTTTGAAAAAAAATGTTTAATATAAAAGTTGTAAAACTTTAAATGATGCGTTACATCGCAATGTTAGTATGATCTTGGATAGCGTTGTCAAGGTCACATAAAGATGTGTCAATCCGTGAACGGGATGATTCGTCGATAGAGGGTTTAGTATTCACAAAGAGTTTCTATTTTTTATCTCTCAGTATGTACAGGGTGTATAAAAGTCCCCGAACTTTTAAATATCTTAAGAAATAAGCATTTTCGAAAAAAAATGTTTAATACAAAAGTTGTAAAATTTTAAATGATGCGTTACATCGCAATGTTAGTATGATCTTGGATAGCGTTATCAAGGTCACATAAAGATCACCTTGAAACGTTTTGAGAGAGATAAAAAGTTGCACAGAAAAATAACAAAAATTACCTGAACACTGCTAAGTGATAATTTTGGACATTCAAAGTGCTAATATTGAATAATGCGACAAGAACTTTAAGAAGAAGATTTAAATAATCATATATATCAAGAAGGGCAATAAATTCTGTACGTCCATTCAGCCCTCCCAGCATCACCACCCTAACTACTGCCTTCTATAGGCAACGGGGGTGAATCAGTGATATATGTCTTCCCTATAACAGCCAGAATCAAAACACCGATCTCCCTCCATGGCAATGTTTGTCCTTCCGGACACCAACTTCTGCAGCAGACAGCATCAGTAATATCATTATATTAATTACGAATAAGTTACCGTGTCAATCACGTCAATCAGCATCAAACTGGACGAAGTTTTTTAAAATCAATTGTTATCAATTGTTTTTGCATTTTTTATTCTATATTTTTTGCAAAATATATCTGAAACTATATAGAAAATATTAAATTAGCATCTTATTTACTAAAAAGAATCGCAACTTAATTATTGCTTTTGATATAAGTAATACAATTATAGTTTTATACATATAGTAATAAAAATCTAGTTTAGCTGTCAATCAAAACAAAATTTTGTCTGTAATCTAATATATAGGTATAAAATAGGCCTGTAACGAGCATATAGTGATGTTTAACAAAGAATTGAATTTATTAAAAATAAAAGATATACATGATTTGTTAGAACGGAACGTTTCGACACTACTTGTGTCTCTTCAGCCGTAAATAAATGAATACATTGATATTGATGATAAATATGATTACGAAATATGATTGAGAATAATTAATAACAGTGGATCGCCAGATAATTGTTGCGTAATTTGGAGTTGACATGATGTTTGTTGTGTTTCTTAATATCACTCACCCCGTGTGGATTTAGCTGGTGAAAATGTGTTATGTGTGTCGGAAACATCGTTGAGGTAGCTTGTACAAACTTTGTTTGTAAAATTGTCGAAAATTAAAATTATAATATAATAGTTATAGTCAATTAATAAAACAATTTAATATATTTAAAGTTATATGAGAGATGAGTCATACTATAATTGTCAGTAAACTTGAAATTGATAAACACTGTTGTTACGGGCGTTCGATAACAGATAAAGTGATGACACTTTATATATTATATATATTTATATATTAGTTTATAACACGAGCTAAATAATTATAAATTTGTCTGTAATGTTTTTCTAAAAAAAATGTTCTCTAATAAATCTGGTGTTTTCGATAAATATTTATCAATTGTTTATCAATATTTATCGATTTTGAAGAATAAGAAGATTGCAACATCAAATATCAAAACAATAATATTATTATTAATTAAGATTATTAAATAACTGAAATTATTAAATATTTTTGTTATTAAATATCTAAAATTATTAAATAATTTTATAAAATATTTAAAAAATAAATTAAAAAAATATAATTTTAGAGAAAAACAATAACTTTACTAGAAGAACAAAAATATTCTATTTATTATTAGTCAAATATTTATCTAAAATTTAGATTTGCAAGGATTTGAAGAAAATAGACATATTATATTTACATGAAAAATTTTAAAAATAGAAAATAAGAAATTTTATTTTTTATTTTTAAAACTAGACTTAATTTCTATGACTATAATTAGACTATAATTTCTTAATATAAGAATAATCTCGATTTGTTTTCTCTTAAATCGATAATAGAACTTAACGAAGTGGAGTTAATTACTTTTGAATTACTTGTCTTTGTAAGATTTATAACTTATATCAATTTTTTAAATAAAAATCTCAAATTTGTGACAAAAATTTTACTCGAGAATGGTAATCCGCTATATCTTATTTTTAACGTTTTAAGTTCTCATTCGAGACTTAAAACGTTATTTATTAATAACGCAAAAAAAAAAAGAACAAACGAAACATCAACAATGACAATAATTCGGATCGTTCAACATTTTTCAACATTTCGTATGTTTCGGCTTTTTCCGAGTAATTTGGACATGTGGTCAAAATGTAATTTTGTCTTACACCCGCATGAATAAACTACGTGCTTTTATCAAAATGCATAAAGACATACTTCCAAATCTGTCACGTAAGAATGTGGTGTATTACCTCTAGCTTTCACAATAACTGATCTCGAATTTTTTTCGGATCTTCTTATCTCTTAACGGTTGGAACCGATAGAAAGCTTACTAAAGACGAAAGCTAATGATGATGGAAACTGAAGACAAATGAATTTATTTTTTTGTCATTCGGATTGCTGAAGATGATCCAAAAAAAGGAACGAAATGTTCTCATTCATTATATTTAAAAAAGATTACTACATAATTTAATTACGTCTACTTTCTGCGCTCGGGTCTTATTAGCCTATATATATACTTCCTATTAGAATTGTTATACTTAAAATATTAGAACTTTTTCGTTTTGTTTTTATTAAATGAAAAAGATGTTGCCTAGAAATAGAATTTTCTCGAAATAATATAATACATTTAAAATGTTCAGAAAATATAAAATTTAAATTATTATCCATGTTTTTAATCACTTACAATAACAAAAAAAACTGATAAACAAATTCCAAAGTTAGAATCTGGGACTGTTTATATATGTAAATTAAATAAAATACAGAATATATGTATACTACATATTACACTTGAAACTTTAATATTTTTTTAAAGAACTCGAAAATGTATAAAAGCTGCAATAATCATGTAGTTAATACGTATGAGTAAATATTACATCAAAATATAGGCAATTATATGAAATATTTTTATTTTTCTACATATTAGGCAAATTTTCTGCTGTACAGTGCGATGTATACGATCCTTGATGACTCGCAACAGCTTTAATATGCGCGATATTGTGCTCGTGTAGCACTTGAGGAAAGGCGTTAAAGCAGTGGTACACGCGCGCGGCCGTACCGAACATTATTATAATTTCAGTACGGTGCGACGTGCTGTATCTGGGTAAGGGTTGCGGGTCCTGGCGCAGAGGAGATTACGGCGATGGCCGGACACTGGCCACTTGACTAGGTATTATAGATGTAATATCGTAAACAACGTCCCTCTCAGCTTCTGCGCGCGAGAGACCGCGTTTATGTCCGCACGGAGTCATGGTACCTCGCCGACTCGCCGCCGGATCGGCCAACGGGTGTTCAACAGCAACCCTTTTGCCTGGACCCTTTACAAGCGTTACCAGTGTTTACTGTTGAATATTCATTCTTCAGTCGCGCGCGCTCGCGGTAGCCCGTGTTCGCTGCCGCCGCGTGAGCAGAGAACACGAAGTATCCACATATTATCCGATCTTATACCGGGGCTGACCATACACTTACCGTAATCTCTTGCCTCGTTTTACATTGCGAATTATCCAGCCATACGCGATAATCCGCGCATGAACGGCTAGCGCGCCTTATGTCACAGATAAGCTTGCAATGGATCAGTTATGTAATATAATATAACAGATATAAGGTTAGGTTTAAGATTAGGTCAGATATAATAAGATAAGTAAGGTTTATTTGTTTAGTTTTTATACAGATACATATATATATATGTATATGAATGTTTATAGCTTTAAGATACGCTTAAAGTTTTTTTATTTTTAATTGGAACTAGTACGTATCACATGCATCGGTTTTTCGCGTATTTTTGCACTTTTGTTCTAAATATACTATACTTTATGATTTATATATCTAAAATTTTTATTAAACTCATGCGGTTTATTCAGATATAAATGTTTTTTATTCATTTTGTAAAAAGAAATTATAAACAAACAAAAATTGAGCAAATTTTATCATAAACATTACGAAGTACGAGTTTTTTAAATGTGTTCGATTGTCCATAATTTGATCATATTATTGCTTTAATTAAATTTGTTCATCTCTCCAAAAAATAAAAAAAAATTTTCTCTATGAAATTGCATTTTTATTAATATTAAATATCAAATTGCAAAATATATTAAAACATCATGTAAATAAATATTGAATAAAATAATATCTCAGAAAATATTGAAAATAAAATGTTAAATTCTTGATTTTGGAAATGAAAATCTAGAAAACAGTAGCTATTAGCGTAAGATTAATTAGCCTAAATTTTGGATCAAATAGTATTCCATACTATCCAACGTTTGTTTATCAATCGCACACCTTTTTCTACTCTCGGTAATCAATTGTCCAAGCGAAATTTTCATTTATTCATCAATGCAAATCTCTTGTATAACATAAAATTAAAACTTATCTTGGATTTTAGGATCAAATTCGACTTTTCAGGAGAGCCAACGTTTGCCTACTGATTGCGTATATTTGTCTGCTCAAAAATCTTTTAATAATGCTTCTCATAATTAAATTAAAGTTATTTGCATTTAAATATATATTAATGTATGTATTGTTCTTGTATTAGAATTTTTTATTTATTACATATGAGCGTAACACATCACTTAATTGTTAAACATTATTTTAATAGTACATTTTTCTTACAATTATAAATATAAAATTAAAAATTAATATAGAATATAGTAACGTAGAATTATTTTTGCATAGAAGTATTTTTGTTTCTGAACCTCGTGTTTTGTATTAAATGTGTTCTGAACACAGTTAAAAAAACTCGTATTCTGGAATGTTTATGACAAAATTTGCCTAATTTTTTTATATAATTTTTTCGGAAGATGGATAAAAACAATTACTTATGAACAAATATGGACAAATTGTGGATAATCGAATATCGCATAAATTTTATAAAAATTTGTATGATGTTTTGATGGTGTCAATTTCACAGACTTATTTTGATTTCCGTTTATGCACGCACACACATGCATATATACGCGATCACTATATATTATATACAATATAAAGAGATTCACTATACTAATTTTAACAAAAATCAAAGTTTCGATAAAACTATTTATATCGGATATTATGCAATATCGAACATTTTCGAAATTTTTTATATTCACCGCAAAGATTCGATGCCGTCATATCATTGTGAAAACAATAAAATAAATTTATCTGCTTAGTGTATCTCCAGCTGAAAGTTACGATTAAAAGATCGGCACCAGGGATCCGCCCAGGCCATGTCCCGAATTCTCAGTTCTTGGCAAGGCTTTCGTAAGGTATTACGGGAACTCTAGAGAGATCCGGCGGATCTAGCCACACTTAAAAGAAGTAACCACCAGGATACGCCTCAATACCGAGCGAAATGCGATGCCTCGAAAATCTTCTCCGAATTTATGTTTATCGTAAACATCGCCACAAACGAACTTTCTGTAAACTAACTCGGGAATGAAATGTTCTTCTCGTATTATGTGATCCTGAATAGAACACGACAGAGGAGAGGTAGACTTCATATAAATATTATATAGTTAATGGATAGATTATTAGCTTTGCGGTAATGATTTAAAGTCTCCATTGTTCGACACTAATTTTGTTTTAAATCGTAAAAATAAAAAAAATAAAAAATGAAATCTTTTGATATAATAAAACAATTACAAGATATTGCATTCGAAAACTCATACCGCATGTATGAATATTACTACGAATAAAGAGTCAAAATTCCTAACTTGTAAATACTATATAAATTTTGTTAAATTTTTCAAAATTTTGAATATCATGTGGAAATTATATAATCCTATATAACAATATAATTATAACTACATTTTATACAATATGCTATTTAAAAGATTCCATATATCATGCCAAGAGTTAATTTCCGTAAAGAGAATTTCTTTTTATGTAAATTTATCTCTTTGCTGCAACCACGATTTACTGAATAGCATATTTAGTTATTAAATATTCAGTTATTTAATCCTTTTAGCGCATTGCTGTTCATTGGAAAATAAGAACTCCTTATTTATACATATAATCATATCTAATATATATGTATATACATATATATATATATACATAATAATATATTTATATACATACATGTTGAAATAAAAAATTTTTTTCTTCTGGGAGAAATGGCTACGAATATACGACTCACTAATATTTTCGCTATGTAAGTATCATCAAATGTTATTTATCGGCATGTGTTCTAGTTACGTAGTTCGATAAACGAAAAAAGAGAGGTACATAGAAAGAAGGACAGAATGGTATATAGCAGCTATATATAGGGGCTTGCACGCACTGGGAGACTTTATGGGGGCCCCTGAGTATATTTCCTGATTGAGCGAACTAATCCACGCAAAGGAGGTTTTATCGTCGAGGTATACGCAATCGAAGGGGCCTCGTCTGCGCGAATGTCACATCCAGTGAGAACGTTCGATTAAGACGGAGCAATCCATGTCGATGGAGCGCGTTTCTTTCAAGACTTATTCAAGAACATCGACATATGATATTGATTTACTTATGCGGATATCAGTGTTTATTTCTAGAAACACCAAATTGCAATACATTTTTTCAGATATAATATATCATATATAGTTTATGATAATTATTTCAATAATATATGATATATGTATATATAGTTGTTATATATATACATATATACATACATACACACATATATATACATATATATATAATGTCCAATTTTTATAAAAAATATGTTAAACTCAAACTTAAGAAAAGAATTTATTAATGACTAAAAGAGTTAAAGTAATTTTACTTATATCTCTCTCACACATAAATCTTGCAATACTGATGGAAATTAGAATGACAAACATGATGACATTATTTTCGTGAATCTTTTTTGCAGATTATTTTTCATTATAAAATAAAATATTTTACTATCCATGATCAAGATTTTAATGATACGCTCGCTGAAGAATAGTCGAAATTTTTTAATAAAAATATCAAGATTGATTCGTTGAGTAAGTTCTGGCATACTAAAAATGCAGGACTTTTTTGTGACTAAGCTGCAGAAAAACGCGATTAAAATATAACAAAAATATAACAGTATTTTCCAATCAATTTCAGATGTCTTTTACTTTAACAGATTTTATTTCAGTCTTAATTACAAAAATATATAATGGTCAAATTGGAATAATGCACAACAAATAATAACTTTCATAATGCGCGAATATTTAAACTAGATGCATATGTCGCAAGTAAGCCTCAAAACGTGCATAACTTTATGTATTAAATTTTGTTTTTATGTAGTAAAACTGAATTTATAGATATTTATATATGACACGTATATACTCGACAACAAAAATCCGAATTTACATATTCGCGCTATTCATGACTGATTATCCAGCGACGCTGTTTCAAAGCAATTGCAGGAAATGTTCAATATTTAATTATTCGACGCGTGACATATGTCAGAAAGAGTAGTTATACGTCAAATGATGACGTATAACTACTCTTGTTCTAGTTATATGTCAAAGTGTGTGACAGCAGTAATCATAGAGTTCGATGTAATCATAGAGTTCGAAACCATGCAAACAAATTCAAACCTATTTGTAAGATTCTTAATCCCATCACTAGATAGAACACGCCTGATAAACACAATTATATTAATATAGCTGCAACAAAACTGAATATTATAAGTATTATTGCATAAATGTTAATAGTAAATCGCCTGCAATTTTCCAGTTATAAATATAATATGTAATATTGCATGTTATATCATTATATTCTAATATATAATATAAATAGTTGACATAGTTAAATAATTAATAAAATAATTAAGTTTAAATATATAATTAACTTATTAATAATTCCTAAAATTTATTTATATGGGAATTGAACTCTTATTTTGCATTTCAAGCAGTCAGTAAATGAACAATTTTCCATTGATTCCCCCAATTTCTAAACAATCAGTTTAATTTTTTGTATCCTCTGTTGGAATTGCATCAGAGAAATTAATCATATAGCGGTAAATGAAAGAACTATAACCGATATTACTATACATATCTTATATGTATGATATCGGTGTGTTTCTGCCATTACTTCATGACAACAGACTATGCTGTGTTTCTGCTGTTCTTGCTGTTATTTCTTGAGACGATAGCGCATGCTCGATTTTTGCCACGTTTTTGCCGTCACATCGTACTTGCTGATGAGCTCGATTTCTGACGATATTCTGCCAATATAGCATGACGTCATGTTATGTTCAGTTTTGATTTAGTTTCTGTTGACATATTGTGCCAACATGCAATACTCAAATTCTATTGTTTTTATATCAAGAACTTTCGCTTAATTTTTGCAGCATATTTTGTAGCATATTATGACGCAAGTTTGCTCGTTTTCTGCTGCATTTTTGCCGACATTACTGAAATGGCAAACCATACTCGACTGCTGTCGGATGTCTGCCAACATAATATGTAATGCACAATTTGCAATACGTAATCGTCGCAGATTTGCCTATTTGGATCTATATATGTGGAAGGATTTTAAGATATTTTAATAATTTGCCTATAAACTAACGAAGATAACATAATTTAAAATATTGATAATAATAAAATTAACAAACAAAAATACTAAATAAAATAAAAATAGCAACTTGATTATTTTTGAAACAATACACATATTTATTTAAAAAACTTAATATATAAATGTGCACAGTTCAAACACGCTCTAAATGTGCTTAACTATATGTTGAAAGCATTTCTGACGCTTAATATATATATGGAGTTATTAATGCTTTAATTTACGAAAATATATAAATAACTTCATGTATTAAATTAAAACATTAATAATCTAGTGTATATACATCACATTTGTCAAACTATTCAGTAATTAAAAAATTAAATTAATATCTCCTCTCTTTCTCTCTATTTATTGAGAAACTATGATTCTAAAAATTAATTTATTGAGCATATATCAGTAATAGTTAACTTTACACTTTCAATTTATGGACCATGCTAACGTAATATCTGATATATACATTTTCAACATGTTGAATATATTGAGTATTAAATTTACAATGTTAATGCATCTATTATCTATTATATGGAAAGAGCATATGATGGAAGGGTCATGCCCCGTGCGTTTTGTGAAACGGATTTTTTTCAGATATACTATTCGGAGATTTAGTTTCGGAGCTATTTTAAAGTCTGTGGACTCAATGTGCCGCGAAATATGCGTTACCCTTCTCCACCTTCATCATAATACCGATGCCATATAGATGGATACAAATCCCCGGGGAAACTCTTCATATCTATAACCGTCTTTCTTTTCAAACTACCTATCTGAAACTGTCTCCGCGATGTACATCGTGTCTTGGGGTAGTTTTAAACAATTCGCTGCTCAACTCCTGCTACGATTCAATATATTGTCATTAAATATGTATATTGCTATTCGAGGATATGGTGTTACGATACGATATTATGATAGCTTTTTTATTTCACTTAAGCTAGGAACTTTCACATAAATAAAATTTGTATTATTTACAAACGATATGATGCTGCATTAAATTTATTTACCAGCAATCTCAATTTTTGGAATAAAATTTTTGGAATGAAGAAACTGTAATTACAATTACATATTTTATATATTTATTAAGAATCCGTTTGTTTTATGCATCTTTTTAAACTTGTGTAGGAAATTGTCCTATATCTTTTTATTCACATTAAACATTATTTTTTGTCTCATTTTGTCTATATTCTTCAATTCGATACAAAATTCATTTGCTTCATATCCACTAAAATCAAATCTGTTACCAGTAAACACCGTTATATTAATGTTATATAAGTATATAATAGGTTATATAATAGGACTGAATATTACAGACAATATTGCATGAATGTTATCGGTAAGCTACCGGTTAATTTTAATTTCTCACTCATAAATGTAATATATTGTATATTGCCGATTTTGGCATTTTGCTGCACCACTAACTTTCAAGATTAAAAATTAAATTGTAAATAAACTACTGTTTGTTACTAATTACAAAGCTGAAAATAAGTTCGACTTGGTGCAGAGAAGTAATGCTATACTGACACTTATCTATTGGCTAATACGAGCAATACTATTGCTCGTACAAACATAGCAGAGTTTGAAGAGTTCTGCGGAATGGTAGTTTTATCTGAACAGATAATGAAAAGAATAAATCATAATGACATGTAAAAATGAGATTTCAAAGAAAAGATGAATAAAATGTTAAATCCTCCAATTATTGAAAGTTTAATTCTATTCCATAACATCTTTGCAATATATATTTAAATAATGAAAATTCATACATAGCAATATTGCATTACGGAAATTAATTACAATTTTATATTATATCATTGAAATAGGTATCATTTTAATTCTGTTTTGGCAACGGATAAAATATTTAAAAATGGACAGTTAGTAAAGTAGTAAAAAATAAGTTTGATATTCAACTTTTATCTTTTCAAAAACTAATACGTTAGAACAAATATTCATTCCCAGTCAATATCAGGTTTCCTAGCAGATTTGAATCATGAGAGCTTATGGACAAACAATTGCTTATGTTATAAAAGAGAACGAGACAAACTTCTCTTAGTTGAAAAAAATAAATTTTAAGGATTTAATTTATGAAGTAAATATTAAAGGAGGCAATATATTGTTACGTCCTTGCAATCTGCTGTGTTCCTGCCTGCATATTTGTGTTCCGTTGTACATGGATGAGGATCGTATGAAGTGAGATTGAAAGAGAAGGATCATCTCTTAGAGGGTTCTCAAGGATTGTTTATCAACAAGGGCGGACATCTTATGACGAGCCATTTTGTCAGAGTCTTGCGACGGTCGTCCTAACGTGCGGACGTGTTTACGGACGGCTTATATTATTATAAAAATTCCTTTGTTCAGATTCTTGTTACGTTTCACGAGTTAATATTAAAGTTCTTGAGTTTCTTTAATAAATAGTTTTATTTCCGGCGCGAATGTTTGTGTGTATGAGCGACTGTTACGTTCGCGCTTTGATATATCGAAGTGACCCGCAGACGTAACAATATGTATATACAGGGTGTCCAGAGTCAATCATATCATCCGTCGTGTGCAGGTAGAGCAGATTAAATCGAGTAGGAAAGTCCTCTACCATTTTGCGATCTTCGCAATAATTAATGAAAAATTAATTAAAAAAGATCAGCCAATCTGCGCGAGTAGAAGCGCTCGGCGAGAATAGACAGCCCACTCGGGGATCAAGCGTTATGCGCCGCTCGTACATATTAGCCATAGACTACTCTTACACGCGTCACCCTTAATCGGGTTTAATAACATAGTAGTTCTAGGGCTGGCCAATCATAGTTATTCCATTCTTCAGAGGAATAGCTGTGATTGGCTACTTTTATAACTATCGATTTAATTAAACCCGATTAAGGATAACGTGTAAACGTAGTCATAGTCCTTTGTAGAGCGCTCCTCCCCACTTCGTCGCGCGCCTAGCAACCGCGTAAACACATTAGGCTATCTCTTTTCGCCTAGTAACCACGTAACACTGGACTGTCTTTGTCTCTCTCTGTGTGTGTGTGTGTGTGTGTGTGTAATTGTTCAGATAATAATGCATAATAATGATAATAATTTAATTTCAACAGGGAAAAGAAAGAGATGGTGACCTTGATTTTACCTGTCACGAACTTGTCTCTGACCTTAATTTGTCAGAGACAAATTGATTATTTCAAAATCAATTTTATTTTCTCAAATGGAAATCTCCTTTTTTATTACTTTTTTTGTTTATTAGGTCAAAATGAATACTTTTTGTTTCTTAACATTTTTATTTAAAACGCATGATTTTTGAGATATTTTATTTTAAGAACCAGATAAACTGGCTAAGACCAACTTAGGGGTCGGCAGCAGACACGGTGAAGACCTCTATCGGTCTGCCGTGAATTACGAATTCGCTCATCCCTTATTATGGCCAAAAAAAACTGAGTGAATCCTATTAAAATCGTGATATTCGTAATCAGTAGGATCGTCTAGGTCGCTACAGAGGGATTTTCTGATAATAAAACTTCTAATAAACGTGGAGAATGTGCTACTGCATGTTTATTAGAAGTTTTATTTTGACCTTTTTTTAGAAAATTGCTCTGTAGCGACTTGCGGACGATTCTACTGATTACAAATATCATGATTTTAATATGATTCTTTCAATTTTTTGACCGGGATGAGCAAATTCGTAATTCACGGTCGACCGATAGAGGTCTCCACCGTGTCTCCTGCCAACCTTTTAGGCCAAATCTACAATAAGTGTAGTAAGCATTAAGCCTTAAGGAATTAATCAATCACAGTTGAATGTGAGAAGAATAATCGAATATGATTGGTTAATTTCTTCCGGCTTAAGGTTTACTACACCTATTGTAGATCCGGCCTTAGACAATTCAAGTAAAGCTGAGTTTAAACGACCGCCGCTAGATGTCTACCGCATTTCGACAGTTTCCGTAAACCAATAATCTTCAATGCTTATAAAAGCATCATTAAAATCAAGCATTTTTTATACCATCAATAGAGCGCGATGTCGGGCAGAACATCAATGAAATCTAGTTTTAACAGGATGGAGCACCTGCTCATTATAGTCAAAAGGTTTGCGAGTACTTAAATGAGAAATTTCCTATAATAGGTAGATAGGAAGAAGAAGAGCAATAGCATGACCACCACAATTACCTGATCTCTATACTCTAGACTACTTTTTTTAAGGATATCTAAGAAATAGAGTTTAATATTAAGTGAACTTTAAATACAAAGCATAATAATTTCCCAACACATTCCCAATGGTCATCCTGTATGTACACTGGCGGACAGTGATTTGTTTCCTGAGGTAACATTCCTGGGAGAACATAAAAGTATATCTGGCGCCACCAGTCGGCAGCGGTCTACTAGCGCGGACTTATCAACACTGATTCACTGATCGACTCGATCGCTGAAATATACTACGTTGGATCGATAAAGAACAACATGCGCGCGATCACAAAGAACATTAGAAATAATATTGAATTAGAAATAATATTGAAATAATCTTGAATTAGAAAATATTGTATTTATTAAAAATATTATGTTAAGTTTGATATAGTTTTTCTTTTATTGCATATATATAATTATAAATTCACGATCATATTAAGTTAATCAAATTGTTATATCTTTATAAGTAAAATTTATTCTTAAATGCAAGATAATTTGTGCAATAGAAATTAAATCACGTCTCAGAAACGTTCTTGTTGATTTGTGCCCAGTTTGTTCATTAAATAAATTATTCCTTCGACGTTTTTTTATTATCAGCAATGATTGTACGCAGGATTCGTTTACAAAAGATTGTTTCTTTATAAACAGCAAAGACCATATGCAAGATTTATTTACGAAATGGAGTATGTTAAAAGCGGAAATATATTTCTGTAAAACATGAAAAGTCAATCAAATGATTATATTCTTACATGAATCTACTTTTATATGCAAGATAACTTACGTAATAGAAATTAAATCAGACTACACTTCTCAGAAACATTTTTGCATCTGGATTCGTTCACTAAATAAATTATTCCTTTTAAAGCAACAAGAGAACTATATGTGCAGGATTTGTTTATAAAATAAACTTACAGAATAGATTGTTCTTTCAAAAACAGCAAGAAAACATTTTATTATTATAATATTTATATTAACTGCAGAAATCGATAAAAAATAAATTTAAGATAATCAAATTGTTATATTCTTAAATGGAGTATCTGCTTTTAGATGCAAAATAACTCGTACAATATATGCAAGATTTAATGATGCTACGGACTAAATTGTTCTTTTGAAAAAAGTAAGGACTGTATACATGTGTAGGATATTTTTATTATCAATATTATAAGATTATAGAAACGGCTAAAATTTAAATCAAAGCGACCGTATGATTTAAATTGTTATTTCTCTCGAGGTGAGCTAAGCTGAGGGCAACGCGAAAGTCGCCTTCCAAAATATTGGAGAGAGCGATAAGAGAGGGTAAGAGCGAGCGCGAGTCTAGTCGCGAGCGAGGAGAGCGCTGTGTGTTGCGTTAGCTCCGAGAGCGACGGGAATATCCGAGGAGAAGACTCGAGAAGTGGTAGTATTGTTTTTGGTTGCTGTGTATTCGCGTGATTTTTCTCAGTGAACCGTACTTCAGTGAAATGTACTTCAATAAATCAACTTTTCATCTGTTAATTTTTGGTTAATTTGTGTTGCAATTTCCAAGTTAATATCCTGAAGCCTACAGATAATTTATCAGAAGTGGGATAGATCACGTGTCCTTTAAGAACAAGGTCTGAGAAGCAGTGAGAAATTTAATTATATAATCGGAGCATTATTTTAATCTGGAGTGATTAATTTATCGGATATTCGGAGTGAGTATGATCGGGTGATCAGTTATATATTGAAGATTCGAGAAGAATTCCGATCTTGGCAACGTGAACAGTCAGTGGGTGTTCACGTGATCGCGTGTGCTACCCGGTGTTGATGGGTAGAAGGTCGGATGGTTGTTGACGGTTTTTATGGATCGTGCGTCTTTGGAGTCAGTGCCGATCAACGGTTTGCGAGTGATAGCGGCAAAAATTAGAGTATCCGCGGCGGGATCTAGAGACGCGATTCTTGAGAGAATAGTGGATTTCTACGCAAGGAGAGGAGCAATGGATCCGAGTGGGACGGTGCCAGCCGGAAGTGCGGGAGGAGGAGAGATAGGGGGTCTCTCGCAGCCTTCGCGGCAGCCGGTGAGGGGGTCGCCGGTCGCGGCGGGTCCTTCGGGTGCGGGGTCCTCGGCGGCGGTGAATCTGGAGGAAATCGTGCGAGCGGTGGTCGGCGTGTTGGATGCGCGCGAGAGAAGTGAGAGAGAGGAGAGACGCCCTTCTTCTCGGGGAAGCGGTGCCGGCTCTTCAAGTAACGCAAGCAATCCGGACAACAATAATTGGTCTCAAATAAAATTCGCGACCAAATTGATTCCCACATTCCACGGAAAAGAGGAAGAAAATGTGAAAAAGTGGATCGAGCGAATTTCCAGTGTAGCTCGACTATATAATTTGAGAGACGACGTTTTGGTTTTGGCGGCCGTATCGCAGTTGAAGGACAGGGCGCAGGAGTGGTATAATCGCCAAGATTTGGAGTCTGTATCGTCGTGGGAAAATTTCAAATTTCAAATAAGACGACATTTTGAAATAAAAGAGTCGTACACTGCCACCTTGGCACGCATCGGTCAGAGAGTGTGGAAATCTCATTCGGAGAAATTTATTGACTACGCGGAGGAAAAATTGACGCTGCTGCAAACACTCTCTCTTACGGAAAAAGAAAAAATTGATTTGTTGGCGGATGGTGTTAGAGATCCTGTGCTCCGAAAACTCGTGTTAAGCACGTGGATAACGAACATTCCAGATTTTTTGGAACATGTTCGTCGTATAACAGAAGACACGACTATACCCAAATATAAAGACAACAATAATCGCTTTGGAGGTCGTGGAAGTCAGATCAACAAAAATCAAGGCGCGCGGCCGGTGGGTACGGGGATTACGTGCTATAACTGTAAGCAGCCGGGGCATCTGTCGAGGGACTGTACACGGAAGAAAATCACGTGCTACAAGTGTGGACAAGAGGGTCATATCAGCGTGAACTGCCCGGTGAAGTCAACAGCGAGAGGATCGAGCCACGTGATCGTGCAGGAGGAACAGCCGATGGAGAGTGTCGGAGCCTTGTCTGGAAGCCAGGTGCAGATAAATGCGATGGATTTTGCTACCCAAGGAGAAGCGTGCGTAAGGGTTAGTTTGAGGGGAAATCCGCAAGTAAGTTTTTCGGCGCTTGTAGATACGGGAAGTCCGGTGAGTCTGATTAGACATTCTGTTTTTAAAGAATTCTTTCCGAATAAGGAGGTTTTTCCGGTGATAAGTGGAATTAAATTAAGAGGGGTGAATGATTCGATAATTTCAATTTTCGGTAAATTTCACGATCAGATTTTGTTGCCGACGCTCACGGATTCGCGTCATGATATTGAATTGTTAATTGTAAGCGATAATACGATGCACTACGACATTCTGCTGGGTAGACAATTTTTTGTAAAATCTAACATTAAACTAATTTTTAATCAAGGTGAATTTATTTTCGAAAAGTCGAATGAGACTACTGATTTTGTGCATGCAATTTTATCAATTGAGGTAGAGAAATTAAATGATTATGATCAAATAGAAAATAATTTAGATAAAAATCTTCCTTTTAAAGTAAAAAATGATTTATTAAATGTTTTTAAAACAGTCGACTCTTTAAAAATTGACCCGGTGCAGGATGACTACAGTGTGAAATTAAATATTAAAGAGCATTCACTCTTTCGATTCGCGCCACGTAGAATGTCGTTCGCGGAAAAGAGAGAGCTCGATGCGATTGTCGACGATTTATTGGAGAGGGAAATAATCAGACCCAGCGTATCGTCTTATTGTTCTCGTGCGATTTTGATTCCGAAAAGAGATGGAAAGAAAAGGATGTGTATTGATCTTCGACCTTTGAATCAGCGGGTGCATCCTCAGAAATATCCTTTTCCGGTAATTGAGGATCATTTGGACAAATTATATGGGAAAAAGATCTTTACCAAACTGGATTTAAAAGACAGTTTCCATCAAATCAAGATTCATCCAGAGTATACCAAATATTTTGCCTTTGCAACTCCCAGTGGACAGTATGAGTACCAGCGATTGCCGTTTGGTTTCTCGGAGTCACCAGCGGAGTTTCAAAAGCGCATATTTCACATCTTTAATGAATTGATACGGGCTAATAAAGTGTTAATTTATATAGATGATTTGTTAATTGCATCTGATAATATGGAGGATAATCTGAAAGTTTTGAGAGAAGTATTGATCTTGCTTAAGAAATATGGTCTCGAATTGAATTTGTCCAAGTGTTCTTTTTTGTCGAGGGAGATAGAGTATCTGGGATATTGGATATCGAATGGCGGCGTTTCCTTATGTAAAAGACATGTACAGGCGATTTTGGATTTTCCGCAACCAACCAATGTAAAGAGCTTGCAGGGTTTTTTAGGCCTTTGTAATTATTTTCGGCGCTTTATACAAAATTTCGCCATTAAAACGGGTCCGTTGCAAAAATTGCTTAAGAAAGATTCGCCGTATAATTTTGATACTGAGTGTGAGAAGTCATTTAATTTATTGAAAGAGGAGTTGACTTCCCCTCCCGTTCTCTGTATATATAATCCGTCGGTAGAGACTGAGTTACATACCGATGCTAGCAGCCTTGGTTTTGGAGCAATTTTACTGCAGAAGCAGTCGGACGGTCGTTTTGGGCCAATAGCCTATTTTAGCAAGTCAACGTCGGACACGGAGAAAAAATATCATAGTTTTGAATTGGAAACTCTCGCCATCGTTAAGGCGATTGAAAGATTTCACGTGTACCTTCAAGGAATTAATTTCACTATAATTACAGACTGTAATTCGCTCGTCTTGGCGATGAAAAAAATTAACATCAATCCGCGCATTGCCAGATGGAGTCTGTTTTTACAAAATTATCATTTCGTTCTGAAACACCGTTCGTCAAATAGAATGATACATGTTGATTGCTTAAGTAGAAATATTATGTTTATTAATCCAATTTCCGTGGAGGATGAATTAATGTTTAAACAATTGTCGGATCCGAAACTAAGAGAGCTGGCTGAGGAACTCGAGTCTAAAGATAATAAATATTTTACTTTGATTGACGGGGTAATATTTAAAAACTATAAAGAAAAACATTTATTTGTAATTCTCGAAAACATGATAAACAGTGTTATCAAAATTTATCACGATGATTTGGGCCATGTAGGTGCCGAAAAAACGGTCCGCGGAATTTTGGATCATTATTGGTTTCCGTGTCTTAAATGGAAAGTTAGATTGTACATAGATAATTGCGTCAAATGTTTGAGTTGTTCTGTTGCGTCTGGTAAAAAAGAAGGAGAAATGGAAATGGTGGAGAATAGTTCAAGGCCAATGGAACTCTTGCACGTCGACCATTTCGGGCCGCTTGAAAAAACAGAAAAGGGTTCGAAATTTATTTTAGTCGTAATTGATTCATATACGAAATATGTATGGCTTTATTCCTGCAAGTCCACCGCCTCAGAAGAGGTCATTAGACATTTTTCATCTTTGTTTAATTCTTTCGGACTTCCGTCTAAGATAGTAAGTGACCGAGGAACTGCATTTACCTCGAAGCAATTTACCGAATTTGTACGAGCTAACGATATTGAGCTTACTATGACAGCGGTGGCCTCGCCCTGGGCCAACGGGCAGGTAGAGCGCGTGAATCGTTTCCTCAAGTCGACCTTAACCAAATTAAACGATCATCCGGCGGATTGGGAATTAAATTTAAATAAAGCGCAATATGTGTTAAATAATACGATTCACCGAGCGATAAACGCCACTCCGAGTCATTTACTTTTCGGGTACACTCAACGTAATAAAAATGACGATGAATTAAGACAATTGATTGAGAATCTTACCGAGATCGATAAAGATCTGGTTCAGACGCGCAGCGACCTAAGAGATTCCGCCGAGATAGCTAACCGAGCGTTAAAAGAATACAACAAAATCCAATTTGACAAACGGCATAAAAAGCCAACTCAGTATCGCGAGGGTGATTTGGTGTTAATAAGAGTGCTTCAGTTTAAACCCGGTACAAATCAGAAGTTATTGCCCAAGTTTAAGGGCCCGTATCAGATCAAAAAGGTTTTGAATAAAAATCGATATGTTGTCACAGACGTGCCAGGCTATAGTCGTAATATAAAACCTCTAAACACCATTTTATCCGCCGATAAAATTAAAAAATGGATAAATGTACATGACCACGATTCAGGAGAATCGCAGTTATAAAATGAAAAAAAAAAAAAAAATGTATCATATTGTATATGCGATAATTTGTAGCGATTTTCTTTTGTAAAATCTTTTTTTTTTTAGACTGATTTTAATATGTTTATTTTTGACTCTCGCTATGAAAATTAGTTCGAGACGAACTAACGTGTCAGAATGGCCGAAGCTGTAGGATATTTTTATTATCAATATTATAAGATTATAGAAACGGCTAAAATTTAAATCAAAGCGACCGTATGATTTAAATTGTTATTTCTCTCGAGGTGAGCTAAGCTGAGGGCAACGCGAAAGTCGCCTTCCAAAATATTGGAGAGAGCGATAAGAGAGGGTAAGAGCGAGCGCGAGTCTAGTCGCGAGCGAGGAGAGCGCTGTGTGTTGCGTTAGCTCCGAGAGCGACGGGAATATCCGAGGAGAAGACTCGAGAAGTGGTAGTATTGTTTTTGGTTGCTGTGTATTCGCGTGATTTTTCTCAGTGAACCGTACTTCAGTGAAATGTACTTCAATAAATCAACTTTTCATCTGTTAATTTTTGGTTAATTTGTGTTGCAATTTCCAAGTTAATATCCTGAAGCCTACACATGAGATGTGTTTACAGAATAGATTGTTCCTTCAGAAGCAGCAAGAACGTCGTGTTCCTTGATAAGAAACAAAAAAAGCTATTTATTTTTTATAATAAATACTAGTTTTGTTCGAAAATTTTTCTTAATGCCCAAATATTCAAACTATTTTAATAGTCAAATCTTCGAATAAATTAATCATTGGTTTCGTTCGAACGGTCTGGATATGAAACTCGAACTTTCTATTACGAAATATTTAAACTGTTTAATCACATAATTCGTTCAATTCTGAACTCTATTTTTAACATTAGATTTTTGTTTTCAGTGATTTGTAAAACTCTAAAATCCGAGTAAACATTTAAAAAATGTTCGGCGGATTATCTATGATTTTTTATAACTTAATTTATAGCTTTTTAAATAGATTTAATATTTAATCACAAAATTCTTAATTTTAATTTTAAAACAAATTCTTTTTAAAGATTAAAAGTTCTAACAATATATTTTATTTGAATTGAATAAAATTTGTTTAATATATCACTGCACTGCCATTATAGCATGATACGTTCAAAAAGACCCATTTTCAAAGTTTAAACAAAGTTCTCAAAATTATGAAATGATAAAGCATTTTAAAGATCAAAATTGTATCTAATATACTAAATATAACGGGAAATGGTTATTCCATTTCTTGGATTTAAAAATAAATTATTTTTTATTGAGACCTGTATAATTATGATGCCGCCGTAACATTTCTCAAATTGTCAGAAAAAAATTGCGATAAAATTTTACGTAAAATTGGGAAAAGATGATAAAGAAACATTCACTTTAATTCAAAAAAATGCTATGAATAATAAATTTTAGACCATAGCTGTTTTTAAGTAATAGAAACATTTTAAGAAAAGAAACATCTCAGTATATAGCGAAGAAAATGAGTACTCTTCAGATACTATTGCATATACAGCACCTCAAATAATTGTTGATAATATAACAATGTACACGCATGAATATACAGTAGGATTGGAGATTTATAATACTAGTGTCAGTTTGTTGATTTTTTCTATATTTAGCAGTGTTATATCAATCCACATAATTGCAGAATTGCTCTCGTATTTTATTATCACTTTTTAAATAAAAATAAACTCATAAATAAAATGGTTTATTTATAATACAAAAAATGTCTCAACTTTCGTTATAAATTGATGCTAATGCCTAAGCACACATGATATGTATAAAAACACATCATTTGCAGGAAACATCAGAATCGTTATTTAAGCAACAATGTGTGTTGTGTGCGTATGTGTGTGTGTATGTGTGTCCGTGTGACAAGGACGTCACGTTTTAATGAGCGCATAGTCCGAAGTCACTAGTTGAAGTCAATTCAATAGCAGTTAACAAATTGTTGGCAAGAGAAGGGTGAATAGGGAGGGTTTGCGGTTAATGCGAGGGGGTTGACAGGGAAATGCATAATACGTTGTTACCCCATCTACCCCAGATTCATCCCTTCCATGAGCAGTAATTGTCTCTCGAAACCCCGATATTGGGATGAACTATCTCATAATTAAAATTACCCTACTGGTGACCAACTCAATCTAAATGCACTTGAATCTATCTTTTTGTATCGTTTATTTGTTTATTTTATCTTCTTTTTTAATAAGAGCTCTTTATATATAAAATCAAAATAAATAATTTTTAAACAAACTTATCATGTTGCTGTTTAAAGAGTATATTTCCTCTGTTAAGAATATGAAAAAGTAGTAAATCTATTCACATTATTCGTAATTCTGATTAAAATAATATAAATTATAAATAATAATTATAGTAAAAAAATACTGATTAATGCGAGTTCTCATTCTTGACCTTAATTTTTAATTTTAATTTTTACACACAAAATAATTTTTACAATTTTTTATATTAAATCAACATTTGTATATTGCTGCATTTTTATATCGCTAAAAATGCAGTATCAGAATATCTTTAAATAAGGGATTATTAGATATTTGATAATTTGCGCGTATTTTACAATGATTAAATAATTCAAAGCATTAACAATGATAAAATTAAGAAGCATTAATATTAAATAAAAAGAGAATATCAACTTGATTATTTTTGAAATAACACAAATTTTTATTAAATAAATAAAATATAAATTTGCATTATTTTTAAGAATCTCGTTATTTAAATATATCTCTAATATTAAATCAGGTATTACATCAGAATAGCGATATATAAAAATTTTTATGTTTACTCGTAATACGCCATATTCTACTATTGATTTGGTAAAGCAAAAAATAATACAGATGCAAAAAAAATAATACTGACTGTTATGCAACTTAACAAGCTACAATTAACCCAGCTTGGGAAACCGCGGTAAGTAATTTCGAATTTCTTTCATGATTCAACCACTTATCTATGGAATTCATTTAAAATAAAGTCGCACTCGCAAAGATACTCGATTCGCTAGCCGAAAGATATTGAGAACAAAGAGGTCCAATGATACTGATACTGATACAAATGTACACTCGACAAGAGGCTACGAGTAGTAGAACTTCGCGGCTAAAAGCGACTCTTCAGTCGCGTGGATATTAAACTTTGAAGATGTCACTCGTCGCCATATCGCCCGCGTCTCACGGTGTCTGACTCAGCTACTATCACTCACTACTTAATAACTTCGAGGGAACAGATAAAGTGCTGCTAAACACCATGGGCATGCCGTGTGCGAACACGTCATTACCTTGGCTAACCAAAGATTCGATAAAGATCCTGATGTATCGCCCACGATGAGTTGTTTTGAATGATTGTATGTATAGTAAAATGCTATACCAGAAGAGCGAAAAATCTCCAATCTGAAATTTTTAAGTAAGATATAAAAAATATTTTTCTCTGAAACGTATGGAAAATGTATGAGGCTCTTTTAAATGTCTGCTTATTATTTGTAAACTTCGTCAAATATTTATCGCGTATTATATATATCGTTGAATATTTATCGTAAATAATATATCATGATTTAAAGATACTTTCAAAGAATCGATTTTTCGATTTTCAATATTAAACAAGCTTCGATAAGTATCTTAGCTATTTATTGAAATTTAATCTTCATATGACCATAAGTTTAAAAAAAGTCATACAATTATATTAAAGCAAATACAAATAATCTTCAAATCTCGAAAATGATGTTTTTTTTATTCAGAACAAAGTTACACTGACTATACAATATTTCCTTTAGAGAAGAATAACTTTGATCCGAAAGATACTTTTTTTAGTTTTGAAAGTAATTACGGGAAAGATTAAACCAGATCACTCTGTATATAATAAAGAAATTTAACTTCCTAGAGAAATAAGCTATATAAAAAGTCTATGTTATAAGCTAAATGTCATATGAATATCACGTAAAAAATTTATATTTGTATATAATGAGAGAGAAAACAGCATTTAACAACATTTTATCCTTTCTGAGCAGATTGCGTTATCACTGATATTCATCACAGATAAATATTTTGTTGGCACGAAATGTAAACGGAACGTTACGATATGAAAAAGTATAATCACAAATGGCATGAAAATGTGTAAATGTTCGCATTAGTTTTCTACTTTAATATTCTCATAGATTAATAATTAATTATACACGGATAAAATCGCGACCGGGAAAGCTGAAATTATCGTGCACCAATCGATGGAAGGTCGAATGAATTTTTTATGCCATGTCGCGCGCGCGCGCGCATGTACTATTGCGTTGTGTGTGCTTTTGCTATTTATTCGATAACGCAGCAGTTAACGCGCCAACGTATCCGTGAGAAGATTTCGTTATACTTTTCCATTTTGCTTGACCATATACTACTCATCACGATTTAACAATTGTAACTCGTTCAAACTTCATCCATAAATTGACAAACTTTATAATCAATCAGTTAGATATGGAGAAGATCAGGATACAAATTCGGCACAATGCATCGTATTCGAAAGCAGGATGTTGGAATATCTTGAAAAAACAGGCCGCTGAATTTTGCTCCAACACCGGATTACACGGTTACAAATATATCAGTCAAACTCAACGTCCCAAAACGGAGCGGTATGTAGAGATTTCTCAATTTTAACTTTTTATCATAAACATGGACTAATCTATCTAAGAGAAAATTCTCTAATACATTCAATACCAGAAGATATTTTATTGTTAGTCGATTTAATAATTCGCATTTTGAATGCGAATTCAAAGCATTAAATATGCTTTAACTTTAATGGGAAACATTTTTAATAGCTTTGTTAAGTCCTTATTAAAGTAAATAAAAATAATATCTGTATTCACACAAATATATAACACACACAATACACAAGTTATACATTTTATAGTCAAAGAAGCTTGCAAATGTATAAAATTTAAATAGTAATAATGTTAATAAGATATGCTAATAAAAAGTGTTAATAAGAATGTGTTAATAAAATTAAATGTCAAGCGTGCAATCTTATTGATAATTTCTCAACGTGAAATTGTCATAAAATGTAGGAAATTATGAAATAAATTAAACGTTCTTTATATATATATTATATAATATAATCGACAACTATTTATAGAATTATTTGGGCAATAACGGTATTTGCATCATTATGCTGTGCTCTCGTTTTAATGAAAATGTCTTGGAATTATTATGCTACTCATCCCACCATGACAGTCATCGAATCGACGCATCATGGAATATGGAATTATCCGTTTCCTGCAATAACAGTATGCGATATTAATCGTGTGTCTTACAACTTGACTAAAGAATTTGTCAAAAATTTGTGAGTACTTAGCATCTGTTATCTATAAAGTATCAAAAATGTTTGGTGAAACAAAAATTATTTAGACATTCTTGCTACTATCTACAATATTGGTACAAAATTTATTCTTCTTTTGCTATGTTAACTGCATTCTTTTGCAGAAGGACACCATCCAATGTCTCGAAAGAATTTTTTATTCAAGAAATGCGATTGATGAACGAATTGTTAATACCGGGAATATTTGGATATGACGTTCAAAAGAATCTCACTCGCCTACAAGATATTATAGATGATAACAGTATGTCGATTCTTGATGTAGCGAGATTGGTATGTATCAAAATTATTTCTAATTATTTATTAATTTACTAAATTAATGATTTTATAAAATTATTATAAATTAAGACACTTTAATTCCTACATTACATTTTACTTTTCAGCACTGCTGTTCTGAAAAAAAAAATTAATCGTTGCTACTTTTTTCCAGATTACGCAAAATTGCAGTACTCTATTGGCTATGTGCAGGTGGAAGGGCAGAGTCGAGCAATGTGACAAATACTTCAAGCAAAGTTTATCGCGGGATGGCTTGTGCTGCAGTTTTAATTATTACACTTTTCCAGATACGATACCGGAGAAGTATAAACATAATTTTTAGAATTTTACATTGTAGGCATAATGCTTAAGACTTACAAAAAAAATCTTATTGGCTTCCTACTGATTTCAACAAAAAAATCCACAATTACTTTGTTATAATTATATTGTGTTGATCGATTTTACACATGTGCGGAACGACTAATAAACGATACCTGTGATTATAATCGGTTCGAATGCTCTTGCATAATTTAGAAAAACATGCGCTTTAGTTGCGCCAACTTAACATAATTTTTGCTATAAAAAACACTCTAATTTAAATGTTTTATTTGTGTAAATAGATCCATCACTATTGCAATATTTATATTTCCAATAAGACTTAAAGCAAAAGATAAAAAAATTAAAAATATAAAAAAAAAGAATGTGTGTATAGTAGGATCGTGATACAACATTTGTGTGTGTGTGTGTGTGTGTTAAAATACAGACAAAAAAAGATTTTTTTACAATTTAATTTGCAATGAAAGTATCAAGTAAAAAAAAAAAAACACGTTTTTATCCATTTTTTAATATACATATATCAGAATATGTAAAATTGAATAAATCAGAATATGTAAAATCAAAAATGTGTAAAACTCACGAACATTAAAATCCAGTCCTGCGTTTAATGTATTTAGCATAATCATCACATAATACCGCATATTTCTCGATTAACATAATTTTTTTGTTAAAGTTTGGAGCGATCTGCTGCCTGCGGGTTCGAAACTGGTATGACTATAATAGTAAATTCTGAACCCAATGATTATCATGCCACTCTTCTCGGAGCATATGGAATAAAGGTAAATATAATCAATTTGCTTCTTATTTCTTTAAGTCTAAAACAATTTTTTTCTGAAATAAAATTATCATTAATAATCATTAAAAATATATCATTAAAAACAATAATTAATAATCAAGTAGGGTAAATAAATGGCCATAAGAGCCGAGCGCAGTAATTGGGGCGCAAAAAGAAAACTTTATTATACATTAGTGTTACTTAGCGTACGTTTCGGTCCATTTTCGGACCATCTTCAGCGCAACTCCGCAAATATAATAAAATTAAAGAAATTACAGAGAGCCGTTCGGCTTTCCTAAGTGTTCACTTAGGTCCTTCGTGATAAATTGTTCCTTCATGATTGCATATGTTCTTAAATTGTTTCTTCATGATTGCATATGTTCCCTCAATCTCAGAACAATTTAAGAATATCACGAAGGACCTAAGTGTTCAGCTCTCTGATTACAGTCTGAATAAGATGCGTAATTACATCAAAACGCACAAAGCATCCTACCAAAATCCGCACGTAGGAATGTCGTATACAAGATTAACTGTAATAACTGCAACGCTTCTTATGTCGGGCAAACAGGGAGACAATTACACACGAGAATGGGGGAACATCGGAATCATATTAGAAGAAATTCGGGAAATCTTTCAGTAATTACAGATCGATAGAGTTGAATTCGGACATGATTTTGACTGGGACGGTGTGGAGATTCTAGACGATGAACCATTTTTAGATAGAAAACTAATGTCAGAGATGATATATATTAAAAGACAGCAACATGGATTAAATTTGCAGACGGACACTGATTGCTTATCCGATTCCTATATTTATGCAATAGACAGGCTTCCGAAATTGTAAACACCGAGATATTCTTGTCTATATTTACATATGTGTTGTGTTTATACTTTTTTTTTACGGTTAAATTTGTCTTCTTTGTGCGGTTAAATATTACGACGTCACGATAGGAATCTTTCAATAGAGTTGCTTTGTTTTTTGTTTTTTTGTATGTTATTTTGGAAAACCAAAAACCTAAAAAAACAAAAACAAACAAGAAAAACAAAAAACAATATAAACAAAAAACAAAATAAACAAAAACAAAACAAACAAAAAATCAAAAACAAAACAAACAAAAACAAACGATAAAGCAATCGAAAGATTCCTACGGATATGTGGTGATGGAACTTAAGGATCACAAAATCTATTATAAGATTGTAATTAAACCCGATCGAAAAATATCTTTATCAGTAAAAATCACGATGCTTTTTTTCTCAGTTCTTTTTTCAGTTATACTGTTATGTTATGCAAAACAAATTTTAGACTTTGCCATGTTGATGTCGTTTGCATGCTAATATCAGACTTGGTAACTCGAATCCCGTATCTTATAAAAACACATGACATTTAAGTGAACAAGTTTTTCATAAAGTGACCGCCATATCAAAACCTCTATGTTGAGTTTTGATATTTTAGTGTTATATTCGATTGCAGTAGTACCAAAAACTCCCAATCAATTACTTTTAATTGAATAATTTAATAACATACAATAGCAAAAATCCACCATATTTGTTCTTTTATTAAATTACTTTATTCAATTCGTCATGTCTATATTTGACAGATCAATACCGTATTTGGTATCAGATATCCCGAAAATGTTCAGAGAAAGATTTTTAAGCAACTAATGTTCTCATGTCGTATAATATTCTTCAAAAAAATATACAATTAAAAAATGCATCAAATAAAGTTGAAAAACACAAAGTTTTTCAAAATGATTGGAATATTATTAAAATAATAATTATACAAAAATAAACTAATCAAATATACATTATTAAACAAGTTTTGTAAATAAAACCTTATATTTAAAGGATATATATTCTTTTCTAAAAAATATATTCAAAAATATATTCAAAAATAGGCAGCTAAAAAGGAACATTTAAAGATAAATTGGTTGAAACAGTTTATTAAAAAATAGAAAAATAGAAAAAACAGAAATGTAAATATTGTATATCTTAATCCTTTTATTTGGCAAATAATTCACATTATAAAATACGAAGGCTTCAGATAATAAGACCCAGACACGCCAAGTTTTCATATTTTACTTCAGTTTGGAGGCCTATTTATACTATTAAAAATTCACATAAAACTTTCTTTTAAATTATATTGTATAAAATGTGCTTTACAAGAACTAAAGAAATCCTAACTTATTTCAAGTTGATTATAAATTGATAGCATATAATCAATTACTTGGCTAACTTCATTGATCTCATATCTGTTTTTGAAGAGTTAACAGTTTAACTACTTTTTATTTTTTTAATTTTTATTTATTCTGTATATGGATCTGAATACTTTTTTCTGTACTTGACCTGTGTGTTTTTTACTTTTTTGGAGATTTCTTAGGGTACTTTTTAAGATTTTATTTTTAAAGAAAGAGTCTGGCCAAATTTCATCTGATTTCTGGTTACTCGAAATTGCCAATTTTCTTTGCAGACGATTAAAGCTTTTATTACGAGTAGATTCAGAATATGTAACTCACAAAGAGCCTCTTACGGTTTTGGGGCAAAATGATTCCAAAGACGCCTGTTGTTTTGATTTATGTAGTGTCATCTGTCGAACTTTAAACTCTTTGGATCCATTTTGCTGTATATTCGGAATCTACTTGTAATCAGTTTTAATTGTATACAAAGAAAATTGGCAATTTTGGCTAATTAGAAATCAGGCGAAAGGCTTATGGGAGCTTAGCCGCACTCTTTACGATTTACTCTTAACAACTTGAATACTAAACCCCGAATAATTAAATTTATTAATAAAACATATAAAATTTAATCTAGATCATATTATGCATTTTAGAATGGAAATGAAGTCAATAGAAAATTTTCAAGAATGCAGTTTTTTATATATTATGTACTATTCGTATAATTCTATCTGAGTTTTACATTATTTTAAAAAAATTTCACTTATAAATTTAATAAATAAATGTATCTTGTGCATTGTCATAGGTCATGACACACTACTCGTTCGATTATCCGGATTTTAATGCCGACATTCAATTAGTACGATTAAATAGTCAACATTTTATGAGTATTAACCCCGCGGTAATGTATTCAAAACCCGAAGTGAAGAATTTGGCGATTTCTACACGAAAATGCATATTTACTGATGAAGCAGACAAAAGGCTATATACAAATATCCAAGATAGAAATTTAACTTTTGCGACATATTCATATCACAACTGCCTTGCAGAATGTCGAGCTACCATTGCAAGAATAAAATGCGGCTGCATTCCTTATTACTTCCCACAAAATGGTAAGTAGACAAAACATGTGAGTACAAGAGTAGAAAATTAGTTGGAAAACTGTTATTCGACAGAAAAAAATAACTTATAATCTTTTTCATCATGAGATATATTACTAAAAAATAAATTTGCTAATAAGAATAAAATATGATAATTATTTTTTTAAATAAAATTTATGTTTTCATTTCTTTATGTATTTTTGTAGTCAAAATTAATTTAATCATATGTTATTTTTTTAATCTTCTGTTATTAAAACGAATAACGTATTATTTTATTCCATTTTAATGCCGTTAATATTATAATTTAAAATAATTCTGTACTTTTGTATAAAATAAACTTTTTAATTTCTCCGGGTTAATAAAAGCCAGACACGGATAGCAAATTTTAAAGAAAATTAATTTTTCTCTTGAAATAAATTAGGGCATAATTTTTCTTGGTTAGGGCATAATTTTCTTGTGCTACCAAGTGCTTAATAAAATCTTTCAATTTGAGATTAATTTTTAATACCTCCCGTTCTCCTCTTTAAATTAATTTTCTCTCTGAATTAATTTTCTTTGAAACTTACGCACTACTATCCACGTCTGGTTTTTATTGGCCCGGTTAATGTAAATTGTGTTTTACACATAAGAGCCGTATCAATTTTTTTACTTATTGTTAGTATAGAACAAATATTAACATTTTTAAAAGAACATAGCAAGTAAAATAATTAAAATATTTTTATATAATATGATTTTCATACATACATACAATCAATATTTATTAAGTGTATTTATACTTTAATAGCTACAGAGATAGTAAAAAAAGTTATTTTACGATTTTTTAGCTTTCTTTATAAAATACATGTACATTGTAAAACACTAAAACAAAATAAATATGTTTTATTCTAGGTACCAGAGTATGTAATCTCAAGGATATCGAATGCTTATATAGATATAAATGTAAGTGCGTAAAAACATACATACATTTACATTCGATCACTCAATTATCAAATCTTCCAAATGTTATCTGTAATTATTGTATTCAATACTCAATGTTACACTAACATACTTCGTATTTAATTCTAATAATGAAACGAGTAATCGCATATTATTCTCACCTAGAAGAGCTGTGTGTAGAAAGAATACGAAAAAATTAGAAACCAAATAATTTTGAAATAATTTATTTTTTGAAAAAATATTTTCAACAAAAATTGCATAGTTTTCAAAGGGAAATAACGTGGCAATATTAGTTTACCCTTGGATAGAATTGTCATATGTCAAAGACTTAATTTTTTTATATAGAAACTTCCAATTCTTATAGCATATTCTTATACCTGACGTTTTCAAGACGTTTGCAAAACATTCCTATTACTATTACTAGTCTTATTTTGATTCAGGTATTTTATAGTTAAAGTTATTTAAAATTTCGTTAACAATGAATGCATTGCTTGATTAACATGAGTCCCATTGCTTTTCACGTGTTTCATTAATCACATTTCTTTTATTGTTCGTTTCATTTTGTCAGACATAAACTTCAGATTTTAAGATACTTTTGTTTAATAAACAATTTCTTTTGTAACACACACATACAACTCTCTTCTGATTTGATATCGCCAGATTTTATTCTGTGAGAATCTTAAAGAGATTTTATTCTGTGAGGATCTTAAAGAAATTTTATTCTGAGGACCTTAAAGAGATTATTTTCGAAAGAGAACTGACAACTGCAAAAAATATGAAGGAACGTATTACTAGGGCAAGACATTCCAGTTGAAATTATTAAAAGCACAAAAATTTCATTTAGATAGAGATTACAAATGTGCATTGATACTAATGGCGGTACATTCGAGGAAAGAATGTAAAACTATTAAAAAAGAAAGTTTAAACGTGAGAGGCAAGGGAACTTACTTAATCGAAGACCCTACATATAAGAGGTTAAAAAAACTCACTTAATCAAGCACTCCAAACGTGAAAGGCAATAAGGCTCACGTTAATCAAGCAACGTATTTCATTGTTAACGGAACTTTAAATAGCTTTAACTACATATGAAATAATAGCTTTAATTTTGATCAAAATATAATTTTATAGGGATTTTAAAAATGTCTAGATGTCAACTGCAACAATAATAATACAATAAACTGTAATAAAAATTGAGGGTTTCTATTTTAAAAAATCAAATCGACATGATTTTGGTATATACTTATATATATCATATACTTATATATATCATAAATCATTTGACATGATTTTGGTATATACTTATATATATAATTCTCTTCAAGGACAAACTAAAAACTAATATGCCACGTGATGTCTCTCTTAGAAAACTGTACAACTTTTGTTAAAAACACTTTTTCGAAAAATAAATTATTTCTCTATAAATCATTTAGTTAGATTAAAATAAGTGACCTTGTATTTTTTGCTTTGCATAGATTTGTTTTTTACAGCGTTTTTTGATACTTCATGGCCAGATATGGATCCAAATGACCAAAATATACCTCAAAAAATAGATAATATCAAAAGGGGACCTTGCGGATGCATACCAGATTGCTCTCTATATCATTATCCCGTGGAGAGCTCTTTTGGAACGCTCGATCCTACTATTTACTATAGCGATAGCGGTTTCTCAAATAACTCTCGGTAAAAGATCAATTCAGTCGCTTAAAGCATCAAAAGTTACACATATTCTTTTACAAATATTTTCACAAATTTTGAATGAATGTTTATTCCACAAAATTTATTTTCAAAAAAATTTCTGTTTCTTTTGTCCTGCTTAAAGAATCGAACATTACTCTACTCCAAAAAGTAAATTTTAGAATGTAACTTTGTATAATATAGAGTTCACTATTGAGTGACTTATAAACAGCTATTTGTGATTGGTGTATATTTTTAGATTTTAGGATAGATGTAAAAGCATAACCAATCACTGCTCATGAACCACTCAATGAGTGATTGTAATACTAACGATGCATTCGTAACGTTGTAAATGCTGGAAGCGTTTGATTGACCAATTGGGGCAAAGATTTCTTTATCTGGATTGATCGATCAAACGTTTCCTCTCAACACTCTTAGTATCAAGTTAAACGCAGCCTAAATTCACCCAATGCACTGATATTTTGACCATAAAGACTAGAGTTTTAAATAAAGAAGCAGCGAACCCGAGACTTCCAGTTTGGCCGTGATCATAAGAACACGTATCTATGCGAGCTCCCGCAAATCTAAGTAAATCAGCCCATTTCTGGGTTATGCGAAGTTGTTTATAGTTCTGCTGTGTTACTTCCTCCCTAAAGTGTTTTCTCTAAGCTGCAAATCAAGATTCAGGGTTCTTTCCCTGCTTTACGCAGATCTGCGCCTTACCGGCCACCGATCTCCAAAAGTGATCTCGACTTCTCTTTGTCTCAGCGAGTATCGCGCAATTCCTTTCCCTATCTCCTCCTCGACTTCTGTTTTCCCTTTTTCTTTCTTCTTTCCCTTTTCTTGATAACTTTTCTTCTAAATCTCCAAAAATCGGATATGTCGATCCCCGTCGACGGAGGCCCACGGTCGCAGACTCCGTATAACTCAAATATGGATATCGAGTTTTATGAGCCAGAGATGAAGGCTGCTCTCGAATCATTGATTAATGAATCCTCGATAAGTCGCTCTTCAGATATAGAAACGATATAGAAACCTCTTCACCATCTGTACTTTCGACCAATAATCGCAAGGTAAAAGTGACTACTAGAAATCTAACCAAGGTAAACTACAATTCTTTTCTCAGTAATACTTCGCACATGTCGTGAAATTCTTCTTTTTCAAAAGACAAAACGCTAAAACGATCTGCCGAACATAGGGACCTTTCTCCATCGTCCTTGTCGGCGTCGGTCAAGACGACTGTCACCGATGTCGGAGAAAATATACTTGTCTCCTTGGCTACGGTTTCTTCTGAATCCTCAGGTTCGGTTATTTCCATCTCAGATGAGATTCTAAGTAACTCATACTCAGAAAACAATCAGGGACCCTCAATGTCCACGTACAAAGAATAACCAATCCTGATTCTTCGTTACAGCCAATCACGGTTGGAAGGATAGTGAGTACGCTTATGAAAGATGAGATTCTAGAAGTAAAAAAGGTAGGATATTCTAAAGTATCTACCTTTCTCAAAACCAGAACTACTGCTAACGCTCTTATTTCTCATCCACAGCTTCGAGAAAAAATCTCACTTTTATACTTCCTTTTGTACTTCCCGCAAGGGCATACTAAGAAGCGTATTTCTGGACTTATCGAACGATCAAATCTTGGATGGCATTCAGAGTTCCTTCAAGATAGTCAATGTCAAAATACTTAATCGAAGAGTTAGAATTTCAGAAGTAGATAAAACTGATGAATTCTAACGATAACAAGTTCTTCAGATACCTTTCTTCTAAGACTGGTTCCGTGACTTTTGACGGTCAACGTCTTCCTAAAAATTTTAGTCATGTCATTTACGAGATGTTCCCTTACGTCTCACGAGTATCTCAATGCTACTCCTGTTTCAGATTTGGCCATGTCAAAGCGAATTGTAAAAGTTCTGCCCGCTGCGCCAATTGCGGCGAGAAACGTCACGAGGATAATTCTCCTTGCACTCTTTCAGAGTTGCCTCAACTGTCGAGGCAACCGCCATATCTCCTCTCTGTCCAGAACTTGCCATCGAACAAAAATAATGATGATTACAGCGTTTAGGAATATTATTCTATCGGATACCCGAGATATAATTAGAGGTACTGTCGTCTTTTCTTCTCCTCCTGACTTTTCCTCTCTCGAGGAATTTCCTGATTTGGCTAACCCAGATAAGAGTTTTTCTTCTCTCGTTAATCCTCCTGCATCTTACGCTAAAATGGCAGCGGGCTTTGCCCCGCTCCCGTCCCCTGCTAAGATGCTCTATGTCCCCTCTTCTTTATCTTCCTCATTCTCCTCAAGAGGAATGTAGATTCCTAAAAAGGCCCATTTTAAGAAAAAGGATAGAAAAGTAGCTCTTATTGCTTCGACCTCTTTGCTGCTCGCACCCTCTCACACTTCTTCTGAGACGGGGAAAGGTATTTTTAACAATCCTCCACAACCCGCTCTCCTTCCTTTGATCGAGAATACTTATAACTCTATTCAAGAACCTTATCGACTTATTCTCTCTTTGCTGAACGATTCCCCCCAATTATTCGCTCTGCTAACATTGTAGAAGAAATTAAAGAACTTTCTAAGTATTTTAAAAATATCCGTCTTTACAGAGAATCTCTCTCTAACAATCTCTCTGATCTCCATGCCACAAGGAATGACCATTAACAACTTAAATATCTTCCAGAAATTTTATTTAAAATACTATGGAAATGCCACAGTATTAAATAAAAAAGATTCCCTCGTGAACATTATGAGCGATTTTGATAACCTCGCCTTCTTGGAGATGTGGTTGGACTTTAATTATTTTATCTCTTTCAATAATTTTATAGTATTAGATTGACGAGCCTTCTTCCAAATCCGAAGACTTGCTTCTCGCTGTTACGAGAAGCAAGCCTCCGTAAGGAGTACGTCCCGTTTCAAAGGGACGATTTCATCTTCTCTTCGTGAAGGAATGAATATTCTCGAGACTCTCGCTATTAGAATCCCCTCCCCTTCAAGCCTATATTACTAGTCTCAGTCCACCGCCACTCTAACAAGTTTTCTCCTTCCCTCTGGGACCGCTTATTCGACTCCTGTGTTGACCATTCTCACTTCATTATAATCGATTATTTTAATGCTCACCACACTGTATTGGGCTCTAGCAGCTCCAATTCTCCTGGTAGGTCTCTTCTTAAAGCTTCGCAGATCTCTCATTTTAATAAGTGGTAGTACTCCCACTTACATTTCACGCCTTAATCAGCTCTCCTTAGTCATAGATCTCACCTTCGTATCACCATCTTTATACCCTGAGAGCTCTTGGATCTCCTTTCGTGATAATCTTAATAGTGATCATATCCCAGTCATTATTTCCATCAATAAACCAATTAAAACTAAATCATTCTTTTCTCACAAGATCAATCTCATCAAAATGGATTGGAAAGAATTCTCCAGACATCTTATCAGATCATACCCACACCTCCTTTCTTTGGTTAACAACCCAGAACTTGACTCCATCCAAAAATACGAGACTTTTGTGACATTCGTGAAGAACTCAATCTTGAGGTTCGTCCCTTCGAAAAAGCCGCTTTCTATTAAAAAGCGCTCGCCTCCCCCCCTTCTCCGTCATGAAAAGAGGAATGTTCTCTGGCTGCAGCCTCAAGAAAACAGACCCTCTCACTTTATTGCAGACACCCTTCCTATCAAAACTTTCTAAATCTAAAAAGACAAGAGGTTTTAGCTAAAAAAAACATTCAAGTCTATCAAACGCAAGAGCTGGCAGTCTTATTGTGAATCACTTACTCCCTTCACTTTGGAAAATGGTTAAGAGATTTAAAAACCGGCACCTAAATCCACCTATTCCTTCCTCTCAATCCAACTATATTCCTCCCAATAATCTTCTTGACCAGATACACACGTTGTGTCTTCCTACTTGCTTTCACAAAGTGGACTTCCCGTCACCAGCTAGTCTCTAACTACTTCTGCAAAATCTTTGATCATCCTTTCAGCGAGACAGAGTTCAGTCACGTTTTCCAAACCTTGAAAAAAGATTTTCTCCGGAACCAGATCGACTATCAAACGATCTCCTCTCTCCCTCGGCATATTACTCACTTCTCTTAACTATTCTCAACAAAATCTTTTTCAGCGAGTCTTTCCCCAAAGCATAGGGTCATTCTTCAGTCTACATAATAAAAGCATACCTGGGAAATTTCGCTCCATTCCTCTTACTTCGTGCTTTCTCAAATTACTAGAAAAGCTTGTCCTCCTGAAATTGAGTTGGTGGTTGGAAAAAAGGCATAAGCTCCAGCGCTCTCAATTTGATTTCAGGAAGTGCAGATCCTGCCAGGACAATTTATCTATCCTCACCACAGAAATTCACTCTAGCTTTGTTCTGGGTCATGTGACCGCCTGTCTCTTTCTCAATCTATTCAGCGCTTTCGATGACATTTTACCTAGTATCCTTCTAATTCAGCTCATAGAACTTGGTCTCCCCCCAGTACTATACAAGTTTGTTTATAACCTTATTTATTTTCGGAAGTTGCAGATCATTAGTAACGGCACGCTACTGGATAAACTCCAGGCTCACAAAGGAGTTTCCCTGGGTTCAATTCTAAGCCCGATTCTATTCAGCATCTACACCGCTAAATTAAAGAACGCCATCGGACCGGAATGCAAAGTCGTCCAGTTTGTAGACGATTGCTATATACACTAGCTCATTTAAAACGGAGCAAGCTCTGCTCGAATTAGAAAAGGCCGGCAACAGAACCCACAAATTTCTAGCAAAAATTGGACTCACAATTTCTGTTTGGAAATCCTCGTTAGTTATGTTTACTAGAAAGAGAGTTAATCCTTTATCATACTCCATTGACATTGATGGACTTACCATCAACTCGAGCAGCTCCCACAAATTCCTAGGCGTCACTTTGGACTATCGTCTGTTCGGTAAGGAACACACTTCGTATCTGGTCAGCAAATGTTCTAAGCTTTCCAATGTCCTAAGGGCACTTAAAGGCATTCCGGCACATTCGGGCATTCTCAAGAACGAGACTGCAGACTTACTTGCAAAAAAAACGCCGTCTCACACAGCAGAATGACATCGAGACCACTTCCTTTCTCTGATTTCTTCGATGTCATCCATAAGCTACATAACTAACTCCCACAACATTCTCAAAGCTCAAAGCCTTACTTAAAGGCTCTCGATACTTCAATCTTCATCCTGATTTCTCCACCATACCGTGGTTCTCTAAACTGCACACCAAACTTAATCGCGAGAGCATTGTTTCTATCTCTAGGCTTAGAGTTAACTACTACGTCTTAAACCATAAACTCTATTGTTCTAACCTTGTGCGAGACACGAGTTGCGCCTGTGGCTATCCTCAGCAAGACGCTAATCACGTATTCTGAAGATGTCCTCTTTTTTCTTCTCAAAGACAGATTCTCCTTATTATTTTGCGCAAGCACAACAAACCTCTACCCTATAAAATTCACTCTCTAATTAAAAAACCTCCTTTGGCTTGTCAGTGCCTTGCCTTTTTTCCTAAAAGCCTGCAGGCTTCAAGTTTAAGTCCTGGCTTACTTTCTTACTTCTCTTCCATGACTCTTACTCTATGTTCCTTTATACCACTTCCTCTATACACCTAACACTCCTCTCCTTTACACTTACGCTTATCTCATCAGTTCTTGTCACCCTACTCAATATATTTCGACTCAAATTATACAAAATTATAATATCTATATTCATACTACACTCTACTAAGATTCACTGTAAATTAGCTACTCTACTCCAACCAGTTTCTGGCTGTTAGAGTGAGACTACTTTCCCCACTCGGTGCTATTCAATCTATAGAAGAAGACGCAGCAAACCTGCACTACTATCTTCAGCACCATATTCAGCTCTTTTCAACTCCATAACTCCAATAAAACAGTGCAGATTATAAATATGCTCTGTCAACGTAAGATTATTTTAAGATTTACACTGCTTTTAATTTGCACGCTACAGTCTTTATTTTTTATTATTAATTAAACGTAATGATTGAGTGCTGCTGATAATTGAATATATAATAATTATTAATAATAATAATTAAATGCTAGCTAAAAATGCCGAGTAGCAGCATGTCTGCTCTGCTACGAGTTCAACGGGAAAGTTCCGTTAGCGTACATTTCGATAGTATGTATGTACGTATATACACCTCTACATAAAGACTGAGAATTTATTTCTCATCGTTGGTAATTCTGAAACCGGAGTTTCGCATTTCGTCATCGCGCGAGGTCTCCAATATCAGTTCGAAATCTGCCCGTCACTCCTGCCGACCCGTAAGGCCGGATCTACAATAGGTGTAATAAGCCTTAAATCGTAAAGAATTGATCAATCATAGTTGAATATGAGAAGAATAATCGAATATGATTGGTATTATAGATCCGGCCTAAGAATCGACCATAGTCTTACATACAGGTCTTGAAACTCAGGTCGATTTTTGTGTGGGGGTGGTTCCCATAAGCAGTAAATATTATAGCTCACGGCGCTATCACCATGCGTCTCTGCTATCTTAAAGTGCTATGTTTTAAAAGAAAATACACAGTTCAAGCAGCACAATTCGTTTATGCTTATTGCACTGGCTTGGAGTGATACTCACGGTTTTGAACTGCAGTGTCAGTGTTATACGAAAACACTGTAATAAACTTTGATGGTTAGGTTAGGGCTAACTTGCATTTATTTACTATTTCCGTCCTTGTCCCACAGTATACACTGCTAGACAGCAGCGATTCACAAAGTGAACTATATTTTTTATTAAAGAAGAAAACCTCCCCCACCACTAGAGTTTCAGAACCTGTATGTATGTGGGATCGACAGTAGAAACGGTGGAGACCTCTCGCAGAGCGCCATGAATTACGGATTCGCAGTTTCTTTACTACGGCCACAATAAAGAGAAAATTGTATTCTAACTATGATATTCTTAATCAGCAACATCATCTACAGGGGACTAAAGAGCGATTTTTTGGAAAAATAATCAAAATAAGAATTCGAAAATTGACAAACAACGTACAGCTAGCCGTGGATCAGGTGTAATTGCTCTCGAATTCGTATTGTATTTATTATAAATTTTTAAGTGCCAAGTTGCAAAATCCGGCTCTTTAGCCCCAATTCTAATAATAATATAAAGAATACATCAAAACAAGCTTCATGAAAAAATATAAGTTTTTCGAGGCGTAATATGAAGTCACTAGGTCTGTATCTAAGGTGCAGCTAACAGCAGAACATGGGGAATATTTTGTGGTAGAACACTGACTGCGTGAAGGAGAGACGATTGCGTCGTCTCTCTTGCACCGTATATGTAGTAGCTTCTGTGTAGGCATACACCGATATGTTGAGCACACAGATGCGATTGTTGGGAGATTGGCTGGGTTCGGACGCCATCTTGTACGTGTTTCGGTTCGATCACGTTTCCTTTGAGTGCCCACTGAATTTCACAAAATCTTTTATTGTCTTTACAAAAAAACGCGTTGACTCCCCTCTCCTTCTCAATAAGAATCTTAGAAAATCGTATACCCTCATCTTATTCATGTAATTTTTTTGGTGTATCTCTAGATTCTCGCCTCTCTGGAAAGGAGCACATGAAAAAGTTAGTCAATAAATGTTCTAAACTACTTAATGTCTTGTTCATGTTATGAGACACCTGGTGGGGGGCCTCTCCTTCTCTTCTCTTGAATATTTACAAATCTTTAATCAGAAGTTCCATGGAATATGGATATCCCATATTTCCACTCAATAATAGCTCGGTTATATATCAACTGGAAAAAATTCAATTTAAAGCCTTACGGCTTTGCTTAGGTTTAAGAATTTCTACACCCACTAATGTGTTATGGGCGGAGTCGGGAGAGAGTCCATTGAAACTAAGATTCACCTATCTCACGTCGAGATATATCTTTAAAATCTTTAGCCTGGATAATCACCCTACACTTGACAAGCTCTTCCATTTACACTGGTGTGATCATAACTCCCGAAAGAAAGACCTATCAAATTACTTCCTTCTTTACAAATGTTTCTGTGTGTTATTGAAACATAAAACACTGATCGCTAAATTTACTTACCCCTCCGTCTACTCTATTGATTATTAGGCTCACATCTCTTCCCCTTCCATCAGAATTACATCCTCTTTGAACGTAGACAATATTAAATACAGCCCTATTCCACAGTTTACTTTCTTCCATATTTACAATAACCTTCTCAGAGATTGTCCCCTTTTATACGGACGCCTCTAAATCAAATCCAAATAGTCACGTTGGCTTCGCCATTTATTCCCCCTCTCTCAACCTGCAATTACTTTTCAAAACCCATTCATTAATTTCAACATTGTCTGCAGAAGCTTTCGTCATCCTCCAGTCTCTGGTATATATCCTAGATCATTTCATTCCTAATAAAAATTACACTTTTCAAAATCAGCGTTTACAAATCACCATAGCCTGGATCCCCTCTCATTCCGGAATCTTAGGCAATGAGACAGCCGATGTACTCGCCAAGAACGCAATCACTCAAGGACATTTATATACGGATTGCTCTCTCACTCTGATCTCTACTCTGTCGCAAGAGAAGACTTCATCACTAACACGACCAACCTTCTAAAAATATGCGCCAGACATAAAGGTATTAGATATTTTCAACTTTTCGAAGAGTTTCACCCTAAACCTTGGTTCACTAAATTGGAGAACCTGAATCGAGAAAGCATAACCACATGTTGCAGAATCAGAAGCAATCATTACGGATTAAACCACAGTCAACATCGATGAAACTTAGTACCTGATCCTGGCTGCCCTTGTAGTGCACTTTCTCAGGACATAAACCACATACTATAGACATACCCGCTACTAAAAAACAACAGAAACTCTCTCTTAAAAGCTCTTAAGAAAATGAACATCTCCCCACCGATTGGTGTTTTTGCATTGTTGGCGAGGCCTTCCTCCGGAGTAATTCTCGCCATTCACTCTTTCCTTAAACCCTGCAAACTCAAAGTTTAATTCTTCTCTTTTTCCCGCTCTATCAATACAACTCAATAGATACTTTTTGCCCTAGAGAACCTCAAGGAGAGAGAAGCGACAACTGGTCATGTGACCAGTCGTTCGTGATTGGTTGGCATAATATGTGCTATTTGGGCATTGCGACGCCAATGCAGAATATCGAAACGTTAACCTCACAGCACGTCACACATTTGACATGTTTCGATATTCTGCATTGGCGTCGCAATGCCCAAATAGCACATATTATGCCAGCCAATCACGAACGACTGGTCACATAACCAGTTGTCGCTTCTCTCTCCTTGAGGTTCTCTATTTTGCCCTATCCTTGTTATAAACAGCTAACTTAAAATCACGCTCCCTTTCTACCAGAACTGGACCTCAAAATCTTCATATACTCATTGGTGATTGGATGAACCATCACGCATAAGTGGGGGAAGAATATTTTTACTTCATTTGGACTTCAGAAGCTTTATACACCAGTTGATAGCCGTAAGACGTGTATGTACACGTCAGAGTCAATAATTATATAGAAGAAGAAGAAGGCTGGGTTCCATAAAACGCATATTCTATAGTATACGTAACGTGTACTATAGATATATGCGTGCATATGCGCTTTACGGAACCCAGCCATAATGTCAAACAAGGACGAAATAATCGCATTATCCTTGTTTCACTAATCACGTCGACAACACACGAACAACCGATAGCGATCAGAGAGTTAAAGCTATTGTCTGAGATTTGGTCCGAAAATGCTTTGCGGCTTCTTGTAACAGAAAGCAGTAGCGCAACAAGGCTACCATGCACCTATTTTTTATGATTTTTATATTATGTATACACATACGTGTATGCATGTCTATGTACTCTAATAAATGTTGTAGACGATAATATAAACATCTATTAATGTAATTTGATGTCAAAATGACTACTTTTGCTACCTGAACAAATTTAAATATATTCATACATGTCTTAATAATACTATTATTATATTTTTGCAGTAACGCTACCAGCATACGCAATCATAGTATAGTACATATATTCTTCAACGATTTAGTCGCCTTTCAATATCGACGATCAGTTAATTATAGTTGGCGTAATTTGTTCGGTAAGAAAACATGTTTATTTAAAAAAATTACATAAAAATATATAATATCTGTTAATATTTTTAGCATCATTCGGCGGTTTACTCGGATTGTTTGCTGGTTTCAGCCTCATGTCAATCTTTGAATTTCTATATTTCTTTGTAATACGCACGATAATTGAAGCATACTTCAATTCAAAAAAACAGAGCAATGTACAATAACATGTACTAATAAACAGTAACACATTTAGAAATAATTAACATCTAGAAGCAATTGCCAATAATTATAATTGTTGTCAGTAATTGAAATATCTCTTTCTATTGTGTCACACATGAAAATAAAGTATAATATGCATAATTTTGTACATACAAACATATGTCACAAATATGTCAAGACGCATAAATTTTTTTGTTAATCAATCTGCTGAACATAGTTCAAAGGAAGGACCAAAATAAATTCAAATTAAATAAAGAAAATTTTAAAACAAGTTTGTTGCGCCTAATTTCTGGCCCTTATTGGCCCGTTTCCTGCCTGAAATTGTATTTATATATTAAAGCCTTTTCGTTTTATTATAGTTTTATACGCTAGCTGTAAATATATGTTGTTTAACCTTTTTCAAATTTATTAAAGTTAATTTTGGAGTCGACTCAATTATATATATAAAATAATGGATTAATTTACAAAAGTCCGTCACAAAGTTAACATTGCGTATTAATTTTCTCAAGAATTATGTACATGACATAATACCGCCACATTTAAACCGTTTTATTCAATATGAGAAAAATTTACATGATTTTATAGCTAAAGCCAAATTCGAGCATTATGAACAAATTCATTTTAAATATGATATGTAATGAGATTTGAATGAGTCCCGACAATCCCATGAGATTTCGAATGCTCACAGTCAAATCATAGAGCACGCAGTCTTAATTTCAAATACGCATTTTAAATACATTCGCAGGATTTCTAAAATATTACCGATCGACTTGCTCAATAAAAACAATAAATAAATAAAGCTCTTTATTTCCATCTTATGAGCCAACAGAAACGAGTTGATAACAAATTCGAATGGCTCCTCGCTAAGAAAAAAAGGCTCATTGATAGCCAAATCCATCCTGTTAAAAATGAAACTTGAATTATCGCGCTACAATATGCACACGCCTTATGCGTGCGCCTCTCGGTCACGTGACCGCTCGGTTGCACATCCGAGCGCTCCCGTTTTCCGATTTCCGCTTACTTCCTCGTATCAATCTTTATCGAGTGCGGCACGTAATAAATCACATTAGTTATATAATAAAGAAAATCTATCTGCATCTTGTGAATAGAATAAATATATCCATATAATTGCCGAGATAATTTCTTTGATCCATCTGCCGTCTCAACAAGTTATGGACCCAGGCGAATAATAAATTAGATCATAGTATTTATTCGAGTTTTGAGGTTAGTAATACCGCGTATTCATGAACGTGATAAGACTAGACTTTAGTAAGATATGTCGGGAACAACGATAAACGGAACTCGAATTGAGCCACTGTCTAAGGACAATTATGACACGTGGAAAATGCAGATAGAGGCTTTAATGATTAAAAGTGATTTATGGGAGTACGTGAACGGTGAAAATACTCTTCCTGCTGTGGGAGCAGCCATGTCATCAGCTAATATAGCAGCGCAGAGTCAGTGGAGAAAAAACGATAGAAAGGCCAGATCAGATCTGATCTTATCTATTCATCCGTCGCAGCTTCCTCAAGTTCGAAATCTGGACACGTCACGAGAGGTATGGCTTAAGCTTGAGTCAATCTACGCGTCCAAAGGACCGGCGAGGAAAGCGATGTTGCTCAAGCAGCTAATTTTGCAACGCATGGTGGATGGTGCGGACGTAAGAGAGCACATGGCAAAGTTTTTTGATGCCGTAGATAAACTAACAGCTATGGAGGTTGAAATCAATAGTGAGTTGCTGTCGATAATGCTTCTTTATAGTCTCCCATCCAGCTTCGATAACTTCAGAGTTGCGATTGAGTCCAGGGACAAGCTTCCTACCGTGGATGCCCTCAAAGTGAAAATTCTTGAGGAATACAATGTAAGAAAGCAGACCACAGTAATTGAAACAGCTGGTGCTCTCGCAGCTACGCAGTCTGGACGACGACGATCAAGGCGCAAGAAGAATAAGACCGAAGATAAGCTCCTGTACTTGACGACACACGAAAAATAAAATGCTACAAGTGTGGCGTTCCTGGGCATAAATCTCCTCTGATTGCCCTTCCCGAGAGCAGAGCGAACCCCCAAGAAAATCCAAACAAGCCGTTGCGAAATCACCAGTTAAGCCAAGCGCACATGCAGTCGACGACGCATATCTGGGGATCAATCATGAATCTTTTCACGTGAACTTGATTTTACCTATCAATTATGTAATTTTTTCCCCTAGGATGAAATCATGAAAAGTGAAAAATTTTACAATATTTGTAATAATTATGATAAAATTGATTTATTTTATGTACACTTTTTCTTTTTATATTTTACAAATAAAAATTCTTTGTGTTAATGCAATTTTAAACAATCATGTAATCTTACGAAACAAAACTCACTAAATAAGATGTTAATCACAATGTTAAGTCAGAGATAAGCATGCATTATTTTTCACGTTTTAGCCATCAAGCGCCTTGACTAAAAAATGTAAAACGACGCATGCGTATTTCGCATTTACATAGGAAATATTTAGTGATTTCTGGTTAGCTTTATAATGTATATAATAATGAGGTGCTTTCTTTTTTAAATAGTAGTTTATGGGTTATCATATAACATGTTTCTCTATAAGTGTTGAAATAATCTACATATTCTTATAATAATTATCTTTAATAATTTATTCGTGTTATACTATATTGTGTTATTATAATGAATACAACACCGAAACAAAAGGAAATGATGCTTCAATGGATGAAATTGCATCCAGAAGTAGCTAGAGAAAGATTACGTAGGAAAGGTTGAGTAGTGAAAGTTGAAACAAAAATGGCACGTATTGTTCGTAAATGTTGAGAAAATACGATTGTTTTATATGTAATTTCATAATTTTAGAAAGAACTATTGGAAGACTTTTAGCAGGCACAATAAACAGCCAATATTGGTCCTGTTAAAAGTAGTTCTGAATAGTTAAAGGTTTGATTAACTCTTTTTTTTTATGATCATATATATAGTTTTAAATCTTTTGTACAATACTACTATTAACTATTTTTGTCACTATATTATAAAGCAGTGAGTATTTATATCTAATTATGTTATAAAATAAAATTTTAATATGTTTTGCACTTATAGACGTGGAAAGATTGAAAAATGTATATCTTTAAAAAAAACGAAGAAATCATGGTTTAGAAACAGGTGGAAGATTGCCAATAAAGATACGCCAATAAAGAAGAATTGTTAGATTTTATTAAAAAAGCTCACAGTGATATTAACAGTTTTGAGTTAGTTCACTCACAATTAAACTCACAGAACTACATATTGATGACAATTACAAATTAATTTCCTTGGATGTGGTTTCGCTTTTCACAAATATCCCCTTGGATTTAACAATGGAAGGCATCCTTGGGAAATGGAACAATGTAGAGAAAAATTGTTCGATTCCGCGTGATAAATTCTTATGTGCAATCCACAGTTCGTTCTCATACATTACCAACAAACCTTTGGCACGCCTATGGGCTCTCCTTTGCCACCAGTTATTGCAGACATTACACTGCAAGATTTGGAGAGTAGGATGATTGGGACTTTCCCGGTTTAATCTATCATTTTATTTTCGATATGTTGATGACGTTCTTTTGATTCGATTCGCGCGAAGGCTACTGACCACGTTGTTTGATCCAGTGCTGTTGTGTACAATATTAGTTTTTGTTTAGTGCGTATAATAATATACTAAATTGAAAAGCAGTGCTTAATTATTTGTGACTCTAGTAGACCGTCTAAGGGCGTAATTTCACTGCTCTTTCCCTCGAGCCTTACAGCATCCCGCCGGGCTGTTGCAAGTGCCGTTGCAAGTGCCATTGTGCAAGTCCATTTGGACAGCCATCTTGCTTTATCCAAGCACCTTCCTGTGCTAAGTCTCGACTACTAAACATTTATCAATCTCCTCTCTTGGATTCCAAAAATACTTCCACCATGGAAGTTGATACGACGGATTCTAGTCCGGAAAATATCCCCTTACCTCTTGACACTCAGACTCCCCCCTGTGATAACTCTTTCCAGGAAACATCCTCTCTCGAAAATCAAGTTAGAAGGATTATAGCAAAAAGGCGAGCAATAGATTCGTCTGAACTCAGAAAGAAATTGCATAAGGAACCGACAGAAAACCCGGATCCCCGTCTTGTTAACAAATATCATCGCGCTTCTAAGCCCCCGTTTATCATTCACATCGAACGCATTACCCCTTCCCCTCCCCTCCACCCTAACCTCCCGGTGCAGGACTTAAGCCCAGACCTAATGCAAAGCGTTGCTGAGGGAAAGAAGAGCAACCAGAAATCTTCCACGGGCGTGTACGGGACGATCGCCTTTGGTAAGCGTATCGCAAAATTTAGACAGCTTTAAAGCTGCCTTTGATTTAAAGACAATAGGTAAGAATAAATTTTCAGTTTCTTTCTCGGACGATACATTGGCCAATTTGCTGGCTTATTTAATGCCAAAATTAACCTCACCTTCCCTGGTGAAAAATGGATAGCTTTAATTCCTAGCTTTAAAGTTATCAAGCAGTTTGTTATCAGGGAAGTGGATGACAATGATTCCCCCGAGGAATTAATTGCAAATATTAGACCTCCTCCTGAGTGGGATTTTAATTTATGGTCTCCCCCACATGAAGTATATCGCATGAAGAGAAACATTCGCATTACTAAAGATGACAAATCTGTTGTTAATGAATATGTTGACACTGATTCTTACATTATTCGTTTTAGATCAACTACGCCTCCTCCCAGTGTCATATACATGGGTAAAAGACTGGCCCTTGAACCATTCATCCAAAGAGTAAAGCGCTATTTTAAATGCCAACGTTTTGGCCATATCTCAAAGTTCTGTCGTACCTCTGACAGCAACGCCGTTTGCTCGAGATGCGGAAAGAACCCATCTACCCATACAGGAGAAAAATGCAACGCGGACAAACCCTGTTGCATTAACTGCATTAGGCATAAACTCAACAACTTTGAACCACATCTAACACTTGTCCAATATTTATTAAACAAAGGAATATTTAAAAAATCATGGCGCATCATGATATTTCACAAAAAGAAGCGGAAGTCCTTTTGAATAGTGGCATAAACGTGAACCACAGCGGCTGGTCTCGTCCTCCCCTGGGTGTTCCTCTCCCCACTCTCTTCGACTTTCTGCCCGCTAACAAAACTCCTCATTATAATCCACATAATTTTTCTCCAACTTCATCCCCCTACCCTAAATCCTACTCTGACTCCGTCAACTCCGTCAAGTCCAATAACACATTTCCTCCTTATCTGCATCCCTCTTCTCCCAGCTTCTTTCCCACTCTCTCCTCCCACCACAGACCTTCTTCCTCATCACCCATCTCTTCCTCTCCCTTTCCTTCTTCTCCTTTACACCCCTCGCCCCCTAAGACTACCTTCTCCTCCTCTTCCTCCTCCCCTATAGCGCAATTCTCTTCTTTTAATTTTAAAGGTAAAGGAAATGGTAAATTCACGGCTAATCATCAAAAACAAAAACATAAACATAACAACGAAAATAACTCAACCATAAATTCTCCCCCCCCCCCCTTCCTCTCTACCTTTTAGTAAAAATAACAATAACAATTCTAATAATTCTTCTCATGCATCGCACAGTTCAGCTACAGTATCTAATCCATCTTCCTCTGTATCTCAATCCACCATTGATTACTTATCTATCAAACCCCAAACAGAGACTCTTGACGCTTGGATCTCGGATTGCCAAAGCAAATATACATCTGTCAAATTAATTCACCGGGAAGTTCTTACTGAAATAGATTACGCCCTTTTAAACAGTACTCTTTGTTCATAAATTTATTCTTTTCTTCTGACACACTATCGCGTTTCATTAATCTTATTATTACTTAACTTAAATACACAATATGGCTGTTACTGATTTAAATATTCTACAATGGAATTGCCGCTCTTTCCGGAGAAGATTGCCAGACCTAACATATTTACTAGCTAAACATAACATCAATTTTGCCGCATTGTGTGAAACTAGACTGAACCACTCTCAACCCGTTCTTCCCAACCACGAAATATACACGTGTATATTTTAATCGCAATAGACAAGATAGTGGTGTCGCTATTCTTGTTGGAAAAAAATACAGATTCTCCACTATTGTCGACAATAGAATCGAACAAATATGCAATAGAAACGAAATAGAACTCATCATAAGAAAACTCTGGCTTGCTTCTGATCGACATATTTATCTATGCTCGATTTACAGCCCCCCCCCCCCTCCCCGTGGTAGCAACTATCCACACACAGATGCACAAGTGTGGTTCGAAATTCCTCAATTTTGCTCAAACCTCGATCCAGTCATTATCTGTGGCGATATCAATGGAAAAAGCACCTTATGGTCCAACCAAATCCAAGGGCCAGACACAGAGGGTAAAAATCTGTAAACTGCCATTATAAACCTTAATCTTCACTGCTTGAACGACGGAGAATCAACGTAGACCTCGATGGATCTCCCCTCCTCTTCTGCGTTGGATATCACCTTGACGACACCCTCTATTGCAAGTAAATGTAGTTGGCAAATTTTGGACTTTAACCATGGAAGCGATCACTTCCCCATTATAAACACTATTAATGGTTATTCCCGGAAACCTAACTTTGGCAGACCATCCTTCTCTCTATCTGACGTCTGTTGGTCTGCCTTCCAGGAAGAGTGCGTAAAAATTTCCAATGGTAACTTCATCAACCTCAACGACCTCAATGCCACTTATGAAGAGTTAATTCATAACATACACAACGCTCTGTCACACGCCGGAACCAGACACTTTCCTAACTGTGTCCGCAAAAAACTTCCGTCACCCTGGTGGGATGATGAATGCAGCGATCTAATCCAGCAAAAAAGCACTTGCTTCAGAGAATTCAAGAAACACCCTACATCTGCAAATCTAAAAAAATATTTAGAAACAGGAAAAACATCTAAAAAATTCGCCAAGAAAGAAAAAGAATCTTTTAAAAAATTATGCTCCTCTCTGAACGTAGATACCCCTATCTCCAAGGTCTGGTCATACATCACGGCTTTTTCTAATCGAAGACAAGGCACCTCTCATCGCACTTCGGTTTCTGAGGAATGCTTGCACGGGGAGAGGCTCACTTGCGCACAGTACAATTGGACACGTTGCAATTGCACACCGTGCTATTAGATACATGAAGTTGCGCACAGTTCTTTTGCGCACAGTTCATTTGCCCACAGTTCATTTGCGCACACGTTCTTAAGGCACCCCTACCGACGGGGTGGGTGCGGGAGGGGGGGCCGAAGGCGCAAATGAACTGTGCGCAAAAGAACCGTGCGCATCTTCATGTGTCTAATAGCACGGTGTGCAATTGCAACGTGTGCAATTGTACTGTGCGCAAATAAAGGCTTCTCGCTTGCACGAAGCCTTCAACAAACTAGCTCCTCTTCAACCCGGGCAACCTCTCGATTCGGACATCAGAAATTTACATGCTCTACCATCCACCATCAACAATTCAGAGAACGACTTTCTCCTCACTCCGTTCACTACTATAGAATACGAGGAAGCTATCAACACTCTTAAGACCAGATCTGCCCCAGGCCCAGATCTTATCTCCAACAAGATTATCAAGAAATTCCCGGTTGAACGCGCTCATCGTAAAAATTTTCAACCTCATGTTTAACAAACATAGCTTTCCTAGCAATGGAACGAATACTTCACGATATTCATCCCTAAACCGGGAAGAAAAGGCGCTCTTCTTAGACCCATCTCTTTAGCCAACAACCTTCATAAAGTATTCGAAAAACTAATTCTTAAACGTCTGGAATGGTAGGCCGAAAACAACCACGTTCTCTCCGGCTTCCAATACGGCTTCAGAAGAGGTCTTTCGTGCACCGATAATATTGTCTCGCTTATTACAGACATCCGACAAGCTAACCTCCAACGGAAACTCACCGGAATCGTCTTCCTGGACCTTATCGGCGCATTTGATAACGTTATCCCGGAAGCACTACTTATTCTTCTATCCAAGCATGGCCTACCTCACAAGATCATAGCATTTATTAAAGCTATCACCATCCGACGCAATCTCATTGGATATGCAGCAGGAATCACTCTCCAGCGGAGACGGACTCACCGTGGTCTACCTCAGGGTTCCATTTTAAGCCCAATCCTATTCAATTTCTACGTTTCGCTTATACACACCTGCTTATCTAATACGACAAAAATACTTATGTACGCGGACGATATAGCCATTTACTGCTCTCACCAGAACCTGGAATACATTGAAACTCAATTCAACCTTGCTCTGGACAGGCTGCATCGATTCCTCCTGAATCTCGGTCTATCCATTTCACCAACCAAATCAGCCTTTACAATCTTCTCAACGCTAAAACCCAGAAACCTGCGGATACTATTACGAAAAAGTCATTTCTCATTGAACATCAGCAACGAGAATATTCCGCTCTCTTGGTCTCCTCGCTACCTTGGAATCTATCTGGATCCTGAACTTAATTGGAAGGCCCACACAAATCAACTCAGAAATCGGATCCTCCCGAGAATCAACATCTTAAAGGCCATATCCGGAATCCGCTGGGGAGCTCATCCTTCGACCCTACTAACTATCTACAAAGGCTACATCAGACCCGTCTTAGACTGGGGATGCCATGTCTTCCATCCTCTTGATTATCCGCTTTACTTAAAATCTAGTAGACTACAATATGCCGCGTTGAGAGCAGTCTCTGGCATGATGTGCACCACACCTACCAACGTGCTTCTAGATATCAACGGAGAACAACCTCTAACCACCAGATGGCAATTTTTAATAGAACAGTTCATATGCAAGATCGCCGCCCGAAAAACTCAACACCAACTTAAAACAAATTTCTCAGCTGCAAGGACCCGACAGGACCAATTTAGGAACTCTAGTTGACACCTATCTGAACTACTCTCACCTATTCAACCAGATTGAGCAATTTAACTTTCCAGGTTACCTGAAATTTAACTATAACAACCGCCACTTCAACCCTTCGGTCGATACTGAATCCGGATTCCGCATCTCTAGTGACAATAACAACAGTATAGACACATCCTTCAACATACTACTCGATAACCTGAACCTCGAAGCTACCTTCTTTACAGATGGTTCCAGGTCTAGCATCCTGGATACAGAAAGAACAGGCTTTGCAATCTTCTCACCAGAACTAGATTTGTCCATCCAAAAAAGGATAAATAACCATGCTTTTATATTTGAAGCCGAGGCTCTCGCTATAGTCGAGGCCTTAGATGTCATTATAGAGAAAAGTATTCAGAGAACAGCCATATTCTCTGACTCACTCAGCGTCCTTACCAATCTTAGAAATCCGGTTCTCTCTGGTAACACACCATTTAATTCTACGCATCAGAAATTCTATGCTCCGCTGTAGTAAATGTAGACTTAAAATAACATTTTAAAATTTACAAATAAATTTTGCAAATCTTGTTAAAATATTTAACTACTCTTTGAATCTATATTATATTTTCAAATTTATTATATTACAGTATTTATCATATCATTTTCAAAAATTAATTTTATACAAATATACAAATCAATATATAAATTCTTTACTTACATATATCCATATAAAATAAAAACATTTAAAATACATAATTACAACTTAAAATGCAGAGGTAATTACACTTCTTAACTGAAAGTCTGAATCTAAACGACCATTGCGTATTTCTGGTAGTTGCACAACCTGAGTCCCTTCTATTGTTCCATTTTTTTCTTGCATAGATGTAATTATTTTTGTAATACATTCAAAGAAAGATAACTGATTCCCATAAGTTCTGAGAATTTTACAAACTTCTTGTATAAACCAAGAACCTGAATAGAATAAATAATAGAATATTATTAAGAATAAAGAACATAGAAACTCAATTATGCAAAATATATTTAAATATTAGTCAACATTTACCTTGTTCTTTATGACGTATTGATACAAAACCTTGTATTGTTGACATAAATATTAAAAATTTTGTAAATTGACGTACATCCTCTGATACAGAAGCATCGGATAAACCATCAGTTGTCAAACAGTTATTTATACTTCCTGGAAATAAAATCTGCTCTCTTATAATTTCAAATACATAGTAAAATTATATACATATAATACATATTAAGAGAGGGAAGATATTAATTGAATATTGAAGCATTTAAAAAATTTAAATATTTTACAACATACACAACAGACAGTTTTCAGCAGTTTTCAGTTTTGTATCTTACAAAATTGTAAAATAATTTTCTATTATGATGTACAATATTTAATTTTTTCAAATGTACATTTTTTTCTTTTATAGCAATTTTAATTTTTGTTTAATTTTGTTTGCTTACCACGTATCTTTCCTTGACAAGCTTGAATAATAACAATTTTTATAACATCTTTCAATTCCATACAACAAACAGCTCTTTCAATTGCTTCCAGTGAAACTTCTTTTTCATCTGATGAGATTACACCTCCTATAATGTAAATTTATCATTCATTATTCATTAAATATATGTAATAAAGTGTAGGAAATAAATATGATACAAAAATTCAAGTAGGAAATAAGCTAATAAGAGGCAAGCGCAGAAAGTAGGCACAGCAAACTTTCCTTAAGATCTTCTTTAATTAACTTAAACGTTTCGGTCCTTCCTTTGGACCAACTTTTCAGTAAACCAATTAACAAAAAATTACAGAAAAAATTCATGCACCTTGATCCTCATCCGTCTTACGTCTCCAGTAAGTCTCCAAGCAAACGAAAACGAGATAAAGAACAAAGAGCGAAAAACGCACGTCATGATGTCAGCGATTTGCAAAACAATAATGAATTACTGCTATTACTATTGAAGATGATCCAAAGGAAGGATTAAACCAAGTTAATTAACAGTTCAAGTTAATTAAAGATTTTAAGAAAAGTTTGCTGCACCTGGCTCTTATTAGCTCATTTTCTACTTGAATTTTTGTATTTGTATATCAGTGCCTTTTAATTTTGTGAAATATGATACATTTGCAGCATGATATATATGTTGCTTTCATCATTATTATTTTAGAGATAAAATAGATATAAGACATACATATTTTATATATTTTGAGGCATAGAAATTAAATTTCTTTAAAAAAATATCACTATATTGGATATTTACCATAATTATTTTTCTTACCTCTATATCCATGACTTAAAATGCAAAGAAATAAACAATCATACTTGTTGCCATGGTCTTTTGAAATATTTTTTATTTTTTCTAACATTTCTTTTCTTTTTAGATTTTCAAATATCTTGACTTTGAACCCAAAAGCTTGAAATGTTTCAGATAAATTGTTACAATCCACACTAGTTCCAAATCGCGTCTCGTACTAAAAAAAAAGAAATAAAAAGAAATACAAAATAAAATATAATTTCTTTCAGATTAAATATTAATATAATACCTCTTTTTCAAAATACATCTGATTTATAATAATACATAATCCATTATTAATAGGTTGTATTTTCTTTTTGTGATTTTGTTCTGTAAGAAATGGTCCTTTTGGAAAAATTGAATGGAGATAGTTTTTGTCATTTGTTTCAAAATTCCCACAAGTATCAACAACATGCAATCGATTTTCAAATTTCTCCAAATCAATAGAAATTATTTTTAAATCTTCAAACTTCTCCAAATGTTTCAATAATTTTTTCAAATTATGCGTCCCATCTAAAATAGAACTAAATATAAAAAATCATGATAATAAAACTCATACGATTAATTATGCTCACATTAGCCTATTAGACTTGCTATATCCTGCCTGATTCTATATATATATAAAACGTCCTTTAATTGTAAAAATTATATTTCCTTTAAATTGTAATATTTCCAGATATTTATGTATAAATATTTAAATCTTTTGCATAAAAACATGTAATATAATTAATAATATGTAAAAAATATATATATTGAGCCTATATTAGGTCAATAAAAACAAAAGAGTATTTATAGACATAAGTAGTATAAACTTTTACTGATTTGCATTTTATTACTCTATAAATCTTATCATAGCTTTGTCATAAGAATGAATTGCTACAGGATGACAATTAGGAAATTGCTGAAACTATCCAACTGTTATTTGGGAACAAATGGATCAAATTTTAAAAATCAAACTATTTTGAGTACAAGAAACCTGTTAATTTTGTTAACATACAGTACAAAAATTATATAAAGCAAATAATAATTAAATTTTACCTACAACTGTGTTTTTACTTTTTTTAATGTAAAATTTGATTATTAAATTGCTTTATATAATTTTTGTACTGTATGTTAATAAAAATGACAGGTTTCTTGTATTCAAAATAATTTGAATTCTATCCATTTGTTCTTAAATAGCCAAATAATAGTTTCAGCAATTTTCTAATTGTTACCCTATATATATTGTCAAATGTATACAACTGAAATCTTTTTATCAATATAATATAATTATAGAATTTCTATAAATTAAAATATATTCTCAGTTTATTTATTTGTGTAAAAAACTGTTATTTTTCAAAAATTAAATAATAAATTAAACATACCTTTTGAAATTGTAATGTATTTAATTTGCATCCAATAAAGCATATGTAGTTCAAGATAATCGATATCATCCAGTAATGATTCATAATTAGAATTATCAGATTTAACATAATTTAATAATAGTTTTTGTTCATTTTCATTCAAAGATTCACATAGTCTATATAAGCACTTTGCAACTACATTTATGTTTTTCGAATACAATCTAATCTTTGGAACATATTGTAAATCTAAGTCGTTAAATGATATTCTCAATTTCCTTGTTACTTCTCGATTATTTAGAATACATAATGCTTCTAAAATTTTATCTTCCCAATTTTCTGGATATTTTTTTACATAATCTACAATTATGTATGAATTTTCTGTCTTTGCTTTTTGAAAAAGATTAAAAATATCTCTAAATGCATTTGCATAATCTTCTACTATTAAAAATAATATAGAAATCTTCTCATCTATATCAAGATCTTTTTCTATCTGTCTTAAAATATTAATGTTCATAACTGTCTTAGCTGTATTATTAGCAATTGCATCCATTGACAACGACATCACGAATTGTATATCTTATTAATAACGTTGTCGTTTACCTGAAACACATAATTAGCAACTATTAACGATCTCGATACGCTTTAATTTTTTGTCGTAATAACTACAATAATTTGTTGGTCTTTAAATAATGAAAGTGTACTTACAAAAAAAATAAACATTTTTTCACAAAAAATTATTATTTCTTAATTGCATACTACATAGAAAATAAAAGGGGAAAAAATATATACATGTCAAGCATAGATATTAGTGAATTTAGCATCACTATAAGCTTCTCTCTGGTATAAGCACAGTATAACTACACTAGTGTCACTGAGCTATCGATGCTTTTGTGTAGTTGTCCCAAGTCACATGACCCATCTCCATATTGAAAATTGTACAGCGCTTAAATTTGAATGCTCTCAGTAAAATGTATAGTTAGTTATTGTATAACTAAATAAACAGAATGTTATTTTGTTGATCATGAAATTTGTTTAGAAAAAAATTTTGTTTTAAATTTTTTTAACATTATAAGTTATAATTCGCATATAGATGCCTGGTCTTCAATTAGATGACAGACGCATGCGTACCTCTATATACTTAGCAGACAAATTTGATATTTCTTATTCTTTATTATTGCAATCGTTTGGGAATTGTTTGGGAAAATTTAGAAATATATTCTCATAATATAAGAAATAATAGTTTATTTATAATTAATGAAAATTAATTGAGCATATAGTTAGCAGACATAATTTAAAAAAAATTTTTTTTTATTTAAATCAACGTGAAATCATTTGGGAAACACGTCTATAATGTTTTCAACGTTTGGGAAATAATAGTTTATTTTATAATAATTATTAATTTCCTATCAGATAATAATCCGGAACCGAATGCATAAGGTCAGATGTGCGAAGCTACATGGACGGGATCCGATAACCCATATTGCTAATTGGCCAGTTGCACACTAGGACTCTCTGATTGGTCAATCGTGCTGAAATTCGATATGCTGCGTTAATCGCTGATAAGAATATTTCGCATCAAACTGCAAAAGATATTTTTTTTTCCAAGAAGTAGGAAGATTCTAACGTATTGAAAAATATGAGTATGGGCCGAATATAAAATGTGAAAATATAATTTCGAATATATTATGTCCGGTTGAGGCGGATGACCGTGTGAACAGCATTCAAAATACAAAATTTTCAATTTTTATTGACAAAACGTCTGATATTTGTAATGAGAAATGGATGACGTTTCTTGTTCGGTATGTTGATCCTGAAATAGACATTCGCACGCAGTTAAATTAATTAATATTGATGTGAGAAACAGCAGCGCGGAAAAATTATATTTAATGCATTCAAATATGAAATGTGGAAATTAAACATTCTACTTTTAAATATCGTTGCCTTATCATGCGACAATGCGTCTGTCATGATATTAGAAAAACATCTATCGTTCAAAACAAAGTTAGAAGAGCTTTGTAAAAATTTATCAACATTTTCGTGTCCATGCCATATCCCTACATTGGTTGCACATGTTGAATGTGCTAAAATACCGGAATATTGCGAAGTTATTTACAGTAGTTTTAAAATTCTTAAATTATATATTTCTCCAGCAACTGAAGGTGTTACTATTGTCAACGGTCATACCACGTTGTAACGCACCAGTTCTCGTCCGATCACTGAAGTTAAGCAACATTGGGCATGGTCAGTACTTGGATGGGTGACCGCTTGGGAACACCATGTACCGTTGGCACCATTTTTCTTTTTTTGCTAATTCAAATCTTATCATATATTTTTTGTTTCAAATACATACTAAACTTTAAAAAAAACAACAAGAAATGATTACTATTTTTCTTGTGTTTGGAAAAAGTTATTTTTTTGTTGAACTAAATATTTTAATTGAATATTTTAATACAGAATAATAATTACTAAATATTTTAATTGAATATTTTAATACAGAATAATAATTATCTTAATTAAGCACCGACAAGATATTATTAAGAACTGGTAGTCTTACAATTAACATGATTTAATTTGAAAACTCGCTGCTCGTTACTGTAGTCTAAATACTGCTACTGTTATATAGATGTTTGCATTGTCAGTTATAAAATAGCGATTTGATAGAATGAAACATTCGTATTTATTATTTTTGAAATATTTACTTAAAAAATTTGTATATTTTTAAAAACAAAACAATTAAAAAAGTCAAAACATTTGTATAATCAAGACAATTCTTACAATTATCCCTGATGCAGCCGAAAAACCATTGATACAGCTCTCTAATTATTTCTAGGTCTTCAACACTTTATTGATAGTTGAATTGTATTTTGTCGGTATCATAAATTATTCATCAAATCAATAATGAAGATCAATTATAATAAAAAATATTATGTAATGATTAAACCTAGAAAAAAATGTGGTACATGTGGTATAAATATATTGTAATGTGTTAATTTTATCAGCATGTACTAAAAATATGTACATATATAAAGATATATACATATAATAAAAGTAAAAAGATATATGTATATGTACATATATATATATATGTATATACAACTGGCCAATTAGCAATGTGGGCTATCGGATCCCGTCCATCTAGCTTCGCACATCTGACCTTATCCGGTTCCGGATTATTATACGGATCAGATGTAACTAATAGTCGCAAGAAAACATCTTCCATGTTTTTAACTCTGGAACTCTTTCGCAAAAAGTCTTCACGAAACCTTTTAATATATTTGAGGCTTCTTGAGCATCTTCAGACAGTTGCCCGATTGGTAATAATGCAGAAGCAATAATTTGTGGCCCATGAATTAAAATTTTGTGCACCGAAGTAGGCATATAATACCACGGATACAATTCAACGAATTTTCTTGTCGTTTCTAAGGCATACTCCTGAAATTTTTGAGCATTTATTTCATGGCCACTTGACATTACCTGCAATAAAACATGGAACCGTTTAATTAAATTTTCAACTCCTGTTATTAAAGCAGAGGTTGTCGAGTTTTCGAAAAAACGCCGAACTGTATATCCATCATTGGAGCTTCCAAATCCATCATTGGAGCTTCCACTCTTTCGGTTGATCAACCATACAATCATGAGTCCTAATTGTAAACGAAACCCTTTTTGTATAATTTCTTTGCAGTTTTCTGTAATCTTTTTTTCTTCTTCAGAGTGCGCTTGCCACTTCTTTAGGTCAAGTTTATAGGATAAGTGCAAACAACATTCGAAAAAACGAATCCATGCGTGTAGTGTTGAAGTCGTTAGGTCTGTTCGTGTCGCTTGTACTTTTTGTACTCAGTCTTCGCTTTCTCTTTCTCTCTAATGCCAGAATATATATTTGTTTCGTTTTAAGTGCAAAAAGTTTTCGGGATTTCAGTCAACAAACCTAATATTTTTGACTATGATACTAGAATGGCATCTAGTATCTAATTGGCACAATCTGGACTATCGGTTCTCAATTTTTATCGTTTATACCAGCTGTATATGAATCAAAATTTTTAATATATTTTAACAAATTATTTAATATATTTTGAGAAATGTCATATCCACAAATCACATATTCACTTTTGTATTATTATTATTATATAAACCAGCTGTATATGAATCAAAATTTTTAATATATTTTAACAAATTATTTAATATATTTTGAGAAATGTCATATCCACAAATCACATATTCACTTTTGTATTATTATTATTATATAAACAATGTATTCATATATTTTATTTTACATATTGTTACAAACAATATAAGATTTGCAAGTGGCAAGCTGTAACTATATCATTACTATAAAAATATAAATATTTAACACTCGTATTGTACATTACAGTTTCCATATAGTATAATTTAAGTATAGTTAAGTAAGTTTCAGAAAAAATATCTATTATACAGTGCATTCTCCACTTTCATTCTCAAAATGCAATTAAATTTTTAAGATGTGCTAAATAGATAAATATCTAAATCGCGTTAAGTACAACTAAATAAATTGAAAGATACATAAACATGTATTCATAGATAACAATAAATATCATATTTGAAAATTTTACATGCATATTGTATAATATAACTTTTCCTTGTAATAACTAATATTATAATATAAAATATTATATGTATAGTATAATATAAAATAATAATATTATCAATTTGTGTTGGAATGTATCAATGTTCGAATATAATTTGCTAGTTGCAATATATTTTTAAAACAAAAATGTATGTGTGTGAATTAATTTAACAATATAAACTTGTCAATTGCAAGATTAAAATAATGCTATCAATAACACCTAATACGAGCTGAACCTTAAGAACGTGTTTTGGTTTATATATATTTAGCAGAATAATTTTAAGAAGAAAAAGAAAAATTATTTTATCTTACATTTGGCTTGCGTTGGTTTCTAATTAACATTGCTTTGATCTTTGTAACATTCAAAACAATTATAATAATATTATATTGAAAAAAGTATAATAAATTGCCAAATAAATTCGCAAGTCATATAATCATAAAGATATAACATTTACATACTTTATATAATTTGCAAAGAAATAACTTAAATTACAAAACTTAACTTGTTTAAATCACAGAATATAAATAAAATGTAAATCATTTTTACTTTATCAAGTTGATAATCCTGAATGTAAATCTAAACAATAATATTATATTTATATTAACGAATTTATTTAGATTCTATATATACATAAATATTCATATGAAGATCCATAAAATAAGAGCATTATAAAAATGTTTCGTGTTGTGCTGAATATTTTGTGTTTTAGTTTTCAATTTTGTTAAAATATTCATCATATTACTGAAATTTCTCAATGTTATCAATTCTTGATTTTAGAAGCAAAAATTAAAATTAAAACGTACTTTCTAAAATATGCTACAATAATAATTAAATATATTTCTGTTGTTAGTTTTGCATTCTTTGAATTGTACTGTTGCTATAAATTTTTACATTTTTACATTTTGTCATAATTAAGGATATATATTACTGTACATATTTGTATTGTTCAAAAAATATAACCCTGTCAAAAAAAGAAAATCTTTATTAAATTATTAAATATAATAGAGTTATTCTACTATTTCTTCCATTCTAATGTTTCAAATCCCCATTCAATTTTAATGAACTTGAATACATGCAGAATATTTCATAATCAGAGATACATGTTTTTTTAATAAAAAAAAGCCGAACGACCAAATTAGAGGGGTTCTCTTGGCAAGATACTCTCGGTGATTTACCATTGCTTGTCGAGAAATAGTGATCGAATAGATCCAAGCTAGATGTGTTTTTGGCCGGATTTGAACCCGGGCCCTCGGCACACAGAGAGCAGACGCACAACTTTTTGCACCATGATCGCAGCATATTGTCTTATATATAAATTATTTATAATCATATTAAATATCTGCCTTTAATTTTGTAAAATATGACGAAGAAAAAGCTATGCGCGATATAAGCAATATATAAATACGGCATGTCTAGCCGCGGAATATTAGTACAGTTTAGCTCATTTTCCAATAATGTAATTTCAAAAAATAATTTTGTTATGTATGAACAAATTTGGCATAAAAGGTGCTCTTTAATTTCTATTCTTTTCAAAATTTTTTATTACGCAAAAATAATTAAGGCATTAGTTAAAAAAATGACTCACAAAATCTAAATGTACAAACGCATTAAATCTAAATGTACATACAAACGCATTAAATACTATAAAAATTTGCCTAAAATAATATTTTATATATTTTATAGCTTTGACAGTTATTTGCTCAGAATTAAATGTACCGAATTAGTTTAGTAGAATTGTTTTAGTCTCTAGATGCATATTTATTTAGCATTTATATAAAAAAACGCGCCTCTTTATTTCGAGTTCTGAATGTATGTAAGTTTCATAAAAATTGGATGACACTTTCAAATATTTTCTTGTAAGTTCTATATTTTCATAAACTTACACGTTAAGCTTTAAATCCATTACCATCTGTAAGAGACATAATTGCATGTTCCTGAGTTATTGCCGCGAGCTCTTTAAGCCATTCATCTAATATAACAGCACATAGAACAACATTTTGCACTGGACTCATTTCATTCGGTGATTCCCATGAAGATTTCATATATCTAATAAAGAAAAAAGTAAATTTAATTAGCAGTAGTTTAATTAATATTCATTAAGCTGAAGTAAAAAGTAAGTTTAATTCATTAGGATGAAGTAAAAATTGGAAAATTCTTAACGTGCATCATAATAGTACGAAAAAGTTACTACTTGTGGACAGAAATTCAGAATAGAAAAAATTTTTGAAATTACTTAATATATTTTCCGCTTCTTTGTACATCACACTCAAAAAATTTCATAAATTAATCTCAAATTTTGAACTTTTATCAACTATTGTTAGAGCAATCTTATTTTTGCGTTTGATAGTTCCTAAATGTTTAAAAAAAATTTATTTCAAGTATCTCTAGATTTATCTTAATATCATTTCACAGCCTGCAATGCTCACAATAAATACGTTGTGCGAAAAAAAACTTACGAAAATTTTTATAATACATCAAATCATCTCCTCTGAGAAATTTCATGCTTTGATGCGACAATTCTTAAAATGAAATTAATAGTAATGTTAGAGATAATTGAAGTAAAATTAAGATTACAATCTTTGAATTATAAATTAAACATTAACACAAAAAAAATCATGACGTAATTTAATATCTGGATAATAAATGAAAAATATTGAGGCAAATATTGATAATAAAGAATATTTTTTATTATTAATTTTAGTATTAAAGTTTAATTTATAATTTTATGACAATATTGATATTATTTCACAATTAACTGTTTTAATATTATAAATTAATCGCATAAAGCGAAAGATAAATATTTTTTGATAAGAGTGATCTGTTATGAAAAGTGGTAAATTTCCATCTTTGAAGATACTTTTGAATAAATTTTCAATCATTTGGGAACCATTCAAACATAAAAATTGCTGATAAAAGCTAGCAGAAATTAATTAACGGATTAATTCATGAAAGTCCTGATGAGCAGAAAATATCAACTAATTTCAAAAAATTTTTTGCTCTAAATTTGTGTCCATAAATAACAATTCTGGACAGAAATTATAATACACATAATGTAAGATTTGTAATAATATAAGATTTTCCTATTTTTATCTCGTTTCAATATCCATGTACTATATATTGATCAATGTGACGTATACCAAAATTAAATTGGTTGTCAGATTAGTTATTAAAGCATACGCACATACAGATTCTTTTTGTTTTAATCTCAAAGAATGTCGATTATAATTCATAAAATACATTTGTAACTTTCGATAACACAATCTGTATCAATAATAGTTTATTTTGTTTTAAAATATTTTGTATCATATTGATTTTAATTATTTTTTATTATTATTTATACTATTCATTTTTATATTTGTAAATTATATCAATTATATGTGTTTGATATAAAAGGAGAAATATTGTACAGCCAAAAATGATCACACAGAGGAAACGTTCTAGAAAGTAATCTTAATAAAAGGATTGTGTATATATTAGTATTGGCGTTTTTGTTAACATAAACGTCATAAACACCCTGACTTTGTCTATACTCTAATTTTCAATCAACAAGCTATAAATTTTACTATTTTAGAATTAATTTTTCAGGCTTCCCACCTTATTGCAGCAATATTAAATTATAATGTCAAAAACCAACCATATACATTTTTTTGCACTATATGTATATCAAAATAAATTTTTCTTCTCAACCATTCGATAATGTTAGATAGTAAGATAGATTGTTAAAATATGATGAAACCTCTCTTGTTAGTTGCTTTTCATTAATAAACAAATATATAATTCAATATACACATACCTTACACTTTTAGCAAAAATAAACCTTATGCTAGTTGATTAAGATTTGGCTATCTATTATTCCATAAGTAAAAAGTTTTTGATGTTTTTATAAATCTAGTTGTAGTGCACAAAGAACTCATTTTTTTCTTCTAATGTTAGGAAGTTATATAGTTATAATAAGGGGGATTAGAAACCTTAAACAATTTACCTATATCCAGAGCCAACCATTTGTAACTGATCTTCTGACATACTGGACGGCTGACTGATAGAATTTGTTAAGCTGCTTATACCTAAGCTATTACTTGATCGTTTGAACATTTGTGTAAATGATAATGTCAAACTTCTCCTTTTTGATTCCCCTGTAAGTACAACTGACACTATATGTACATCTAATTAAAAAAACTATATGTACATCAATTATATATAAAAATATTGTATTAATACATACGTTTTTTAAATACTTTTCGACATGTACAGCACAAAATTTTAAAAGATTCGATTAATATAGCTAAAGTTAGACAGAAAGCGAGAACAAGGAAGAAATATAGGAGCGGAAGAGAAAGGAAGCATAGAAGAGGTGAAGAGTTGTGTCCTCATTGTAGCCATATTGAATTATGACGTCAGAAGCGACAAATCATAAGAATTTTTTTCTTGTGAAATACATAAAGAAAAACTTATATGTGATTTCTCGCTTCTGACATCATAATTCTGTATGACGTCAATAAGGCCAGGAGCCTTAAAAGTTAAACGTGTTTTTAAATCATAATAGAGAGAAAAAAATGTGTGTATATACTATATCTAATTTTAAAATTTATTATTCTCTATTATTCACTATTCATGAATAAATAGATAATACCTCTTGAGAATGATTCACCAGTCAGAGAATGCTTTCTAATAGATGAGGATTGAGCAGCAGCTTCTAATACATTTTTTCTCGCATTTACTAGCTTGTCTTCTCGACTAATCAGAAATAATCTTGCTTGTTCAACCAATAAATCTACGTTGCTGTGTTTTGAGAGAAAATGGTCTATTTTGTGCTTTAATGATGCAAGCACCTGTAATATAAATTATATACAGATGTTATCTTAATTTATAATGTAATTGATAATAATTATCTAGATAATAACAATATTCTTTTGAGAAAAATACAACATTGTTTGCGGTATATTGCTTGGAATTACAATTTTAGCAATCAGTAAATATATATACCTGAAACAAGGATCTGATGCTAGGTTGAAACACAAGAGAATGATTCAGCAGAAAGGATTGTAATAAAGGTTGCGGATATATCGCCAATCTGCTGATAAGACCTGTGAGATGTAAATTGACATATAAGTTATTGCTAATCATACATTCGAGCTTTCGTAAAACTACATCTAAAAATATGCCGATGTTTGGCTGTCCATTAAATATATCTTGCCGATACGAAGTATTCTTATTTGATTTGCTCAATGATATTTTTGCAGGATTCAAAGGATCCGATGTTGTAACATCACGATCAGCGATATCATTAATCTCTTTTTTAATTATAATATGCGCTTCTTCGTGTTCATTCATATGATCTTCGTTTGTTTCATTATCTAGCGTTGATTCCAGCGATCCTTTAAATGCAAAGCTTTCGTAACCGCTACTCTCTCCTAGCGACATGAGCGAATTCATAATTGTAGCTGACTCATTTATACAGCCATCAGATTCTTTTTTATCTAAACAAGTTTCTTCTGTATAGTTTGTCATTCCAATATCTTCATTTAATAATTCTGCAATATCAGCATCCAATTGTGTCTGTTCATCAAAAGACAATACAGCATCCATAGTCAATTTATTTTTAATATTATGTTCATTGCTATTTAAATCTTTGCCTTCTAATAGACATTGAAAATTAAATAACACATTGTCTATCAGTTCGCTCTCGTCATTTTCGCACAAACTTGCATTCTTAATTGTTGCTAGTGGTAAGGTTCTAGATTCTTCTATTTTCTTCTGCGATTGATCAGATATAATATTTTCATTTGTCAATGTGGTTGTACCGCTGGTATTACTATTTTGTAATAAGTCACCATCGTACTGACAAGACCAATTAGAACACGCAATACGGCAAGTTTTTATTTTTTGTCTGGCATCACAGAGGTATGCGTGATAATTTCCATATAAGCTATCTGATAATCTCGTACCATAATTTATCGATGCTGGTAACGATTTCATTGGGTCAGTCGCAATATATACATATTTGTCGTATGTACATGATATACTGCTAGGTAAAGAGTTTGTTTGAGAATCCAATGATGGAATTGCAGAACAGCAACATGGAGTTAGAGATAAAAATTTTTCTGCTGCACGTCCAAAAGGATCTATATCTCTCAGTCGACTACGTTGGGAAAGCATTACATGTGAACATGGATTTAATGCGCTCAAACATAGTTCTAACATAATATCTTCGCAGTTTAAATTAACCAGAGTTTCAAACAATGCCAGAGTGACTATGCATAACTAAATTAGAAAAACGAAATATCAGAGATGAGTTATGTTTAAAAAAAGTTTCATTAAATAGATTTTGTAAGGATAATTTTTCCAGTTTACCCTCGATCGAGAAGAAATCCTTTGTATCAAACTATCCAATATTCTATTGTCATCGTAATTATCTTCTAGTAGAAATCTAATGAGCGACTGTAACAAGCCAGGATCGGTCACAGATCGAAGAAATAAATCAAAATAAGCCGTTGCTGCGACTAATTCTTCCACAGTAGTCTGTAAATATTTTTCCAAATAATTAAAATAAAAGAAAATAAGAAAAATAACAAGATCACGCTTTATTCACAAATTTGTTTTTAATAATATATGAAATCAATAATATATGAAATAATGTATTAGTAATTACTAATAAGCAAAAAAAAAATTATATATTCTGTAACATTGCTATCACAATATACATATTTCTTTTTTGTTAAATCTTCTTTTACAATTAGTTTTAATTTCTATTACTAATATGAAAAATATATAATTTTATATTAATCTCACATTAGGAATCATCTTTAATATATCAAGCGAGGAAAAAAGAAAAAAATAATTAAAATAAATGTTAGTTCTTGCATAACTAGTTTTTTTTTAGATTGTTAATTTTACAGTATCATGTTATAAGACTTCTCTCTGTGTGGTAAAAGAAGGGCATAAATTATTAGATATAAAATATATAAAGCATAATATATATGCAGGTAATAACATGTATTAATATGTGAAAAAAGCATACAGAGATTATATATAATGCATATGTACATACACTAACTGTCATAATATGTATTATATATTAAATACTTTATGATAAATTATCTGTCTACTTTTATACATTATATAAAAATAAAACTTGAAAACATAATTAACATTTATTAAATAGAAATATTAATACACATATTAATCTATGACAAAAATAAAGATAAAAATAAAGATAAAAATGAAGACAAAAATGAAGACAAAAATAGAGATGGATAAAAATTCTTTATTAGTTACATGAATAAAGTATCATATAAATAACATAAAATTACAAAAAAAGCAGAAACTATATCTTTGTAAAATTAGCATTGCATTTTCAAAATTTCGGTATAATAGAGTTCCAATTACTCTTCAAAGAGTTGTAGAATTTCTGTTAAAAAAAAGAATGCTACCAATTAAATATAAAAATATAAAGATACGAAAATTGAATAACTTTTTTCATTTTAATAGGGATCGATTTGAGTCCTTTTTTCGATAGAATTTTTATATATAGAACACTAAAAAAATATTATTTTCAAAAAAAATTTTATTTAAAAAATTTGAATTACAAAAACAAAAAAATCGCAAAAATTTTTTCAATTTCAATTGTATCTGCTCGAAGTTTAAAAATAATGATTAGAACTTTTGGGAAGCTATCTAAAATTCCGAAGATATCGCTCGGTTAACAAAAGAAATGTTTCCCGCATATGAATTTAGAAGATCCGAGGACCGAAAATTATTTTTATAGCTCAAATCAATAAAAATAAAACTTCAAAAAATTTTTTCAGTTTTATTTTTATTGATTTGAGCTATAAAAATAATCATTAGATATGTTGACAGAAATATAAAATATAGGAATATTTTACAAACAATAGAACTCTTTTTTGAAATGTATCAGGAACTCTAGAACTCTTTCAAGAAGAGCTGGAACTCTATTAATTATATCAAATTTCTGAAAATGGGGTGCTAACTTCACAGAGATAGAAACTATAGCTACAAAGCAAAGCAATAATAGCAATATGTGTATTGTATTTAAATATCTGTTATAAATTATAAACCACATGATCTAGTATCTTTAATTAATAAGTATTTTTTTATGATATATCAGGTACTAAATAATATCACATAATTTGATATAATTAATAAACATGCTTGTAATTTATTATTATAAATCACAAGCGATTTATTATTATTATAAACCAGAAGTGGTTTATTATTATAAATTTATTTATTTAAAAGCATAACTTGTTCTTATTAATTATGCTTTTAAATAAATGAAATAAGTTGATATAACCATAAGTATCAATATTTCAGTGGATACTTCGAATATATTCATATAAAGATAGTTTTAAAATATTATAATACATATCGCGTATATATTATATTATTATAATATTAACATATCATGCATATTATAATACTTATAATATTAAAATATTATAACACATTGGAAACAGAATTATAATATTTAAATAAAAGAATTTATTAAATACTATTAACTTAATGTTACAAATAATTTAATATTCCTTTGATATAACAATACATTTGTATAAATAAATAAAAAACTAGAAATATTCCAAGCATATTAATATTAAAAATTATATTTTATAGAAAATAATGCAGAGTTTATAAAATAATTTAACTTTATTTAATGTATAAAGTATCAATTGAAATACTATACTGTGAAAACTGATAATTTGTACTAACCCAATATTGTTGTACATCTAGCTGTTCTAGGGTCAAGCCAAGAGAATCCTATGAGCATCATAAAAATATCACCGGATAGGAAAAGATACTAATACCATAAACTACATATAACATCAATGATTTATGTTAGCTTCAATACCAGTGCACTTAATTTTACCATCACCACATTGATGAATTCGCATGTATTTGATAACATAAAATGCATTATGCACATGAAGTCACATTAAAATCAATAACCAATTAAAAACAAATGCAAGTTTTTTTGTGAAAATTTAATAATTATAATAAAAATTGTACAAATTAAAAAATTATACAAAAATTGTAAAGTTTAAGCAATTATGATTCGTGGAATAATATTTAATATATTTAAAATGTTTCATGAAACGATAGAAAAATGTATTTATTGCATAAAATATTTTAATGTATTTAAAGATTTTTTTTATTATTTAATATTTACGAGTTATGTAAAAGTATAATCTCTTATTATTAAATTTTAATAACATGAAAATTTACAAATGTTTTTTATTGCACAATAACATTGAAGTGTATTTGTATGTATTACATACCATGTTCGTATGTGCTACGAAATACCTTCTTTCACCACATGCATTAATATCAAAATATAATTAAAAAAGATTATAATATATATGTTACAAATAAGTAAATAAATGCTTTCATGTAAAATTTTACATTATTGAAATATAAAAAAAATTAACTTAAAATTTTTTCGAAGAAAAACATTTATATTATTAATATTAGAATGTTTTCTTTTATATTTTATTAAATAAATATTCACCTGTAATAATGCCGGACCCATGACAGGAACTAAAAAACCTTGGTATAAAAATTCAAGCAACTGTTTCTGTACCTTTGGATGTGCCACTTGTGCAATTGCATTGCAAAATTCTAGAGAATTCATGAGCTGCATAAGTGCAGGTAAGTCATTTACATCATCTGGTGTCAACTGATACCAATCATCTGTCTCAATTCCAAGTTTCCTTGGAAGTAAAGAATAAAGCCCACCCAAGCCTGTGGCTAGTACCTATAAATAAACGCAAACAAAAGATTATTTTATCATTTTTTATATATTTATTTTATATATTTATATTGTCCTAAAGCAACAGCAATCAAATTACTTACAGGACATATATTGGAATCAGCGATGTATAATCCAACTTCATCATTCTTCTTCGAGAGCGACATGCATAATAACATAGCATCACGTGCTTGCTGACCAACACCACCCTCTCGATGAATATAAGGAATTAATAAGTTGAATATAATAAATCTAAAATTATATATCATCTCAGTATAAATATATTTAAGTAGAACATCTGTCATAATAAACAACAAACTATTACTTGTTCTTTCCAATTGCATTCGGTTGAAAAAACAAGTCAAGTAAAGCCATATTTTGCATTAAGACAACACACAGCTGATTCAATAATACTACTAATTTTTTTTCTACTTCTAATGGCATAATATCGTTTGCGCATTCTTCTAATAATCGTAAGAGTGGCCTAGTAACTGGCTCATGTGCGAGAAGAGCATTACTGTACGAAATGAGTAACTCGTAAAGCTTCATTTGCTCCAATCTTACAGCATTATTAAATCTGTAAAAAAAATCGTAGTTTTACAATAAATATACAATAAACTTTTCGAATTATGCAATTGTCTTAAGTATTAATTTGAAATAGAATATACAAATATTAAAAAGTAGAAATGTACCTTCCTGTATGTATACTCCAATCGTACAGTTTAACAAGTAAATTTTCACTTAATAAGTATTCCAAACATGGAGAATGTGTTGCAGTGTTGCCTTGTTGATAATGGCTATGTAAATTCGAATCCCGCAGTTCCAGCATCAATAGCGTCACCATTTGATCAATGTGATTAACAACTCCAAGCACATCATCTTGACTAGGTACCCCTTTAAGAGGCTGAAATTAATTCATTACTATATGGTTTTTTAATTCTTAGCTTGAGATATATAAGACTGTGTATGTAATTTTCATATCTGATAAATATTAGATCTGTTAAATTTCAGTTCAAATTGTCAATGTGTTAACTGTTTAATATTAAAAAGAATGATGATTGTATTTCAATAATATTAAAGCATCTGATTCAAATTATAACACATAAAATAGAATGTTTTAATATTAATAAAACACAAGTACAAGTAATTATGTGCCTTACAAAACTGATCGCTCTGATTACATAAAACAATAGACTTATAAACACTGATTGTTTGTTTGTTTCTAATAATAATAATAAAATACAGTACACTCACACTGTAATCTTTCTGTAACAAGATAGATATATGATATAGAAAAAAAAACTATTATATTCGTTGATTTCATAGATTTTATAGCTATCAAATTATTGCATTTAAAAATACCATAAATATTGTAAAAAAAAAAAAAGAAAAAAGAAAAACAGAGAAAATAATATTGTAAAAAATACATTCCTTTTTTACGTGTGCCATGTGTGTAAATTTTAAATTAATTGAAAAGGATCTGGGAGAAGCTTGTTCTTACTAAAGAGTGTAGAATAATTTCGTAAGTCTGTTGCCAATGTTTGCAGAAGCTGTCGTAACATGCGGACGGATCGGCGTTCTTCGGCGGAGAGTTTCTGGATCGCTGCTTGCTGAAGCTCGCTCGCAGTGGACTATTTTGCAGCCAGCTCATTTTTGCAAAGTATTATATATATACGTATATCTTCACGATGTCACGATGTCAGTTTTTTGAAATCATCACGTTCGCGGCCTCGATGCTTCGTTGTTTCGAGTAAAATATATACATATACGAATAAAATGGAGTTCTTTCAGTCGTGTTATCAGGATTGTCCTATTAATGCGTTAATCGTACACATATAAGCCACGTGAATGATATGATATGGCGCGAGTTGCATATTTGTGATCCACGATTCATTGATTCACACACATTCGATAAAAATATACACGTGAGAGTATATTGTCATCGGTGATATCCGTAGTTCATTTTTTTAACGAGCGTGCCGCATTCATTCGTCGCAGTTTCACGAATTATTTGAGTTTTAACGTTTGATTTGATATATTTCTTTGTCTTCCTCTCGTTTTATCATATATTATATTTTTGCGTTACTACTATACATATTCGTTTATTGCGACTAATCATGACTAGCATATATTACCGTATTCGAAAATATAGCTTTGGCTACTGCCAGGAAAATACATGATAATAAATTCGGTTGGATGCACTAGTGCGCACTGATGACTGATGCTATAAAATCATTGAGCTCTATAGTGGATGTGTTCCAAAATTCACTACCAGTACTGGAAATCTATAGTTCACGTTACGTATACTATAGATTTCCAATAATAGCAGTGAATTTTGGAACACAGCCAATATAGAGCGAGCCTTCCTCAGTGTTGCCAGAAAATCTAGTTTCAATTGTATTAAAAATGTACCAATTGATGCCTTTTGTACCATCGACACTTATATCGACATAAATTTAATATTTTATATAAACTGAGAAAATTAATGTTCTTTTATAGTCCGATCTTACATTTAAATCACAAATTTATCTTATATTTTGAGATATATGTCTGATTTTTTCTATTTTGTCTTAAATTTAAGACAAAATTTTTCTATAAGATACTATTTCGGCCATTCATTGGCTACGTAGCATCTTGAGATAAACTTAGGCTCGTATTCATATCCGATCTTGGGGTCGATTCTGTATCTAAAATCTAGTGAAAATGCTAAAAGTGAGCGGTTGCTGCGATTCAGTAACTTTCATCATGGTGAAAATGTGAGCCATCTCACGGGAGTTCGTTCGACAAGAAATTTCTTGTCGAATGGTGAAATCCGAGAGTGAAAGACTGAGAGATAGAGCGAGAGAAAAATCATAGACAGCGTCGTGACGCGTTTTTGACAGTTTATAAAAGGTTAAGTGTCGTTGCTTTGTTTACAGTTCTCATCGTCGTGTGTTTATGTTAACATTTTGTCCATTAAAGAACATTAAAGAACATTAAAGAATTATAATAGTTAATCGAAAATTTGTGCTTCCGTTTATTTCGTTTTTGTCATTGTTTTGTGGACCGTAATCCTCACGCGTCGTTTACAGTTCGTTGCATAAATTACTTTTTGTGTGCTTTTATAAATAAAAGTTTTTATGAATATAAATATAATTATATTTTTTTTGGACTAAAAAGTATAATTATATTTTTACTTATTAAAAGCTTTACAAACTTTTTCCTTTCTCCCTTTTTTATTTTTGACGAAAATTATTTTTATCTCATTTTGTTTATATGTATAATTTTTACCTCTCATTTTGTTTATATGTATTTAACAATATTGTTTATTAAAATACATATAAACAAAATCTAATTGACATTAATAACGCCATAAAATTTTATTTTACTATATTGTTACATAAAAAAGTTTTGTTTACTTATATATATATATATATAGAGTGCTTTTTTATTTAATTTATTCAAGTCCAAATTATATACAAAACATATTGATCCCAACAAATATATATTTACTAATAATACATAAATATTGTTTTCTAATGAATAATCATGTTTCTGTTATCTTATTCTTTTATTATGCAAATGTTTTATTTTGAAATGTATTTTTTAAATTAATGCTCGCGCACAAGCATTTTGAGAAAATCTGAACATGGCTAATTGATGTATTCTATAATTGTGTTGTAACGCCGAAAAAAGGAATTTATTCGCAACAGTTGTAAAAGCTGTTTTTTAAATGGTAAACCTTCAAACATTTGTGATTATTATTTTAGGTACAGTTTCTGTACGTACAAAACGTTTTTCCCCACACTAGCAAATCTAGTGATTTCGTATTTTCACTTCGTATTTTCACTACGTTACAGAATCGTGCAAACAAATTCACGTGAGATGAAAGTGCGAGAAGTGAGTGATCTCACTTGAGTTACAGAATCGACCCCCTTATATTTATGGCCGGTATTCATAGGCTCGTATTCATAGTCCGATCTTGGGGTCGATTCTGTAACTCAAGTGAGATCACTCACTTCTCGCACTTTCATCTCACGTGAATTTGTTCGCGCGATTCTGTAACGTAGTGAAAATACGAAGTGAAAATACGAAATCACTAGATTTGCTAGTGTGGGGAAAAACGTTTTGTACGTACAGAAACTGTACCTAAAATAATAATCACAAATGTTTGAAGGTTCACCATTTAAAAAACAGCTTTTACAACTGTTGCGAATAAATTCCTTTTTTCGGCGCTACAACACAATTATAGAATACATCAATTAACCATGTTCAGATTTTCTCAAAATGCTTGTGCGCGAGCATTAATTTAAAAAATACATTTCAAAATAAAACATTTGCATAATAAAAAAATAAGATAACAGAAACATGATTATTTATTAAAAAACAATATTTATGTATTATTAGTAAATATATATTTGTTGGGATCAATATGTTTTTTGTATATAATTTGGACTTGAATAAATTAAATAAAAAAGCACTCTATATATACAGGGTGTCCGGTAAGTAAGTAACCAACCGAAAGGTGGAGGTAGATTGGGTCAAACTGAAAAGAAAAGTCCTGTACCATTTTACTAAATTCGCAATAGTTATTGCGTTATTAATTAAAATATCTGAGCTAATGAGCGCGTAGGAAGCGGTAGGCCGGAATTGGTAGGCATGTAAGATGGCTTATTTGTTTACGTCTCTTAGTAACAAAAGCATCATCTGAGCGAGAGGTGGAGTCACGCAGCGAGCGGCGAGCGACGCATGATATTTGTTGCTAAGAGATGTAGACAAATAAGCCATCACACATGCCTACTGATTCCAGCCTACCGCTTCTCACGCGCTCATTAGCTCAGATATTTTAATTAATAACACAATAACTATTGCGAATTTAGTAAAATGGTACAGGACTTTTCTTTTCAGTTTGTTCCAATCTACCTCCATCTTTCGGTTGGTTACTTACTTACCGGACACCCTGTATACAGGGTGTCCGGTAATAATCGCCCCACCCGTCACGTGCAGGTAGAGGCAGTTAAACTGAGTAGGAAAGTCCTGTACCGTTTTGCGATTTTCGCAATAATTAATAAGAAATTAAATAAAAAAGAACGGCCAATCCGTGCGAGTAAAAGCGCGCGGCGAGAAGAGACCTCCTACTGTTTACGTGATTCTCTTTTCGCGCGGCGAAAATAAAAGCCTAATGTTTACGCGGTTGCTACGCACGCGATAAAGCGGGGAGGAGCACTCTACAAAGGACAATGGATAAATACGAGCAATGCATAACGCTGGACCCCCGCGTGGGCTGTCTCTTCTCGCCGCGCGCTTTTACTCGCGCGGATTGGCTGATCTTGTTTAATTTATTTCTCATTAATTATTGCGAAGATTGCAAAACGGTACAGGACTTTCTTATTCGGTTTAACCTGCTCTACCTGCACACGACGGGTGGGGCGATTATTACCGGACACCCTGTATAAGTAAACAAAGAAACTTTTTCATGTAACAATATAGTAAAATAAAATTTTATGGCATTATTAATGTCAATTAGATTTAATAAACAATATTGTTAAACTTAAAATAAATGACATTTACACACACATTTTAGATATATATATTTAGAGTTATACATATAAACAAAATGAGAGATAAAAATAATTTTCGTCAAAAATAAAAAAGAGAGAAAGGAAAGTTTGTAAAGCTTTTAATAAGTAAAAATATAATTATACTTTTTAGTCCAAAAAGAATATAATTATATTTATATTCATAAAAGCTTTTATTATAAAAGCACACACAAAAAGTAATTTATGCAACGAACTGTAAACGGCGCGTGAGGATTACGGTCCACAAAACAATGACAAAAACGAAATAAACGGAAGAACAAATTTTCAATTAACTATTATAATTCTTTAATGTTCTTTAATATTCTTTAATGGACAAAATGTTAACATGAACACACGACGATGAGAACTGTAAACAAAGCAACAACACTTAACCTTTTATAAACTCAAAAACGCGTCACGACGCTGTCTATGATTTTTCTCTCGCTCTATCTCTCAGTCTTTTACTCTCGGATTTCACCATTCGACAAGAAATTTCTTGTCGAACGAACTCCCGTGAGATGGCTCACATTTTCACCATGATGAAAGTTACTGAATCGCGCCAACCGCTCACTTTTAGCATTTTCACTAGATTTTAGATACAGAATCGATCCCCTTATATTTAAGATCGTCTTAAGTCTGGTCTTGGGTCGTCTTAAGATCCCATTCAACCAATCAAATGGCCGCATAGCATCTCAAGACCGTACTTAAGACGATCTTAAAGGGAGAGGCTCAATTGCGCACAGTACAATTGGACACGTTGCAATTGCACACCGTGCTATTAGACACATGAAGTTGCGCACAGTTCTTTTGCGCACAGTTCATTTGCCCACAGTTCATTTGTGCACACGTTCTTAAGGCACCCCTACCGACGGGGTGGGTGCGGGAGGAGGGCCCGAAGGCCCCCCTTGCACCCCCCCCGTGTGTGTGTGTATTTTTACCTAATTATTCTAATTATTTAGTTAAATAAACTGTGTAAAAGAACTGTGCGCAAAAGAACTGTGCGCAAATGAACTGTGCGCAAAAGAACTGTGCGCAAAAGAACTGTGCGCAAAAGAACTGTGCGCAACTTCATGTGCTAATAGCACGGTGTGCAATTGCAACGTGTGCAATTGTACTGTGCGCAAATGAAGGCTTCTCGATCTTAAATATAAGATCGGACTATTAATACCGGCCTAAGATTGTCTTAAGTCCGAGCTTGAAATGCTACGCAGCCATTTGATTGGTTCTTGGATGGGATCTTAAGTCAACCTCAGACCAGATTGGGTGCCAGATTGGGTGCTTTCCATTTAGTGACACAAGTTGACACAACCTGACTCCTAGTATCATTTCTGCTTTCCATTACATTTGTGTCGCTTTTTGTCGATGACACAAGTCGACTTCGAGTGACTCTGCTTAGATGGTGAGTCAAGCGGTCAAGCGTGATCAAGCGTGGCTTTCCATTTATCGTATTGAGGTTACTAATTTGAGTTCACTTGAGTTAACGTAAGTAGACACAAGTGCATGTAAATGGAAAGCACCCACTTAAGATGATCTTAAATATAAGATCGGACTATGAATACCGGCCTAAGATACTATTTCGGCCATTTCATTGGCTACGTAACATCTTGAGATAAACTTAATGGAGAATTCACACAGCATCTGGCGCATAGTATAACTAGTATCTTCACTCCGAGCTTTTTTCGGGTTCGCGTTGACCCTTCTGCGCATCGCCATTTTTTGGGGGGGAACCAATCAGACAATTGTTGTATGTGTGGTAGTATAAAATCAGAGAGGTTATTGGTCCAAAAACTGTCCAAAAACATGGCGGAATACCACGTGATCGACGACAAAAAGATCAAAGTGCCGACAGAGAGTGAACATACTAGTTATACTATGGCCCGTATTCATAGTCCGATCTTATATTTAAGATTGTCTTAAGTCCGAGCTTGAAATGCTACGCAGCCATTTGATTGGTTGAATGGGATCTTAAGTCAACCTCAGACCAGACTTAAGACACGCGCAAGCACACGCACACGAGAGAGAGAGAGAGAGAGAGAGAGAGAGAGAGAGAGAGGCACAGAAAGAGACAGAGACAGAGAGATTGATTGATTGATTGATTGATTGATTGACTGATTGATCTTTATTAGCTTTCTCAGCTATTTGTAATACAGATTTAGTTTACATAATTTATTGTGATATTTTTTATGATAAATTATAATATATTTTTATATTTACATTATGTCGTAATGTTATTATCTGTATTAATCTGTATAAATCAAATTTGAAAAGTATTATCTATTATAATAATATTTTTAGTTAATTTAATTAATTTTAATTTATTAATTATTTATGTTAATTTTAATAATTTTTAGTTCATTTGATTTAATCCTCTCTCTCTCTCTCTCTCTCTCTTTCTCTCTCTCTCTCTCTCTCTCTCTCTCTCTCTGTAATGTGTGTGTGTGTGGGTGGGTGGGTGTATGAAAATAGTTCGAGCCACACGGTATATAAGACTGTGCTTCGAGCTGTCAAATTGATGCTTCCGAAAAACGTTGCCGGTTCTTTCAAGAACCTACAGTCATGATGCACAAATAACTAGATGCGATGCGTCTAACTCTTATTTGACTGGAAGGCGGCTGTCTTCAGGTGGGAAGGCATTTATGACGCCGGGTGTACATGTGCTCAATATCACGAGGTTAAGTATCTTTTATAGAGCATATATAGATAGTACAATTTTCTTTGAATATTTTTCTGACTCCAATGGTGTATTGGCGATTTTCTATATGTTTTTAATAGTCTGCAGATGCACAAAAAAGCGATTTTTGAATTCATTTTACTTATTAAAAATTTGCTTGCTCTTTACATATACAATATAAACACTATAATAAACACTATTTTTAATATTTTGACAGCACACGTTCAAAGAACATTTAAGGATATTTAACATCTTTCGCCTTTTGAACATGTATATGCTTCAGGGATGTTATAAAATTAAATTAACACCTATTATTTAATATCATTATCTATATTACCTGGCAGTTATTATTATTTTATAATTTGCTGAAGACTTTTGTGGATTAACAGTTCGCTAACATTATGTAAATCGGTGATATTTTTAGGAGCAGTGTGCGTGCCACATTCGCAACATACGTTACGCGAAATCACATCCCGAGGTACTCATGGAGCGGAATAAGCAAAGCGTAACGATTAGTATATTCCAATAATTACTTTTAAATCATTCTATTTACAAGTAATTATTATAATCACGTTTATAAATATAATATTTAATGGATTTCCTGTTAGAAATATTTAATTTAATGCATAAAACATTGAAATAAAATTTAAACAAATTTTAAATGGAGACTCGTGATTGGTCGCATGCAATCCGCGCTGCTCTCGTTACGCTCCATGGGTACATGGGGATCGTGAATCCGCGCAATGAAAATAGCGGAATGCCTGTGATTGGTCGAGGCTCCCGTTCCGCGATTTTCTGCGTACGCCGTTCCGCTCCATGGGTTTGCACCCTGACGTCCGACGTAAAGGCCGTATTAAGGCCTTCACACATAAAAAAACTTAAGCAGTAGGACGTAAGCAGTAAGAGAATCAACGTGTTTGATTTGCTACTGCTTACGATTATGGCCTTACGTCTCGACTGTGATTGGTCGATTCGCTTACTGCTTAAGTCTTACTGCTAAAGTTTTTTGATGTGTGATGGCCTTTACACTACGGGTTGCGGGCTCGATTGCGGTGTGGTTACGATAGACCAATCAGAGCAAAGCAGCTTGCCGGCTGATTGGTCTATCCGCAACCGTCAACCATAACCCCAACCGCAACCGAGTCCGCAACCCGTAATGTAATACGGCCTTGGCGCTCTCGCCATTTTTAAAAGGAGCCCGACGATCAGCCGTGTTGCAGCCGTTGTCCGTCGCGGTACGCCATTGATGGAGATTGTGAATGTTACGAGGGAGGTGCGACGGGAGGGAGGATGATAAAGTGCGCGGTAAGGGTAATGCGACCGATGGTGGATGCGAATGCGTAGTGCGTGCGACGTTCGGTTCATTCGTCGTGATCTCGGGTGATTTCACGTTGTGCAGGATCGACGAAGAAGTAAAAGAAGTGAGGTACGCGATCCGCGTTCGATTCATGGGCGTGTTTTATTCCGTCGTCGATTCGTAAAGAGGACTGTGTCGAGATTTTGGGTTGCTTGCACGACGACAAAAGTTTGCGACTCGTTCGCAAGCGGGATATTTATGATGTAAACAATAGAACGCGGGCCAGAGGAGGAGAATCTCTCGCGCGTTCAAGGGTAGGGTTCGCCGTTGAGGGTTCAGGGCAAAGAGACCCTCGAGAGAGAGCGAGTTGTCTTGAGCGAGTTACGTGTTCTCTCGTTTGTGTGATCAAAATCTAAGGCGGAGACAAGCATGTCGAGCGTGCCGCTAATGTCCAGCGGACTCAGCAAGCTGAAGAAGAAACATTTTAGAGTGAAACATCAGAAGGTTAAGCTGTTTCGCGCGAACGAGCCGCTACTCAGCGTGTTTATGTGGGGTGTTAATCACACGGTAAGTGCGCGATTACACTTTTTTTTGTCCCCGCTGTCATCGTCGCGGTTTGACTCGCGCGCGCCCAACAATTTACGCAAATGACATATATACAAAATTAAAATTAAAAAATAAAATATATATACTATTAAATATATATTAAATATATTTAATATTTATTATTAATATAAATATTGAATTAATATTATATATATATATATATATATATATATGTATATATATATATATATATATATATATTCAAAATTAAAATTAAATCATACACCATATATATATATGTATATATATATATATATATATATATATAATATATGGTGTATGATTTAATTTTAATTTTGAATTTTAAACTAATAAATAGTGCTAAAAATTATTTAGGAGTTTTTTACTCACACTTTATCTCGCATTTGGCTCTTATTAGCCCTTTCCATTACCTATATTTATATATGTATGTATTTATGTATCGTCACGCGCGCGTCATCGTCATGCTATATTTCTATTTCTATTCTATTGCATTTATTCTCGTGGAGCGCATTATTGCGTCACCAATTGTCAAATGAGCAACGCGCGAAATAGATACGTTTTACGGTAATTCATTTAAAAATTAAAATTATAATTATATCTATAGCTTTTAATTTAGTTCACAATTTTATTATATATATATGCATAGATGCGTGCATAGATATTTGGCAAGATACACTTATTTTAAACTTATTAATTTGTAATTTTTCTGTCGTGTCTTTATTTAACAATAGATTGTTTTATTTCAACATTGACCTTTGAACCGACAATGAATTCATTATGCTTAACCTCTTGAAAGTAAGATAAATCTATGCTTATATATTTGCTGCATTGCAGATAAACGAACTTAGTCACGTTAACATTCCAGTAATGCTCTTGCCAGATGATTTTAGAGCTTACAGCAAGTTGAAAGTGGATAATCATCTTTTTAACAAGTAAGTTCTTGTTTTCTATATTATTATTATGATTGTACGTAATATTGAATCAATTTATTTCCTTGTGTATATTTTGAATATGGTTTTGTGCTAATTATGAAATTTTTAAATATACTCACAATTGTATATATATATTGAAAGAATCTCAGGAATATATTTAAGCAATATTTTTTCACACACACACACACACACATACACACACACACACACACACACACACACACATGTGCCAGAGTGTCTACTCCCTGGAAAAACCGGGAAAACCAGGGATTGTCAGGGATTTTTTTTACCTTGAAAAATCCGGGAATGAATTCATGGAACTCGTGGAATTTTATTGAAACTTAGTGAATTTTTTCAAAAATTGTGTCTGATAATTTTATTGGCGATCTCTTTTTTGTATCAAGATCTTATGTAAGTTTCATAGAAAATTGTTCAATTTTTTAATAATATTTAAATAAATTAGTACTTCTTAAAACATTTATAATAAATTATGTTTTGTTTTATATTTTTATTATATATTTTTGCATATATCTTTAGTGTTTAGATATAGTGATATATTGCACTTTATTATTGTCCAAATTAATTTGACAATTAATAAATCAATATTAAATGCTAGAAAAACTGCATTCTTGGTAACTTTCTTTATAATCATATGAATAGAAAACATCAGAAAGCGCATACAATAAAGAAATTATACTTATTTTAAAAAGCTGTATCTACAAATTTTCTTATTTTACCTGGAATGTTAAACGAAAATACCTGGAAAATCAGGGAATTCTCAGGGAATATTTTTACAAGATTTGAGTAGACACCCTGATGTGCACATGTGTATCTCATTACAATAGCTCCAAGTCAATAAGATGACAACTACTCTTAATTTTTGAGATTTGGGCTAAAAAAAGTGAAGATGTAATATATCTCTAGTATTTAAAAAATATTTATTTATGCATAAACTATTTTTTGCAGAGAAAACATGCCCTCCCACTTCAAAATAAAAGAATACTGTCCGTTAGTCTTTAGAAACTTACGAGAGAGATTTGGAATAGATGATTTGGATTACAAGGAATCAATGACAAGGTAATAAACAATGACAAGTAATACTTTTCTGCTGATTATCTTCTCTGATGTTTCATATGTAACGCAAGTACAATTATATAGCAAAGGGATTGTCACGCGCTTTTCAAAGTTGAGGGCGAATTTTCTTTTGCTCGATTGCTAATTATGATTGCTGATGTATGATATTATGTTTGTCGTAAATGGATAGAGACAAATCTCTGGAGGCTATCAATGGCTTTGTAATGTAACAATTTTGATGTGTTAGATGTCGGGTGTTTAATCCTACGCGAGCAAAGCAGCATTCGGATTTGGTTGAAGGAATAGGCAGAAGGATCCGTCAATTGGTTCAACGCTCCGCTACCACTCCAACGATTACCCTTTACCCTCCTTCTGCCTCCTCGCACAATTCAATTTTGAACAAACCACTGCATACCTGCAGTATTAAACCAAAACGCCTGAGGTTAGCGAAACGTGATTTTGCCACACTGTGCGTTTTCGTCATTTCTAACGTAAAATTAAAGATCCTTTTTCGGAAATCAGCATAACTAAGCGTAACAATTCATTAATATTTTAATGATTGCTTAATTCAAGCATTTGGTCTAAAACTAGCGATGGGATTAAGTATCTTACAAGTAGATTCGAATTTGTTTGCGTGGTTTCGAAAACTCTCTATGATTACATAGAAAGAAAAAAATCAGTACTTTCAAGTAAACTCGAACCTGGATGAGATAGGTTCGAACTCTCTATAAGTATCTCGAAAAACAAGAGCAATACTTCCAAGTACATTCGAACCTAGATCAAGTTCCAAATGTTCCAATCTTTTATGAGTCATATATATATATGTGTGTATTTTTTTGGGGGGGTGGGGTAGGTAGGTAAATGGGTGGTGAGTGGGATGGGGAGTGTGTGTGCGCGCGTGTGTGAATGTGTAGCAAGTATCATTAATAGATTTTTCATCTTAGAGTTCGAGTACTACTTGTAAAAGATTTGATTCTTTACGATAGAAAGTACTTATATCTACATATACTATTTCGTACCTTGCAGGTACTCCATTTAAAATTCGAATATAACTGTTCTAGATTCGATTACTTAGTAAGTACAATATATGAAATATTACTTCTTATGAGTATTATTCGAATCCTAGAAAATGAAGGTTGATTATTGAATTCGATTCGGATTTTTAAGTATATATTGAACTTGATCCCATCCCTATCTGAAACACTTGATAAAAGTGAAAGCTACCTAACGCTGAAGGTTTTTTCGATTTATAGCATGATGAGAGAATTGTATATACATATATTATATCATTGTTGCTATTAAAATATAGTTTAATAAGATAACAAACATAATTAATAAATAAATGAAGCGCCTTATATCGACGGCGATGAGGACAGTAATGATAATGGTGATTCTATTACGATAATTCTGTTGATTATAATAAGTAGTAATAAAAACATCAAAGGTATGATGAAAATAATAATGTGTTAACTTTAATGATTTATAATTATTAATTAATATTTATTCTCGCCTTTTAGCGTAATTAATTATAGTAACTGAACAATTTGCTTCACATGATAGATATTTATATTCTCATCGAATACTAAAAAAATACCTCCGATTATTTAATGTTCCTCTTGACATGATTTACTTTTTGTATTTGTCACACAATCATGCTCCTAAATAGCTCTGTGCCAGCAGCTCATTCAACTTGAACCATTGTTTGATTTTCCCACATATGCCCGATAGCTTGTTCCTTTTCTTCTTTTTCTCTTCTTTTTCCAGATCGCAACCAGTACTTGACGATTCATCTGGGAAGAGTGGTGCAAAGTTTTATCAGTCTTACGACAAACTGTTCATAATTAAAACACTGACGAGCGAGGAAGTGGAGAGGATGCATTCCTTCTTGAAGCATTATCATCCTGTAAGTATAATTAAGAAAATATATTAGAAATTTAAAGAGCTACTACTGTGTACTTACTATATTGTGTTGCAGTATATTGTCGAGCGACATGGAAAGACATTATTGCCGCAATATCTGGGAATGTATCGATTGACCGTTGACGGCGTCGAGCATTACGTGGTCGCCATAAGGAATGTGTTTTCGAATCACCTGACAACGCACAAAAAGTTTGACCTAAAAGGCTCGACGGTGGATCGAGAAGCGTCCGACAAGGAGAAGGAAAAGGATCTTCCTACTTATAAGGATAATGATTTCGTTAAGGAGGGCATGAAAATTTACATTGGAGAAGAGGCCAAAGCTAAGCTAATAGAAACGTTAACCGCCGATGTAGACGTAAGTATTTATACAAGTGTGTTACAGCATTTATGTAACTGTATAATTTTTGATAAAGTTATGCTAAGTAGTTACTTTAAGAGCTATCGAGACTAACATAAGACTTTCCTCTGAATTTGTAAAGAAATTTACCATCAAAGAATATTTGAGCTAAATCTGTCTACAGTTTTTGACGAGATTACACTTGATGGATTACTCCTTGCTACTTGGTTTGCACGATTGCGCGCGCGCTGAACAAGAAAGTAGAGAACGCGCGGAAAGAGAGGATGATGAGGATAATCATGAAGAGGAAGATGACAGCGAGTCCGGTAGCGGACTGGAGTCACGAGGTCCAATGGGAGAGTAAGATGAGATATTTCTTCCACATATTTTTTGCAATGATACAACTCTGTGTGTGTTTTCTCATTTTTTTTTATTTTTTATTCATCGATGACTCGTTTACAGCCGTTTGTGGGGCTGGAGCGGTGTCGGCCATGCAGTTACCAGCATGGCAACCCCTCCCGAATCACCACATGCCGCATTAATGCGCGACACCAGTTTACAGTACGAAGATGCGATAATACCGGAACTAGATATTTATGCCATTCCTAGTAAAGAAGGTACTTTCCTCAAATATAACAGGGTGTCTACTCCCTGGAAAAACCGGGGATTGTCAGGGATATTTTTTTATCTTGAAAAATCTGAGAATTCTCATGAAATTTTGAGACTTAGGGAATTTTTTCAAAATCTTTGTATCGTTGTATCTTTGATAATTTTATTGACGATCTCTTTCTAGTATCAAGGTCTTATCTAAGTTTCATAGAAAATTGTTGAAAAGTATTCAATTTTTTTTTGTTTTATATTTTTATTTTATATTTTTGCATATATCTTTAGCGTTTAGATATAGTGATATATTGCACTTTGTTATTGTCTAAATTAATTTTACAATTCATAAATCAATATTAAATGCTAGAAAAACTGCATTCTTGATAACTTTCTTTGTAATCATATGAATAGAAAACATTAGAAAGTGTATACAATAAAGAAACTTATTTTAAAAAGCTGCATCCTACAAATTTTCTTATTTTATCTGGAATTTTAAACGAAAATACCTGAAAGATCAGGGAATTCTCAGGGAATTTTTTTACAAGATTTGAGTAGACACCCCGTATAAGCGAATACTTGGATATTTTTATCGGAAGCAAATGTAAAAGTGTTCATTTCTTGTTTATTTTAGGTGCTCCCACAAAGGAGATTTATTTTTTGGCCATAATAGACGTGCTCACGCATTACGGCGTACGTAAGCAGGCGGCGAAAGCGGCTAAAACCGTCAAGTATGGTGCTAATGTCGACGGTATATCTACCTGTGATCCAGAACAATATGGCAAACGATTCATAGAGTTCATGAGTAAAGCCATAGAGTAAAAGGTATTATTAAAAAAATGATGAAATTACGATGATATTATGTGTACTATATTATGTCGGAGTGAAATCGAGTTTATTTCATAAGAGAGCATTATGGAGATCGATCGTCTCCGTTCATTTTACCTTTGTTGGCACCGATTATCATCTCAAGTAGTAGTGCTTTCACTCACGATTCATACACGATCAAAACAGAAGCGCGTCGTAACAAATCGTTTATTTTGCGAGCGTCTTTAAGCAAGCGTGTGTTTCGCGGATACACTATCGGAATTGTTTATTGTTATTCTACGACTAGCGAGATTTTTATTATCTCGCTCTCGATTACTAGTTACTACATCTTTAATCGGTCTTCATTCAGTCATCGTCTTTTGATCGATTTCTCAAGTTTTTCGCTTGACATTTCTCTACATCTTTTCCAAGATAAAATGTTTAATCGTGCATAGCATTATTATACGTACACGTAATTGTGCAGTCACACAAGGATTTGCATCGCAGAACGAATAACAACGCCTCCTCTTTTCTCTGTCCACTGTTCTTTTTGCGCGTCACACATGATTCAAAGAACGAAAGACGCATTTATCCGATTTACGATTTTGAATCGTTTAGTGAATCGAATTCGATGAAAAATTAATTGCATTGAAGTACAAGGTGATTCAGGACGAGTGTAACAAACTTTGACAGATTATTTGGGAGGTCATTCTGAGTAAAAAATGTCAATGAACATAGGTCCTATTTTCAATACTTACGTAGTTATAGAAGTTTTAAAATTTTGCTGTTATCATAGTAAAATCACATGCTTGCTAGGAAGTGACCTTTGAGAAATCAAAACAAAACGGAAGAATATACAAACATCATTTATTTACAATTCAGTTTTATAATAAATGCTCAAAATGTGCTCCCTGAGTGATTTTACTTTAACTTCTGTAACTAAGTAGGGAATTGAAAATAGGATTTATGTTCATTGACATTTTTTACTCGGAATGAACGATCTGTCAGTTTTTTTTTTTTTTTTTTCGAGTTGGGACAGGCAGTGCTATCTCTACAGATTAAGAAGTTATTAAAAAATTTCAAGTCACACCACACAATGCTTATTTGTTGATAGTCATAATATTTCATAAAAATATATTAAGAACAATTCGTTTTTTGGCCGACTGTGAATAACGAGTTATATTATAACAAAATATCTAGCTTGATGTTAATGTCGCAATAAATCTCGACTAAGCACTATGGCGCTTGCCAATTATAGAACTGCCCGGGTTTGCCTAATCGTTTCATCTAATAAGATGTAATTTTAATAGCTCGAAGCTATATGAATATCTGCTGTTTCGCTGAAGTTGTAATCAATAGAGTATATACATTTCGTGTAATGCCGAGGGCAATGTATGTGTGGATACACACCACGCAACACATGTGTCGTGTATGTATGCATCTACAAATCGTCACGAATAAATGTTACATTTTGTAGATATAGTTCGGTCAAATTACGTTTTGATTATCGCAAATCGATGCGACACTTCAAATAGTCAATCCGGTTACTTTGTAGAATATACAGGAAATGAAGCGAGTCTTTAAACGGTATCATGCATGATACATATATCTCTCTGATATTTGAACCGATAATTTGATTAATCAATATCATGACTTATATTTCGCAAAAAATATTTAAAAATACATTTGAATGTTTCAAAAATACACAAGCACATTGTAAACTCTCGTACAATAATATCGTTTGTCAAAGATTTCACATGAATCTTAAGTTTCACATTTTCTATTATTTGTAAATTTATAATTTAACAAGAAATTAAGAAATATTTGATGTGAAAATTGGACAAAACATTGAGCGATTTTTATATGTATTATGAAAAAGAAATGATGAAAAAAAGAATGCACAATGCCTAAGACAATATTTTTAAATAATCTATTTTTTGTGTATGTGTGTGTGTGTGTATAAAGTTTGTCAGAACCAATTATATAACGCGCGCGAAGCGACTAATTCTCTAGTAATTAATATATTTATCTAGTCTTGATAATTGGTATAATTTTATATACTTTATCATTTTTTTTTTATGTCTCGAGACTGGCGGGTGTGATAGATGAAAGGAGGAGGGGGATATACATTGCTGTATATTTAAAAGATATTTTAAGTTTGGATAATAGGTTTTTATATGATTATCAATTATAATGCAATCAAGGTAATGCAGTTAAAACTTGTTTTAACAAGTGAAATTTTCTAGATGCGACATTGTAGCAAATGAAGAATATCCATCTAACAGTACACATTTCTTTTGGATGTGACGACAAATTTTTATTCACATTCAAATTAAATTTTATTGATACACAAATTGTGCAGCTTTGTTACATGTGTAAAATAATATTGCAGTTTTTTGTTTTCTTTAGTTTATCATCTCGACATGTACAGAGTTCATCTTTCACCTTATATTAGTACTATAATATACAACTACTTTGGAACAAAAGCATCAAATGTTATTCTATGGCTTGAAAGTAAAACAAAATAAATTGTTATTTCTAATATGTGAAATATTTAGCCTTCTATCTCTGAGATAACATCAATTGCACAAATTCCAAAGTATCAATCAATGTGAAAAACAAGAAACTAAAAAAATATTCTCTCAAGTATCTCTGTTAAATATATACAAGAAAAAATACAAGACAATGAACAGAGTCGTCGACTTTGTGACTGATTTACAAATTATTATAGTTTTATAGTACTTAGGGAAGCTTTTGACAATGTACATAAGACTTATATAGATGCTAAACTGTTTTCCAGGTTTATCTGTCCGTTACGTCGTTTTGCTGCAGTTGGAGATATCTGCTTTAGACATTCTATATCGTTAAATACAATCTGTGCTCCTCCTCCACACGTTGGCAATATATCAGCCTACAATATACAAGGATACAATGTATACTGTGTCTTTAAAAAAGTGGTGTAGCAGTGTTTATACCTTATATAATTTGGTTTCGAGTTCGCCGTCCGTGTCTTGTTCTTGCGCATAAAGGCAGTACTTGGCAGATTTGACTGCAAAGTTGTTTGGATTTGTCAACTTCCGGATGATTCGTTTACGAGGCTGTATTTGTGGCTGGAAGATTGTACCAGTTGGAACCATTCCAACGGGACGATGATTTATCCATTTATCTGCGTTTTGCGATCGCCCATATCTCGGATTCACTACTGGAATCTTATCAGTGGTGAAATGCATTAGCGTACGCATGTTGAGGTCAGTTTTAATCTATTATTTGGCACAGTGATTAAAGACATGTAGAGCATTATCAAAGAATATGAATTACTCTTTTACTCAGCCTCTTTAGCTGGATTCTACTTAGATACACTACCTTCACTTTTGTATCTGATTTGAATTTGTTAATAGTTGCAATTTCAGCCAATGCAATCGTGGTGGAATGTGATGGAGAATCAGTGTGCGTAGTTCGGATTGATTCTTCCGCGATCTCAGTTTGCGAACTCGAAGATTCTTCCCTGGATGTCATCGGGATTTGTTCTTTCGCGATTTTTTCCTGAATATCATCCCTGAAATTGATTCTTGTGCGAGAAGACAATGTTTGCTGGCTTTTGGGAACTTGAGAATCAATGGACATTACCATGGCAGGTTTTTCCTTGGACATCATTGGGATTGATTCCTCTGCAATCTCCGTTCTCGTACTCGAAGCTATCGGAGCCATTAGTACGGCATTATCATCGGACATACTTTCACGAGTGGACGTCAATATTTGTTTCACCAATTTTAATTTGTCATCTTTCTCTCTGATGTAGCTCTAAAAATATTTTAATGTCCGAAGATTAGAAGAAATAACTGTGAAATGTCTTGTGAAAGAATAATAAACACACACATTGTAAATGTATATGTTTGTAAATTAAAGTATACCGTTAATCGTTTATGCTGTTCATACAGTTTCATATCCGATTCATTGATTATTCTGTCAGTTTCTCTCTGTATCTTCGCGTTGCATCTCTGTAGTATTTTTTGTTTGTCTATCGCGTGTTGTTTGAGTTCTCTGTCGCTATCTCTTAACTGTACAGAAATTGTATTAATGTGCAAAAATAACAGGGCACAAGATTGCGTTGCAAAAACATATTTACTTTCTGCTGCATACTCCTCATAACGTCACAAGCGCTATTTAATTTACACAACAAACTATCAATTTGGTTTTGTAATTTACAAACACGACCTTGTAATGTAGAGATCTGAAATATTTGTGACAACACGCACACATACAATGTTAGTATATATTAAAAAGATATCGTATCATTATAATAAATAAGTCGGTAGCATGATGTATTATTATTTCTCCGTGTTATATCGTCAATATAATTGTACCATCTTTTTTTGTTCATTATTACAATATCTTAACGACTCATTTTCACATTCCAATTCCACTAATATGTTTCTAAAAGTGTCCTCTGGAAAAATTATTTATCGTATTAACTTTAAAATGTTTAGTAGGGAACGTTGTATATAATATCACTTTAAAAGGAATATATGGAATTATTTACGTTTTTTATGCACATCTTTTTGTAATAGATCTCTCCTTTGAATATACGTCTCCAAAAATCGCATTAACTTCGCAGTTGCTTGTTCATCTTCAGGATCTGTCAGTTTTGTGTTTGGAAAAGAATCGCCCATTTTGTTTGCAAATAGGAAAATTACGATAGATTGGAAAGAAATATAAATATCTGATCGTATGTATAATCAGATAAAGGCTATAGAATACCTCCTATACAATATTCGATAAACAATCGGTGTTAAATCTCTACAAAAGTTATAACTTGAATCGCGATACAACATAGTACTTTTTACAGCATAGTAGAAATACACGTGTTATACTATCGGGCACTATGCAGAAACATTTGAAATTAGCGCATGTTACACTAATTAAGTATAACCATGCACCAACGAGATTATTAAAGACAGTCAGCTCGGGTAAATTTTCGTGATTATCAAGTGAGTTCGGTGAGCTCGGAGGTAATTGAAGATTGCTGACATTATCAACCGTTTTAGCTGTATTGAAGATGATTCAGAATTGAGCATAATAGTCTACGTCTACACAATGTAAACAATGTAAACTATGTTTAATAAGTCATCTATGTCAAGACTGAGTAATATATGAAATATCTATATAAATATATGTGGTCATGAGAAATCCGAACGGAAGGAGGCGCTTGGTTATTTGCGGGAAGAAATAAAGATAATCGAATATAAATTCCAAGAGCGATCTATTTCGAGTTATCTGTTCGACGACAAGAATGTGACTGACTGTTAACGTACCGCTCGTCAAAATAAATACAATTTCACACGCACGCAGACACACATATACCAGGGTGACCTATAATGTATAATGTTCGTCGCTCTTCCGCGCTCATCGTTATCCTTAATATGATCTCAGGTCCACATATATATCGAAGACGTTTTGTGTTTATGTTGTATATAAGAGGGTTTCCATCACATGGTTTTAACATAACGACACAATTTTAATATTTTACGATGCCACGAAAAATCATCAAAGGATTTAACGAACTGGATTTTATACTGATAAAAATTTTTTTTTTGCATTCTGATATTTAATTTATAATAGTTTGTATAGTTTACACGAAATAATCCGTGTAGACATCATGTAGACAATACGTAAACAATTCATGTAATTTTGTAATCTACGGAACAATCCTTGTTTGAATTTTCGCTAAATAGGGTTCGAGTCTCCGCTAATTAAGGTTTGAGTCTCAATTAAGTAGGGTTCAAATCTTGGCTAAACAGAATTTAAGTCTACTAACAATAAGCAAAATTTAAGTATCTACTAAACAAGATTCGAGTCTTCGCTAAATGGATTTGAATCTCTACTAAATGGAATTTGAATTTCTGCTGTATGGAATTTGAGTTCTACTAAATAAAATGCGAAACACTTATTAGAAAATTATTATTGCTGAACGTCAATATTTCTAAATCAGTAAAATTGGTAGTACATATATTTTTAAATGCACGCGTATTAAAAAAAAACAAAAAATAAAAAATAATATGTATAAAAATTCGAAACTTTATAATTAATTATAATCAAAAGTGTATTTATAATTAATTATAATCAAGTGTATTTATAATTAATTATAATCAAGTATATTATACTTGAAAAAAAATTATTATATACCATTATTATATTATTATTATTATATACCATTCTGAAATTTATAATATCGATACTATTTGAACGTATGTAATTAAGTACTTTTAATTAAAAGTAAGAATAATGTTCCACGACTTTTTGTGATTGCTCTTAAACGGATTCTGCATTCATCAAGGATTGTGACAACTCTGGATACTTTCACCAGTCTACTGGTCGGTTATACGATCTTTTCTAGGTAATCTCAGCTATGAATTGGGAATAGATGTTGTTGACGCGATTCGAGACGATACCAGATTAACGTTCATTTCATATCCAGGGCTAAATTTATAGTGATGTCACAATTAATTGGTGTCGTATCCTTCGCGATGCCGTTTGTCCTGGAAAACAGTAGTGAGGTCGGCCTTGCCTCCGTAATCGTCATCGATCAATTCCCGAAGGTCAAACACTGACATGTATTAGCGGCTGGTACCTGTTTCTGTGAATTCTTAATTGGTCTCATATATACATTACGCCGGTGGGCTAATTAAACGCAATTTATGAATTGTTTTTGGAAACAAACAACATAATCGACAACGTTATCTTAATTGAACAAGTGTTTGCAAGGTGGTCAATTCATGATAATCTTTGTTGATTATTACGCAACCTCGTTCATCAATCTCTTTCTACTTGCCGCCTTCGAAATGATTGCCGTCGCTTAGTCATACGGTAGATACATATCTCATCCAAATTATTCTTTTAATTAGTCTATTGTAAGTTTAAGTTAGTTGTCCAAACGTATTAGATGATATCGAAACGAGATAAATTTTAGGAGCGGTTAACTTCTAAAGCGACGTCGAATTTATGCTGAAAAGATGGTTCTGGCGATCTTTTGGCGACTTTGTTGGACTGACATTACTTCTTCTTAATCTTTTTAAATACGTTCGCCGATCTTGAACTATTAAGATACAACAAAACCTTCTATCCTGATTCGACTTACGGTGAGTTATTAAAACTAGATAAAATTATGAAATTCTAATTACTTTGAAAAATTTTCAGTCCTTAGACGCACACACACACACACATCTTTTTACAGAAATCCATAATCATTATTTATAAATTTTATGTTTTTTTATAATAATGTTATATTTTCTTTGATTTTTACTTTTACTTGTTTAGAAAGAATTAATCTAGAGTATAATGCATATTGCTATAATAATAATAGTAATAATTTTTTACAAGTCTTTTACGTGTCTCTCCCACCAATACTCGTAGATTGGGTTCCATTCTCCGTCGCTATTTCGCAAATACCGATGTGGATTTAAAAAGAGGCATTTCTTTCCGAAAAGTAAACGAATTAACATTTCTTGTATGAATGACATTTCTACTCGAATATTATTTATTTTCTTTCAGATGATGAAACAAAAGTCTTTCAGCCTTCGAAATCTTGGGATCCGAAGAAAATGACTGAAATTCCGAGATCACTCTATTTACGACACGGAAGAGAGAAATAATTACAGGAAAATGACAGATCACGACGGTTTACTTCGAGATTTGTTCCGTGTGATTTTTAAGAGATGATAATATTAATGATGTTTTATTGATAGTTCTAACGATATTTTTAATGACATCAATAAAGTGATACGTAGAATTTCACAACGTCATATTCACCGTTTTGCAACCAGTGACATTTAATTTTACAAATTTATAACGTGCCATAATGATGCATCATGATATTATTTGTGCGTAATGCCAATATAATAAACATTCTCTCATGTTTCATGGAAATTACAATCCAGTCGTCCTTGGTATACGTAACACTGCTTTCCCCGTTCCTAAACTATGTACATGCTGGAAAATAGCATGTCTAACCGCGTTGCTTGAAATTATATTGCACCGTAAATAACGCACCGAGTGACACACTAAAGTAACATTTTGCCATCTGTTGAAGTAAAGAAACAATTTTAAGTATGAAAAGGATGAAAATGCAAAAGGAAATATATTATTAGAAGAAATATATATTATTATTTGTTTACCTGATCCTCTCTTTTGTAAAAGTAATAATATCGAAAAGTTGCGCCGAATAAAAGATTGCAGAAAAATCATACACGATATAGTATGACTTTGCCAATATATGATTATCTCAATAATAAATAAAATTTATGTATATATATATATATATATGTGTGTGTGTGTGTGTGTGTGTGTGTATTGAAATAAAAAACTTTTAAATTTTAATTTTGTAAAATATTTTTATTATGTATGTACATAATTACAATATAATTGTGTTTATCTTCAGGTTTTCCCTTTCTTTTAATGCCTCCAACTTACCGATCCCCTTTCCCTTAGAAAGGACCTATGTCGTCGCACGCGGAGCGTGACAACACAGCAACTGTGACGCAACTGTGACGTACGTAGGATTATCCGGAGTGTATAGGAAATACAGAAAATACCTGTTCCTGCATATATAGATATTAGTAATAGCGAATTCTCAGATCTCTTATCTCTCTCCAAGTTGCTTTGTTTTGTAACTTTCCTACGTCGGTTGTTCGACCGGGAATCGTCATTTGCGTCACTTCATCTTTCTTTCGCAAATTTATCTCTTTTACATTTCTGATCCGTTTATGGAGACCGGAAAAGAGGGGAAACAATTTTCGATTTCTTCGCCTTCCTTCCATAAATTCGTTTCTGCCGAGAGCGATACTAATACCTATCCCATATTTATATATGATCATATATTCTAAAGGAAATTTTCCTCGCCTTTTCCGTCACTTTTTCTTTTTCTAGACTCTTTTTGCTTCTTTTTACCGAAAGTAGAAGAACTCGTTCCATCTCTCCATCTACATTTTATATATTTCTGGTCACTTTTCTAGTCGTCACTACCGCGCGACTCGTGCAATTATCTCCTCACGTGGCGCCGTATGATTCACTGTCTTTTCTACCTTGGCAATTTATCCGAAGCTAGACGCGACTAGCTCGTCGCGTTCTGCTCGCGACGCGCAGCATTCTGTCATCTACCGTCGCGGCGATACATAGTGAATAGCAACGATGATTATTATTTTATCGTTGCTTTTTTCGGAAGATTCGCGTGGGGGAGAACTCATCTCGACGCCCGGTTCGATGAAGTAGCATCCTCAGTCCTCGTTAGTAACATCGACATTCAAGATAGTCCTTTCGGAACTTGGTGTTGATCGCGTCCCAGTTTCTTGTCGAGTTGTAGCGCGAAGGCTGTTTCCAATTTTCTCTCTCAACGTTTCTCTCAACGTGACCGTTATGTACGAAACAGTAAGTGAACGATTAATCAAATGCCGTTCGATCAAACAGCGAATGATCAAATACATACCGTGTAGTCGATTAAAACGTCGAGTGTCGAGGCGAAAAATATGAGAAATACAGACGCGGTATTTAATGTTGGATATCTAATTATCGCGATATTTAATAATAGTCATCGTCATTGACGCGAGATGAATGTGAGAGCGCGGGCAGCTTCTTCTATCCTACATCTCTCTTTGTCGCATCGAGCACGTTTTTCTTTCGTTTTTTTTTCTTTTCTTATCTTTTAATCATCATGTGTCTCGCGGCTCGCGAACGGTAAGTGAAAGTTATCCTAAACAAATAGATATACGTATTACAGTCTCGTAGCAATCGAGTTGAAAAAGAATGTGATACACCTGTGTAATTTAATAGCGACCTCAAAACGAGATAAAATAATCGCTTTATATTGCTAAGACAACGACAAATGTAGCGATATATAATTTCAAGACATAATAAACTTGAATGTTTGCCGAGTAATCCGCGAAGAATTTTTGCTCAAATATAAAGTGATAAAGTCGTCGTTCGATATCTTTGTTATCCCCTTTGTTTTCTCTTTTTTTTCTGCGAATATTTCGCAAATTACATTATTATCGCATGTATAGGAATTTGAATTAGATCTTTATCGTTGACTGATATCTTTATCGTTAATTGTTAATTAATTGACTAATAGTTTAATATAACTATAAAACTATAAGTCTAATAGTTATTTAAACACGCTTTGAATATATTTGTTCGACGATTATATACTTATCTCTATTCGGCGTTTGATCGATTTCGAAGAAAAAAAATTTTGACATTTTTTTTACCGCACAAACTCATTGGTATCGATCGATATTTTTGTCATACTCGTTAGAAAGTGATACACTATATTATTCTTGTCTCACACTGAAACGTCTCCACGCCTCCCGTGTGCATTTATATTAATTAAAATAAATAAAAATATAAGTGAAAAAAGAAATAAAATAATTAGCATTAAAATAAATAAAATAATGTATAAATTTGTGCGTGTGTGTCAAGTTTCAAACAAAAAATTGTTTGCATAAAATTGTAGAACGACGAAAAGCAACAGGGTATCGATAATGCCGCCTTCCAAATAGACGAGCCTCATATCGGAAAAAAGGGCAGGAGAACGTATTATCCCGGAGACTCGACGAGCATCCCGGATGTGCAGGTCGTCGAATCGGAAAAGGAACGCGCGACATGGAACAACAGCGTGGAATTTCTCATGTCGTGCATCGCCATGTCGGTCGGTTTCGGCAATATCTGGCGATTCCCGTTCACGGCTTACGAGAATGGCGGCGGCGCCTTTCTCATACCGTACGTGATTTTGCTCTTTCTGGTGGGAAAGCCATTCTACTTCCTGGAGATGATCATCGGACAATTTTCCGGCAAATCGTCCGTCAAAGTCTGGAGCATGTCGCCGGGTTTTATTGGTAATTTCTCAATTTCTGATTTCTCCATCCCGCAAGAGGCAGGGAAAAGATAAGAGATGTCAATGCGAATTCTATAAGCCTTTCTCGAACAGAGGAAAAATATCGGTGCCTTACCGGGACTCGATCTTAGGAATCTCCCTCACAGTCAGTAAGCAACCTGTCACTGAGCAACTCATCGCTAGTGATGGGATTAAGTATCTTACAAGTAGGTTTGAATTTGTTTGCACGGTTTCGAACTCTCTATGAATACAGCGAAAAAAAATCGGTACTTTCAAGTAGACTCGAACCCCCGAATGAGATAAATTCAAACCCTCTATAAGTACCTCGAAAAACAAGAGAAGTACTTCCAAGTACATTCAAACCTTGATCAAGTATTTTCGAATCTTTTATGAATATTTATATAAGAAATTGTGAATGGGTAGGTGAATGGGAGAAGGTGAATGGGTGTGTGGGTGGGGATGAGGAGCAAGTTATAGATTTCTTTTTCTTAGAGTTTGAGCACTACTTGTAAAAGATTCGATTCTTTATAACTATTTCGAACCTTGCAGGTATACTCAATCTAAAATTCGAATATAAAACTGTTCTAGATTCGATTACTCGCAAGTACAATATATGAAATATTATTTCTTATCCCAAGGAGAACAGAAAAGTCAAAATGATGTCAATTTGACGTCATATTGACCAAATTTATGTCATTTTTTGATCATTATTGAAATCTGATCTCAGACTTAATCATTTTGACATCATTTTGACTTTTCTGTTCTCCTTGGGATGAGTATTATTCGAATCCTAGAAAATGAAACTTGATTATTGGATTCGGATTTTTAAGTACATATTGAACTTGATCCCATCACTACTCATCGCCCCATATTACCGTATTCTCTCTGATCGCTTACATATTCTCTATATAATTCATTGCGCGAAATAAATTTAATTTCTGTAAATTATACATTATAATTCGCCCTACAACAATTCCTTTATCGCGAAAATAAAATCCTCGTAAGCTCGTACAAATAAAAGATTTCTTCAGTTTCTTTCAATTAAACGACTTACGTTTTGGCGACCACGTAACTTTATCATAAAGTCGATGGCGACTTTAACGCGCACCATGCTTCCGTTTAAAAACAAACGCTTCTTGCATCAACAGGAGTTGGATGGGCGCAGTTCTGCTCGACTATCGCTTTAGCGACCTACTACAGCTCACTAATGGCGTTGACGTTTTATTATCTGATCGCTTCTTTTTCCGCCGAGTTACCTTGGGCTACTTGTCTAAAGGAATGGGGCGACACGTGTGTCGACTCAAGTACAAAGAGAAATCACAGTGCGACGGAAGGAAACGTCGATATCCTTAATAATTTCTTAAACGGCAGCAACAATCTTCAAAGCTCGGCCGAATTATATTTCACGTGAGTGTTATTTTTTTTATTTCGAGTCTCAAACAGAATATCTGCAAGATGTTCCGCAAATTGCAATCTTAAGTTTTAACGAGGAACCATATGCCTCTTGCTTAACAAAAACTCTCGATAAATTAATAATTTCCTAATATTAAACGATAATATTTTTGTAATACAAACTCTTTAGTGAGTGAGAAAATGAGCAAAAAGATTACATTTTTAGCTAACTTTAGATGGACTTTATATACTTTGAAAGAATACTTTTTCTAGATGAGCTGAAACGGCTCGGTGTATCAGACATTCAGACGTACTAGACATACATATGTGTGTCGGAATGTATATGGTCTTGATCGAAATTTGAGACTTTATCTTACATACAGATACAGACATAATGTTAGAAATGGAGTATTTGTAAAATAAACAAAGCAATCTTCTTCGGTATTGATCAGTTGAGTTGATCAGTCAATCTCTTTTATCGCCTTTATTGTGTGATATTATTTATAAGCATAACAAAATAGAAAAAAACGCTAATCTTCGATATTAATCAAGATGAAATGATTTACAGACGAGTGGTTTTGCACGAGAAAGAGAACATCGACGACGGGATCGGTTGGCCGGATTGGAAGTTGACGCTCTGCCTTCTTATCAGCTGGACGGCGATTTGCATGGTAATCTTTAAGGGGGTAAAAAGCTCCGGGAGATTTTCCTATTTCCTTGCCATTTTTCCGTACATCGTGCTGATCGCGCTGCTGATTCGCGCGGTTACTCTGGATGGCGCTATGATCGGGATCCTCTACTTCGTTACCCCGAAATGGTCGAAACTCTTGGAGCCGACTGTCTGGTACGCCGCAGTGACGCAGTGTTTCTTCTCGCTTTCCGTGTGCTTCGGCAGCATCATTACGTATTCTTCGCACAATGGTTTCAAGCACAACATCTATAGGTGAGAAGAAAAAACACAAATGCTAAGAAAATTAAACAATGAAGGTTTTTAAAAATTGCACAAAACCTTTCAACATGATATAAAGGAAGAAGAGGGGAGAGAAAGGCAAAAATCCAAAGCCAATTCTCTTACACAATTGCAATACATATGTATTGAATATGGATAATTATATACATATACAATATACTTTTAAAATGAGATACGTTTTTAAATAACACACGTGTTAATAAGAATTTCACGAAACACTCAATCACAATTTCGTGATTTATTATGTTCTTTTTTTCTCCATTTCACTAGTAGTATCCTCTTTTTCTCCCTCCTCTCCTCATTGGCTTGTACTACTAATTATGTACAAATTTAGAGACGTGATAATAATTACTTCGCTGGACACGATTACGAGTATGTTGGCTGGTTGTACGATATTTGGGATTCTCGGCAATCTGGCGTACGAGTTAGGGGTGGAAGATATATCCAAAGTAGTCAGAGGTGGAGCTGGCTTAGCATTCATATCTTATCCGGACGCAATAGCAAAGTTTAGCTTTCTGCCTCAGGTGTGATAAAATAATATATGTATATAAAATGTAATATAATGTTTGTTATTATAATATTAAAGTGCCACATACACATCACACAAGTGTTTCTTCTAAAATTAAAATATCGCAGAATTATTATTTTTTATATTATATTATATTATATTATATTATTTAATATACTGAGATTATTAAGAGTACCCTAAAAAATACTTTTCTCTGAAAAATAGAATAATAAATTTTGTTGCAGCTATTCTCCGTACTGTTTTTCGTAATGATGTTTGTCCTTGGTGTCGGTAGTGCTGTGGGAATGATTACGGGAATCATGTCAGTAATAAACGAACAGTTTCCGAAGCTGAAAACTTGGCAAATTGTTATTCCGACCTGTTCCCTAGGATTCTTAATTGGCACAGTTTATGTAACACCAGTCAGTATAAAATTATACTGATCAATAAAAGAGAATTAGTTTTTTAAAATTTCTTGTATAAAAATTGATTAATTAATTGATATATAAATTTTTCAGGGCGGTCAGTTTATCTTAACTTTAGTAGATTATTACGGTACTTCATTCGTCGTTTTCATCTTGGCATCGTTCGAGATGACCGGAGTGATATGGGTATATGGTAAGAAAATTCTATATTTGTTATCATCACATATTTCAATTATCTCTATTTTTAATTATTATTATTTAATCTTTATTATTCCGTAATTTAATTGCGTATTTAAATATGGAAATATCACAGTTTGTTCGAAAATAATTACGAAATAACAAAATTACGGTATTTTTATTTTTTCGGCAGGATTTGAAAACTTTTTGGAGGATTTGGAATTTATGCTGGACCGACAACTGAGCATCTACTGGAGGATATGTTGGCTTATAATTACGCCATTGTTATTAATAACGATCTTTATTTACAATGTAGTCACTTTGTCGCCTCTAACCTACAGTGGAAGATCATTGCCGGGATCCGCACATGCCGCCGGATGGACGATACTTTGCATAGGTGTTCTTCAGATACCTCTGTGGATGCTAATTGCGATGCTGAAGAATCGAAAATTGCCGCTCTCGCAGGTAAGTCGATTTATACGAAAACAGAAAGTTTGTAAATTAGATATTTGTATAATCCAAAATAGTCTACATTTTAACAGATAAGCCATCGCATTAAAAAATTTGTTTTAATTTTAATAGTAATCTTAATAGTAACGCCGCTATCTTGATACATTACAAGCAATTTTGATTATTTGAGGAGAATATTTTTTTTTATGAAAACTTTATAAAGATTAAAAAATGTTATGAAACTTTTATGTATAAAAAAGTTTATAAATAAAATATAATTTTTACCAATAATAGTAATTTATTGAAGAATTACGCGAGAAAATTGAAACATTTTGAAAAAGTTGTTACATCATAAGAGATTGAAAATTGAACAATTAAATTCATATCATTACATTGTTTAAGATGTTGAAGAGAGCTTTCGCACCCGCGAACGGATGGGGTCCACGAGAAGTGCAGCAGTGCAAAGAATGGAGGATCTTTAAGGAGGAGAGAGCGAGGGCTCGGGAGAAGCGAATTCAGCCAATTTGGAAACAAATACTTTGCATTCTCTTAAACATGGAACCAAAGTAGAACGCACAATTTTATACTATACTTTAGAATTGTTAAATTTTTAAAGTCGTTTCTGCCGCGGCAGGATCCATGGCAGGATCGAGAGAGAAAAATTGACAAATGTATCTAAAAAATTGTACCGTGAGATTATTTAATTTCTCAATTCTGCACGCGGAAATTAGTTTATATTTATTCGTTATTTGACCTAATCAAATAACATATACGACGTTAATATATATAATTATAGTTAATATATATATATATAATTTTATATTTAGATTTCATAAAGTCATTAAATTGAAAGAAATATGACTTTATATACAATATATTTAATATAATATATATATTAGATAATTCCATGCAATTGCGTTCAGTAATAGTGCGGTTCACTAGCGGAGCCTGATGTCGATATTGGGGAGAAGGGGGTTTCGGCAAAATTATTTGGTTTGATATTTTTCTTTTGATATTTTTATCACGCTTAGCTTTTACTCCAGGATCAATGATGAGAACGTGGTGATTCCATTTTTAGTTTTTTTTTAAATTTTTAATATATTTTATTTTTTTTAATTTTTTTTAACTTTTTATATATATATATTTTTTATTTTGTACCTACTTTTTTTCATTATTTAAATAATTGCTCTCGAGTTCTTTTTAGCCATTTCATCTAAAATATCTTCAATAGATGGCGTTAAATCATGAAATCAGCAAAACTGATTTTTTCTTAATTTGGAAGGAAGGAGTTTAACCCCCCCCCCCCTCTCTCCCCTCTAGGATTCGCCAGTGGTGCAATTAGAGAGTCAATATGTAATTGGCTTCATTAACGCCCTTTCATAATTCATTTCCGCTCCTAATATTATACTATATATAACGCAACTCGCGATAAAGAGCTGCGATATTATTTAGAAAAAGTATGCATATGTATTATATATGTATATATACATATATATGTATATATAATAGTGTGAATTACATTTAGCCATGTCTTATCTTTATTTTATTCGATCGCAATATATAGTTATATATAGTTACTGTGATTAGTATAGAACAATAATTTTAATACTGTTTAATACTGTCTTTAATACTGTTTTATAATTGTAATTGTCAATAATTGCCAAACAGTGTTGCTATAACTTTTGATTTCTTCGCGCATGTTCGTGATATCTTTTTCGATTGTTTGAAGTCTCTCCATTTGTTGTATTGCTTCGGGTCTTTCGGGCCCCAATTGGCGCTCGGCTTAATTATCTGAAATTGAAGAATAATTATTTTAGATTTACGACGCACAAAAATTTATGTTAAAATTTATGTAAATTTAAAACGATATTTAAATAAAGTGTGTATTTATATATATATATATATATGTATATATATATGTATATATAATAGTGTGAATTACATTTAGCCATGTCTTATCTTTATTTTGAATTCCGACAAGAATCATTCCTAAAGGGAACGGAAGAAGCCCTAAAGCCAAAAGCGTCCAACCCGCAGCTGTAAAAATTTAATAAATATTTTAATATTAATTAATTCTTCAATTTAATTATAATGTTAAAAAATTTATATAAATATCAAATAATTTATAAAAATAGATGTATACCGTATGCGGATGTTGGATAATATTCATCGTTGTACATGAGCGGTGTTATATTAATCAGGAAATAAATCAAAATGATGAATAGAGATAGAGGGGTCAAATAACACCAACAGAATCTCCAGTAAAAGAATGGCCGTCGTCCTGTCATAAATTCGATGTCATCCATAAAATTGTCAATGCCTGATAAATCGGGTTACTTTTTCAATGATTTCATGAAGCAGCTTCACAAAAGAGTAAAATGTATTATAGATTATTACCGTATACCCAGGAAATGGCAATCACTTCGAAGGAAGCTAAAAATACGATAATGAAAGTGCCGCCAAAGTAATCTACCAGATTAAGAATGTACTGACCACCCTGAAATAATTTCGATAAAAGTTCAAAGTTTGATAAAATAAATATTATTAAGTAACATTATCCTAAATAATTATTATCTGTTTTAATAATGGAAGGCTTGATTTCGAAAATGTTTGGAGAAACAAGATAAATCATTATTCAATATGGTTCGCTTATATAAACCCTCTGCTACTTTGATAATTTTTATTTTGTTTATTTTTTTTGATGATAGAAGAATTGGTTTTGATAGAGAGTCTCTTTTATATTTTGAAGAAAGAAGAAATTTTCTTCTCCTAAAACTTACGGGAGTGCAATAAACAATGCCGATTGAGAAACCAAAGATCGCGACGCCAGCAGCAATCTTCCATTGATTAAGCTGCGGGAATTGATCTTTAATAACACTGACGATAACATTACAGAAGGCAACGGTAGTGCCTATACCCAAGACAAAGAGCATCAGAAAGAAGAGTACGGCGAAAAGCTGCGGTACCACCGTGAACTTCGCCAGAGCTTCCGGGTAGGATATGAAAGCCAGACCTGTTCCGGCGCGAACGACGCTGCTAATGTCATCACTACCAATCTCATGAGCGAGATTACCCAGAATTCCGAAGATAGTCATGCTTGCCATCAGGCTGGTACAAAGATCCAGAGTCGTCACAATCGTACAATCTCTGCAAAAGATCCTCCACTAATAAATTTCTTATGCATATTAAGCTATAGACTGTTGGAGATTCAACTATTTTTTAAATTTCGTTTAGGACCTCTTAGCTTAATTAATAGCTTAAATAATACATGTATATAATATATACACTATATGTATAGATAAAGATCCTATAACATGTTTCCCTAAAGAATACTATTCATTTGAAGTAAATAATTGATAAGATACAAATATTTTTGTGGTTTAGTGTATATGCTAGAAAGAAACTAGTGACTAGTGTGTTAGAAAGAAAATGTGACTCGTGTCTGAAAGTAACACGCACCTGGACGTATTGTGTTCGAAATTGTTATAGGAGGAGTACATGGTCACCGCGCCAAAGCACACGCCGAGGGAGAAGAATGATTGAGTGACTGCGGCATACCAAACCGCTGGTTCCAGAATCTTGTGCCACGTGGGCTTGAAGAGAAAGATGATGCCGTCCACCGCTCCGTCCAGTGTCACCGCTCTAACCAAAAGGCTGATCATGATGACGTACGGGAAAAGGGCCAGGAAGTAGGCCGCTTTACCGGTGCTCTTCACACCCTTGCAGATCACAACGTAGACGAATATCCAGCTGACCAACAACGCCAAGACCAGCTTCCATGAAGGTAGCCCAAGCCCATTCTCGATTCCCGTTTCATTAAGGACGACTTTTCTAAACATATGTACATTAGATGGCTAGAAATGTTTATTCCACTTTTGGAAATTAAGTTTCTCCTAAAGAATAATAAATCCCTTAAGAATAATAAAAGAAAGTAGGACTAAAAAGTAAAAAAGAAATTAATAATTGAAATAAAAATTCTAAAATAAAAGATAGAGACAAAAATGAAGAAAATATGCACGAAAAACAGTTGAAAAATAATGTCGACGATACAAGTTAATGCATTATATACATATGCCATTGTCACGTCACTCTACAATTGTAAAAGAGATACGAGCGAATTCTGATCCTGAATCTCGTCGGGCAATAAGTTTCCAAGAATAACCCGATATACGAATGGCTTTTGATAATTTATGTGACGTACATGATACGCGGTGCGCATACAAACAAATGCAATAATAGCGTCAGATATAAATAGACGTAAAGAATAAAACGTTGTAATCCCGCATTGTACAAAGATTAATGTACCTAAAATACAGATCGGCGGAACTTCTACTTCCGTTTTTCACTTGCCCGACGACGGTCGATGAGCTATCGAAGCACGCGTCATCCCATTCTTCCCAACAATAGGTCCACGGAAGTACTGACTCGCAACTGGCCACCATGTAGTAGAGTGTCAAAGCCATAAGGCCGCAATAATAAGTAATCACGGAGAATACTGATACTACTACGCCATAGCCAATACCTAGTAATAAATATTACAATTCATTCTCATATAGATCTAACTATTTAAACGTTTGTGTATATTCTATATTCGATCTATGTACTTATATCTATATATGTATATTTATATTTAAAGTTATCCAACTATTCCAGTTTTATGTATTTGATTTAGACATCCAACTATCTAGATATACATATATTCGTAACTTTGCAAGGTTAATTTCTATCGGTATTCGGTACCTTTTCCCCAGGATCAATTAGATTTTGGGGTTCTTACGGGGGAAAAAAATACCTTGGAATAAAGGCGACACGGACCAGATTTGGACGCAGGAGCTGCTGGTGAATTGTCCGAGGATCATCTCCATGTAGTAAAAGGGTTTGCCGATGATGAAGAGTACGATTATGTAAGGGATGAGAAAAGCACCGCCTCCGTTCTGGTAAGCTGTATAAGGAAATCGCCAGACGTTCCCAAGACCGACAGAGAATGCCACACAGGACATAAGAAATTCCACTCCGTTCTTCCATTGCACTCTCTCCTTCTTCCTCTCTATCGCGTCTTCCTCCTTAATCGACACCGAAATCGATGAGATAGAATTTCAAAGATTTTTGCAAAAGAGAGAAGTGAAACATTCCAATTTACATTATGTACTATTAAACTTACTAACTTACTCTATTTTCAAACCCGTTTCCGCCGGCTGATAAGACGGATGGTTGGAATATTGTTCGGCCCGTATCAATGACATAATTCTGAGAAATTAATTATTTGTTATCTGATGACTCTTTTCATAATGCAGATACCGCTATGCGGCCATAACATATAAATTATTTACTCTCTTTGATCGTAACATTGTGTGTAATCAGATTGATCTCAAAAAAATTATATGAGATTGTTGTTCACGATGTGATATGACATCACAACGATATGTTATTGGCTATCTGGATAGTTTAACATGTGTGTCACAATTAATTCAATATATATATATATATACAGGGTGGGCCATTTTAATCAATCCACATAATTATCTCCCGAACTATGCGTTGCTTGAAAAAATGTTTCAAATATATATATATATATATATATATATATATATATATATATATATATATATATGTATATACATATAGATATCATATTAGAATAAAGTCGCAAACTTTTGTTAGATCTGTTTCGCGACAGATTATGCTGATAATATGTACATAATAATGACAGATAATGATGACACAATAACATTGTCGTAAATTATTCGATTTAATGTTTTATTATAGTGTCTTGTGCGAAATCTCTAATGTTATGTAAGCGACAGGTATTATCATATCGTAAAGGGATATAAATACATTTATGAAATAATTTCTAACAAAAATTTTTTAACTACAAGCATTTTCGAGATACAAAGTGGCAGTTGAACGGTGATGATTAATGACTATTTAACGAAACGAGAGTAAAATGAGAACGTGTATGTACCTGCTCAAATGACAAACGTATGTACATCTTCGCAAACATTCCTTTATCCGCGCAAATAAGATCGCGCCGTCGTTATATGCAGACAAAGATTAATCGTATGAATTAATGTACCAAGTATTGGAAACCATCTCGTTCGTAAGAAATTTACAGTTTTGATTTAATATTGCTTACAATATGCACGCACGCGTCAAAGAGCTTATACATTTCCAATTTTGTAAATTTAAATATTACAGAATTAAAATATTATAGTATTATTTTTTCTCTATTTTAATATTATATAATTAAAATTAAAGATATATATAGAACATACATGTAAAAAAGAAATATATATATACATATATAATATTTGTCAAAAAATTAAAAACTTTTCAATTAATATATTTCATCTTACATTATCTTTATCAATATTATAATAAAGATAAAGATATAAAGGTATCTTTTCTTTAAAAAAAATTCATTTTTTTTTCTCGTAACAATTTTCTCTTTATTCGTACATTTTTCACACTTTTACACTAATACTCGATATAGTAAAAGTATGATCCATAATTTCATAATAAATAATAATATATGCAAAGTTTTATATGTGTATATATATATATTTATTTGCATAATATATGTCCAAACCTTTGTGTGTTCCATTCTGACTTGTTTCGGCACGAAACGCAATCGATTCTTATTCGCGCAGATTTTATCCACTGCTTAACTTTCTATTTTTTCGAAATTCTGCACGCGTCTTAGCCAGTCGGCAGTCTTTGATAGACTGCTTAAAGAAATCACGCGACGTATATAAGGATCTGAACGCGCAATTCTTTCTGTCAGATTAAAGCGCGCGCACGATTTATTGTTAATCGCAGTAATAATGTTCAATAAAACTTTGACATTTTTCTCTTGTTCTCCCTCTCTCTTAATGCTCTCCAGGTTTGTTGTCCACACAAAAATGATTAATCCAAATGGCATTCTATAACGAGATGGATCAAATGTAAACGGCGATATCAATTCCCGTTAATTTTTATTTGTCACATCTTTTATTTATTCGTTTCGCATAAATTTTCACGTCGTGTAATATATACCTATGTAAGGATATTGTGGTGTACTACATAACATTTCTTTTCATTTATTTTCACTTGCGGCCTATTAATTATCTGTTTCGCCTATATGTAACTTTATTAGCGTATCTATAGTACTATAGTAACTTTATTAATAATATATTTCTTTATCTGCGATATATTTTTTTGTCTGCAATTGCAATTGCGATTTACTTTTAACAGAAAGTCTTATATTTAACCGAATATCGTGTTTCTTCGAAGTAAAATGAATCTTTTGCAAAATTATCGGTACAGCGAGAAAATATGAAACATAGATGCGATGATGTGTGCATTGGAAAATATTTGTACGGAAATAATAAAAGATAATTTTTATCGTAGATGTTAAAATTTTCCGCGCTATATACATATACCGCGTACTATCTGATTAAAGATTCACATCTGTTAAGGTTTGCCCACAAAAATGACTAATCCAAATGGCATTCTATAACAAGATGGATCAAATGTAAACGGCAATCAACTCTGGAATTTTTATTTTCGTCATTGCTGAAGCGAAATTAAAATGATTAATATCGATGTCAGCGAAAAATATTACGCTTTGCAAGATAATAAAAATACTTGATTAATATACGATTATATGTATAATAACAAATACAATACCAAATTAAATACAATAATAAATTATAGTGTGCATTGGGTTGTCTGTTTATTTAAATTACACAAGTATAATTATATAAATATACATAAGAGAATAACAAAATAGCTAAAATAAAAAAAACTTACAAGTCTTGACAGATCAATTGAATTGAATTCAATTGATAAAATTTCACGTAACAATTTCTACTGCACAAATTAGTTGCGTAATATTATTGTACTTTCTTCATCCCAAGTATAAACAAACGAGGAAAATTGATCAAGATCACAAATAAATTTTAATTATCGAGTGAGTGAGAGAAATTTTATAATGAAATAAAAGCAGTCGTACGGATTTCTGTAATATATTTTATTCGGCTAGTTTCCAATCTAAGTATAATTGGCACAATTTTAAACACACATAGAGAAGAACCGGATTGAAAAGCAAATTATATATGTTAAAATTTATAAATTATATTGTCCAGATCTTACGTAATGTGATCGATGACTTGTAATTACGTCCGTGCATAAAAACGGCAACATTTTACACAACGTATTCGTGTCCGATCGTAACAAAACGTTAAATCAAATAACACGATTCATAGCGGTAATTATAGTACCGTCGGCATTGTGCGGCTGTATTTTCAATATTCGTGCACGTCTTTTGTCTCGTTATATACATATAACTCTGCTCTAATTTTCAGGTGCTAAGATATTTAAAAAATATTTTATCTTGAAAAATTTCAACTAAAGATGCGCATCTTTGTAAAACATAATGTGTGATTATATGTGTATATATATATATATATATATGTATATATACACACAAAATGTAATAGATAAATAATTTATAAAAAAGATAATGTACATTATATACAATAATATGTGTAAAGTAAGATATGCAAACGCGCGCTCGTACGCACACATACACACACACGCACACGGTGTGATTTATCCTTTTTCTATTACATTATGTTAGCTAATAGACAGCATAAAGGCTCACAACATCAATTTAAGAAGAAAGAGGAACAATAAATAAAACTTATGTAGCTCTTTTATTTAAAAAACGTCTTTATCAAACCGTCTTGAACTCTTAATTTCTTCTCCGTCGTAAACGCTTCCCATTCTCTATGTATCTTTGGATTCTTAGGTCCCCATTTACTATTAGGTTGAAATGCCATTTTGACAGACTATAATGTTAAAATTTCATGGATTAGTTTTCAACTTTGATTTTACTTTGAATTTGATATAATGATATATATATGTATGTACAAACAAATATATATACATATATATATATATATACATATACAAGGTATCCCACTTTAATTAATATATAGTCGAATTTTGCTGTAACGAGAAAATATTTCATACAAAAGTTAAAAGGTTTTGAGGAAGAAAAAAGTTGATAATCTTGAATCTTAACTAAGATCATTTTTCAAGGTCATTTAAAGGTCAACCAAGATTTTTTAAATGAAACCATCCTAATTTTTTATATAAATCAACTCCTCGCAATATTTGGCATAAAAAGTTATGAGAATGGCTAATAGCTTACGAGATATTTTGTACTTTAACATAATTTTATACATATATAATATATCTCGTAAAATATTCATTTTTCGATAATCTTACTTCAATACTTTTATGCACAAAATAATAAGAGGAATTAATTGGTGTAAAGAAAACACATAGTTATTTATAAGAAAAAGTATGTACAATAATTTGCAACTAGCAGTTACTTATTTTTATACAATGTATGTATATATATACATTGAGATACCTACTTCCGTAAAGGACGACATTTTGTTTGTGACAATTTTATGGCCGATCCACCACGCTATAGGAGATATGCCTAGAGCCAGCAAAAACCATCCTATTCCTACAAAAAAAAAGAAAAGCAAGAATTTCGTACATGTCGCTAAGCGCAGTGATGATTTTTCAGCCTACTTTAGACAATTTATAACTCACGACAGAATTTCTCTCTGACATTGTATATGCAGTGCATTGTATATACAGAAAGCATTTGAAGAATTAGATATAGGTACACACGGCACATAAAATTATAAATAGAGTTTTATCGTCCAAAGTGGGCTTAAGATATCAAAAAAGCTTTACTGACCATAAGCATAATCGGGAAATCGTACGCCATCGTACATAAGCGGCTCGTAAGTTGCGCACGTGTAGATCAGTATGACGATCATGAGCAAGGGTGTGATTAAGAGCCAGCACGATCGCCAGTAGATACCCAGTCTCTTACCCAGCATAAATTCCATATCGTTAAGGAAATTCGACAGACCGTACATCCAGAAAATAGTTATCATCTCGAGAACGCCGACAATTATTGCCACGAAGGTTCCACCGTAGTAATCGACCAATGTTATAAACCATTGACCACCCTGTGTGTGTGTGTAATTGATATTTAATATTAAATTCCAACATAAAACTATATCAAAATTTTATCGAAAACATTTCCATAACTCTTTCAAGATATTTGAAATTTTTAGAATTAAAAAATTTTTACATTGTAATTGAAATATCCTAGAACAAATATTGATTCATTAAAATAATAAAATAAAATATTCATTAAAAAAATCAAATAAAATATTTTGTTTTTTTTTTTATAGCCCGTATAACTAAAATAGGTGCAAGCCTAACAAACCGGTTAAATGTACATATTCAATATTGAGCGTTAAATGCATCTGACATAAACTGGAATTCTGCATGCTCGAATGTAGGCTTATGATCGATTAGGTCAATGATATTTATAAAAGTGATATACTGCTTATATCAATTTGAGAGCAAGTATGAGTTTAATTTAACATACCGGAGTGATGTAAATGAGACTGACGACATAGCCGAAGAAGGTGACGCCGAGTACCACTAACCATGGCCTCACTCTGGGCAGATGATCGCAGAAGACGTTAAATACCGCGCCGCATAACGCGACGGCGCTCCCTATACCGAGGACAAATAGCATAACGAAAAACAAAACGGCAAACAGCTGCGGTACGACAGTGAAGCGTGATAGAGCGTCCGGATACGAGATGAAGGCTAATCCGGTGCCGCCGCGGACCACCTTGGAGATATCCGTCGTGCCCATCTCGTGAGCCAGATTACCGAGGATACCGAAAATCGTGCAACCGGCCATCAGGCTGGTGAACGTATCCAGCGTTGTTACTATCATTACATCTCTGAAATTAAATAAAATGAAATATATATAGAATAAAGTGAAGAGCGCATTTTCATATGTCTTTGAGCGAACCTTCTAAAGACCAAAGAAAGGTGGAAAATACGATTGAGAAATAAAATGCAATATAATGATGATGACTAGCCGGAAAATGATATTTCGGATAAATTTAAATGTTTAAAAATAAGGAATTAATAAAAATTCGATCGTTTATAATAGATAAAAATATATAATATCTAACAATAGAGAGAATATCTAATAAAAAGACAATTTCCAAGTAGAGAATTCGAAAATTCAGAAAACGTAAATCTCTAAATTTCAAGGTCCGAATTTTTTACCTGTCCACTCTGTGTCCGAAATTGTTGTAGGACGAGTAACTGATGATCGGGCCGAAGCAGACCGACAATGAGAAGAAACACTGCGTGATAGCGGCGTACCAGACGGTAGGCTTCCACAGGGCATCCCATTTCGGTGTGACGAAGAAAAGAATGCCGTTGACGGCGCCCTCTAAGGTGACGGCTCTGATCAGCAGAGCCGTCATCACGACGTAAGGGAACAACGCGAGAAAGTAAACGACTTTGCCCGTACTCTTCACGCCGCGGAACAGCACCCCAAAGATACAAGCCCAACTAAGAAATAGACATATTGCCAGCTGCCAGGACGGCGCACCGATACCGTTTTCGATCGACTCGTATTCTTGCAACACTACTTTCCTGAAAATCATACAAGGACTTAAAAAATCATGTCTGTCGAATTTTTCCTTAGGTAGAAAATAGCTTCTTGACCCAAAAATTATAATAAAAGTAATGTTTTATTCTCAGACCTGAAATACAGCTCCGCGGAACTTCGAACAGTGACGTTACGAGTCTCGGAGATACTGCTGTTCGAGGAAGCATCGATACAATAATTTCGCCATTCCGTGCGACAGATTGACCACGGCAACTCAGACTGGAAGCTCATTACCAAGTAGTACAAGGTCAATGCCATCAGGGCGCAGTAGTATGAAACGACGCAGAATCCGGCGAAGGCTTGTGAGTATCCTAAACCTAAAAGCAGATCTCGATGTGCTACATAATCTTAATATTGCAGGATTAAAGAGAATAAGTTTTACTTGAAAAATTCAGAGGCAAGTCTATTATAAAATTAATTCTTGAATGCATAAAAGAAGTCTTTGAGCAATTACCATCTTCATGATATTCTCAGTATCTTTGATCACAAAAATCTTTTCCTTTTTCTAGTAATTTTTAGAGAGATCTTAAGAAGTTATCTTAATTTTTATAAATCTGTATATTTTGAAAACTCATAATAAGTATTAAATTAAATTAAACCTGCTATAAACAAAAGTAAGATTGTTTCAATTTTACTTGGATAAAACAAATCATCTCACCCTTCATGGCCGGTGTCATGTACCATGTTTTCGCGCAGGATCTGTTGGTAAATTGTCCCAGTAATCCTTCCAAGAGATAAAACGGTTTCCCGACCAGAATCAGGACTATAATGTAGGGTATTAGAAAGGCACCACCGCCGTTCTCGTACGCGGTGAATGGAAATCTCCACACGTTTCCCAATCCAACAGAAGTGGCTATACAGGCCATTAGAAATTCTAGTCTACCTCCCCATTCAGTTTCTTTATTGACCGTCTGGAACAATTTGTATTATCAATTTATAATTATGTATTTTTTTCTTATTAACTTAATATAAGGTACGTATATAGGTATATACGCGGTACGCACTGAACTTTCAGAATGTTCCTGCTGTTTGTCATGATGGGTCGCTGTCTTATAATCGGGTGGAACATTTTCATGAGAGTCGAAACCGTCCAGTTGGAACGCCTCGTTAGTATAGCCACTTTGTTTCTAAAAAGACGATATTTAAATAAATTTAATAAGAAACGGCGCGGTGCCCGCGCAAAGGCCGTGTTTTACATATAATTTTACATAAAAAATATCTTACATAAATGCCACCTTCTATCTTTTCCGTTTTTGCCATTGCAAGTAACACAAAAAAATAAGAAACGCGATGGAAAATGAAGGTTAATCTTCAAGAAGTATATTGAAGTCTCTGGCGACAGAATGCTAATTAACGTGCGCGAAAAACCACATCGGACTTCTACTGATAATGAATCAAGCCAGGATTCGGCTGGCAATTATTCTCGGCGAGAAACAATCTTTATCCTATCTTCACTCGCGAATACTTCGCGATAAGATACTAGCGATTCAAACCAGTAATTTTACGATGCTCCATCTGAAAGAAATCAATCTTTTTTTTCCTTTACATTTTACATTTTATTTACAAAAAAAAAATGCATCTATAAGAGATTTTATAAAGTAGTAAATATTATCACGATAAATTAACACTTCGTTTAAACGCACACAATTATTCACTCGCAATTTTGAATCTGGCGCACTAATTTTTTTTTGTATCAATAATTCACGTTTCTTATAGATTTCTATCAAGAGAATTTTCAGTGATCCGTGAGATACAGTCAATAACTAAAAATCTCGTGGTCCCTCGGCGAAGATAGCGATCCGTCTAATAACCCGGGAAATACTCGGGATAATTTCACTTACGAGAACGTCTTCGCGCGCGAATCCCCGGTCGACGATAAAGATAAAGATACCGATATGCGCTCCTGCATTCGCACGATTCGAGGACGAGGCTCTCGAGATCTGTGTCGCTTAGTTAGTCGCGGATTGGTCAACAAATCCGCACCAAGTCGGATAAAGTTATCCTTCGCCGATTAGATATTAGTTCTCCAGTTTATTCTCGTCACATGCTTTGTTTTCATCTCCTCCTCATGATGTTTTCATCTCTTCCTCATGATGTAACGAGCACAGTAAATTGTCTTTTGACAAATTACTTAACAGTAAATTGTCTTTTAACAATATCTTCAAGGATTTTTGCACATAGAAAGTCAAGACACGCAGATAACAATACGATATTTACGTTGCCTGAAAAATTGGCAATTCTCGTTTGATCGGAAAGTAAAAGAGAGACAGAGTAATACAAAGCACCAGTATATAATCTTAGAAATAGTTTATTATTATTAATATTCCTTAATTATAGTAATTTCAAGCATTGCAGAAATCTATTACGCAACCGAATTATCTTGGTTAGCTTAACCTGCTGTATAAGACAGATAAATGCGTGCTTTAATTCACTCAAAGAATCTACTAGCATATTAAGGATTGTTTTATCGAAAAAAGAAAACGAGACCAAAATCGTAAAGTCATAAAGATCACGGCGTCAAAATATTGTTGGAATTCTTCTATGTGAATGATAGTACGAGATGCGCGCAAGTATGCATCTTCAATAAAAATTTACGAGGCTAGTACGTTCGTAAAAATTTACGAAACCCAACATGATGAGCTCATCCGCAAGAAATGAGACGCGAATTACTTAAATACCTCATAAATATGATGAATAAATTGATCTGTCGATTAACAAAATGTAGCTCGAAGGAATTTATTACGAGATACTATGTCTCTTGAAAAGAATCTTTTTTATTACTTTTACAAAGTTATCAAGTGTAACTCTACTCGTACAAGTATTAAACAGTCATATATATATATATATATATATATATACAGGGTGTGTTTTATTTTATAAATAATTAATATAATTATGTGTGTGTCAAATTAAAGTATAAAATATCTCGTAAACTTTCAGTTTTTGGCCATCCTACTCTTATAACTTTTTATGCCAATATTGCGAGAAATCAATTTATATAAAAAAATTAAGGTGATTCCATTTAAAAAACCTAGGTTGACCTTCAAATGATCTTAAAGTTCAAAATTATCTATTTTTGCTCCTTCGAAACCTTTTAACTTTTGTATGAAATATTTTCTCGTTACAGCCATAGTTTCAGAGATATTCGACTATATTAATTAAAATGAAACACCCTCTATATATATATATATATATATATATATATGTGTGTGTGTGTGTGTGTGTGTGTGTGTGTGTGTGTGTGTTAATATTTGTGCTAATATTAATTTGCTACGATAAAATTAACACAAGGCAATGCTATTAATGTCTCTTTGTATTTATATAAATTTTGTATTTGCATTAAAGCTGTGTGTGAATTGTTATTATATTATTAATTATAATAAAAAGCGATGAAATGACCTTGTGTGTTGATTAAAAAATCTAAGGAAAGATATTACTAATATATTTAATTACATTTCAATAATAATAATAATTTTGATCTCTTATTTATTCCAGTCACTAACGTTATTACGTAATTGATGGATACAGATATGTATATCTGTATCAACTTGCATAAAAGTGCGATTTTTATGTCATTGTATACCGTCCAAGGTCTGCCTTTTACGTAGATACATAATAATAATGATATCCACCACACCCGCAGAATATGCCAGAGTGAGCAAATAGAATTGCGTCTTACACTGAATCACATTATGTATATTTCGAAGAAACACAAATATCTTTGTGATAATTTTTTTTTAATTAACTAAAGAGTTTGTGTCAATATTGCTAACTAAAGTCTAATGCTAAATTTATTAAAGGCGCTTTGCCAGTAATAGTATTTTGAAACAAAGAATATATATATAATGTAAAAATCGTTGTAAAAATCAAATATCATGGATACGATTCGTAAAATTGTGTGAACAAAAATATGACTGTCGATTCGATTCGTGATAACTTTGGTCCAGATTTCTTAGTTATGTTTTCCTTGACACGAAATGACACGACAGAAAATCGTACATATTTTCAGGAAACGAAATAAAAATTTAAATCGAGGAGAACGATCGATAAACGACGATCAATGATGGATAATCTGGGTGACATTTATTATCTAGTACAATTGATTGTCTGGCAAATTTTGATATTTCTACGAGTACGTTCCTCTTTATTTACACTTAACCCATTCGCGATTGACAACAAGATGGAACTAGATATTCTTCTTAATTAATATTTATGTCGATATATTGCATATACTTTTTATTATCTCGCTCAACCGGCAAGAATGTCAGCAAGTTATGCTAACTTTTATCCTTTGCCGTATACATTAATATGTACACCGACCTTCATTTATGAAGTTATCGCGAATCGCACAACTTTATGTAGGACTTTATCGTAGGACTTTATTTTCCACGAATTTACGTGGTTTACGCCAGCGGAGGAAAATCTTGATAATGCGAATTCGGAGATACTAGGCGTCACGCCGCAGCATCCAGCTGCCGATTTTTTCGTACTTTTCACTGTTTGTGGCCTCCTCTTTGCATTTATGATTCTATCCGCGAATTCTCCCAAGAACGAGGCGTCGTATCACGATATCAGTAACATCGAGACGTAAGTTTTCGTTACTCGAAAAATAATAAAGTTATTTTATTCTATTAATATAATTTTATTTGATAATAATTTTATTATATAAGAAAGAGAGAGAGGAGAGAGAGAGAGAGAGAGAGAGAGAGAGAGAGAGAGAGAGAGAGAGAGAGAGAGAGAATTCAATTAAAATTTTTTCTTATTCCTCTTTTTTATTTTTTTTTTCATATTCCTTAAACAGGATTCCCACCGCTTTTGAGAATGATCTGTCGCCTCTTTGGTACTCGAAAGCTGCAAACTCGAGCTTAATAAGTTGTTTTCACGCTTGCAACTCGATCAATCCATCGCGCGACATCGTTCTTAAGAATCAAAATATCTCGCATTCGGCTTTTTCAAAATGCAGAGTATCACGACGTAAGGATAATTATAGCAAATAATAATAATAATAATAAAATTATATTAATAATAATAATATTATTATTATTATTATTATTTATAATAATTATTACGATTAATAGTATTATCTACCATTGTACACATTTTGAAAGAAAAAGGCTGCAAACGAAAAATTATTTCTTTTTATACGATTTGTGATTTCGAGTTGTGATGTAAGAAAATATATATTATTTAATATATGCGATTTAATATATGCGATACAAGAGAGTTTTAGTTTCAACATTCTGTTACACGGATCTGAATATTACAAGTGTGCGATGCGTAATCATGCAAAATATTGAAAATATTTGTTAAAAATTTATTTAATCGCCAAGTAAATCTTTTCTTTTTAGAATTGAAAACTTCAAATTATAGCGTGCGTTCTATCTATTCTCAACATTCTCAGAAGAAACAAGTGAATTGTCCCGCTTCTCAAGCGACATCTCGGGAATGGTTGATAAGACGCACCAGGAGTGGTCACGTCTACGGAAAGTACCCGATGTAGCGAAAATAAAAGGGAAGCACAATCGCGTTTAAAATAAAACACCAACATTGTCGAAACCAAAACGAAGAAATCTGTTTGAAATTTAAGACAATTCGTTGCATCAACTTGAGACGAGAATATCTTTTCTTGTGCGGGAGGGATGTGTGGTCTTCCTAATTTTGACAACTATAAATGTTTTTTTTAATACTATAATTCTATTATGATTACAGCACATAGTTTTTGATAATTTTAACTATTTTCCTTGTTACCATTTATATCGTCTTTTTACCGACACGTTATGTCTTCACGTTCCTTCTTCTTTCGACATTGCCTTTTATATTTTTTATCAATCTTTCTATGTCGTGCCGGTGGATATAATATCTGTGTACGCGGGATTATATACATATACATATATATACGCGTGTTTGCGATCGGCTTATAACGAACGTTAATAAATACTTTATTACAGCTCCGTGAATTACTGATTGCTTCTACGTCTTTAATGACGATTAACCCTTTCGGCGTATGTGTTATCGGTAGATAACGACACGCGCGAGCTTTAATCGCTCAACAATTTATTACACTTGTCTATATTGTCTGTCATAAAATGGAAGCCAGCCTTATCACTGCGGACACAGTATCTTTCATTGGATTATGTGTAAAGATCGAATTTAATAAAACGATCAATACGGCCATTATTGGTATTAGCGATAAAGAACGTAACTGGAAAATTTTTTCAAAACAGCTAAATTCTTTTCTTTCTTATTGAGTAAATATTAGTTGCTTCTACGACAGGATTACCTAAAGATAAAAAAGATTATACAAAGATCAAAAATACATATAAATCCCAATAAATATACACAAGAATTACAAATATAAAAATATCACATAATGCCCACTTTACACGATCTATAATTCGAGACATAATTGAAGATAGAATTCTATTTATAAATTTATGCGTCATATGTTTTAATGTATACGTGTATTGCGATATATATTTTATTTTGTATGTATTTTACATATTCAAATGTTTTTTGAATAATACGTATAATGCTTATATTTCTCAGCTAATGCCGATCGATAAAACTATGGCAACGTTAGGAAAACAAATCCCCACCAACTATCAACATGATACAGGTGTAATGCCGCGGACAAAGTATTCTTTTTTCCTTGTCGACGTAATTTAGCGATCGTAAATTTACATGAGATTGAGATTGTGAAACAAGAGAGACCAATTGTGCGGTTTGCGCTCTATCCACGCTCCTCATCATACAGACCCTGAGGGCGATCGTCGAAGGACGCCTCGATGGACGTTCCTCGACGCGAAGCATGGACATCAAGGATAGCAGCGACGAAGAGGACGAGAGAACGCGCGATATCCCGGCGTTCGGTAAATTCGATGAGACCATCGTGGTACGCAACGCTGAGGATATTAAAAGTCCCGTAAGCCGTAGACCTGTGAGTTCCAGGAAAAGCGGGAAAAACGATAGCTCGAGCACGTTGAAGGACAACTCACCACATGGCAGGAAACATGAATTTAGAAGGTAACCGCAGTGTGAATTGCGCAAATTATTGAGACCGATAGTAATAATTTATAGCAAATATGCGAATTACGAGACTTGAATTAATTTTCTACTACAATTATCTTGCAATAGTGACTTGTCATTTTCTTCGCGTACAAATATATAATACAGATGTATCTATAGATGTAAAATATAGATTTACACGTATATACAGGGTGTCCTAAAACTACCGTACTTCCTTTTAATGGGAGATTCCTGAGGTTATTTGGAGACGATTTTTCCTCAACGAAAATGTCGAGGCACCAATAATTTTCGAGTTATAAGTGATTAAAAATGAAGGGCTTTTTGCAAACTAAGCTTTATGGAATTAAAATATTAACAAAACTACATTCTTCAGTTAATTTCAGGTCGAGTTTAATTTAATAGAATTTTAATTTAAAGCTTAGTTACAAAGATAGGTATATGATGGCAAAAATTGGGAGCTTGCAAAAAATGATGACCTCTCTCGACATTTTCGTTGAGGAAAAATCGTCTCCAAATAACCTCAGGAATCTGCCATTAAAAGGAAGTACGGTTGTTTTAGGACAACCTATATATAGTAATATATTTCAATTTATGCTTACTTTAAAGGAGAATATCTTATGATTATATTGCATATTGAACACGAATAGATACTCGAGCAACGACGTCGGCTTCGAGAAATCGCTGGAAATCGGCAGCGATCCCTCAGATAGTGAGGAGAGCGACGATGATGATATAGAGAGTACCAATGTAGCAAAGCCGATTGATCTGTATGATCCCAAGGAATTCGAGAACCTGGAAGCATCGACAGAGGTCAAAGAACTGTTTCATAACATAATGAGGCAAGTGCGGATTATTCGCGTTTTTATGTTCTACTACTTATGTGGACAAACATTTATCGTTTTTTTTAATAATAATAATAATAAATAATAAAAATATATAATAAAATTAATAAATTAATAAAGAGAATTCTCGAGTTATTGTTTTTCTCGATCAAACAACTGATTTCGTCGATTCGTCACCAGGTACACGCCGCAAAGGATTGAGCTAAATTACAAATTGATACCATTCATTCCCGATTACATACCGGCGGTTGGTGACATAGATGCCTTCATAAAAGTGCCAAGGCCTGACGGCATCGAGGATAAGATCGGTCTGACGGTATTGGATGAGCCCTGTACCGAACAGTCCGATCCTGCAGTGTTGCATCTGCAACTTCGTAGTCATTCGAGAAGCGCCGGAGCAGCCGCCAGACAAGCAGTCGTCAAGAGGATTGAGGATGCCGAGAGAAATGGCAAGTCGATTGACAAGTGGATCGATGACATGAATCAGCTACATAGGAGCAAACATCTGCCGGCCGTGCAGCTAAACCGAGCGATGCCGGATATCGATAGTTTGATGCAGCAATGGCCATCGCAGGTCGAAGACAAGCTCAACGAGTTGCAATTGAATTTATCGGAGCTCGATTGTAATCTGCCACACCTGGTCGATGTGGTCTGCAATCTTTTGGACATTCCCACGCGAGAGGACGCCAGATTGGAAGCCCTACACACGCTGTTCACGTTGTTCCTGGAAGTTAGAAATGTCGAGAGCCGAAACTTTAGTTAACGTTAGAAGCAGAGAGACTGCTTTTGTCTATGTACATTAGAGTTTTCTTCGTTATATTCACGTTTTGATTTTAATGTGTATTTTGATGATTAAAGCGCAAATTATATAGAGTATTGTATAGATTTTAAATTTAACTATTAGGTAAATGTATATAACACATTCTTCGATTCAAAGTAGACATCAGTAAAAGGAAGGATGGCTTTCAAGCACCAGACAATGTAAAGTGGATCTCGCTTTGCGTAAATATAGTTGCAATCCTATGTGAAACTGTATTTTTATAGATCTTGTGTTTAGTTCAGTTTTTATTCATTAAAGAATATTCAAACAGCTGAATTTTTATTTGTTAATAACTTTTTAATAAACTATGAGTTTTTAAAGGTTTAAAGTCGTGATGATCTTAACAAGATATGTCACCCATACAGCACAGAAACCTTTCAGAGATATCTTAGAAATATTTCATGTGATGGATTGAAACATATCATAAACATTGCAAAATGTTTCTGCAATAGCTCTGAGACAGCTCTGGAACAGCAAAATGTCCGCGATTCTTGCACTTGAAACCTTAGAAAGGTTGCTGAAAGGTTACTAACAAATCTGCAACCTTTCTGAAATATTGCCAAAAGGTTACTGAAATGGTTGAAACCTTTTTGAAATATTGCTGAAGGCTAATTGAAATAATTCTGAAACTTTTTTGTAATATTGCAAACAGATTACAAAACTCTTATTGAAATAAATTTAAAATACTTCAGAAATGATATTTAAATTTATTATATTCAGAGGATTGCAAATATTGAACGCTACATCTTGAGTAGATAATGAACAGACGATTTTTGTTTATTCGACGGACATTTATCTGTCCGATTTATAAACAACCAATTTAATATTTGAAGTTCCTGCGTTGAGGTGGTATCAAAAATTAAACTGAAGTAGAGTATATCTTTAATCTTATTAGAGCCGCTCTTTGCAAGCTTTATATAATTCTCATGACTAAAACTTAAATACGAGATAGATTAGCGCATCGCACGTCGCATAGCGGTAAATAAATGAACTAAAATCATTTCGCAGTTTCCAAAATTATTTCATGCGAAAGCTTTTCGCAACACTCACATTATTTTTTCAAATTTACTGCATGTGGTAGATTTTAGAAACATTTCTGTTGCATCATTTCATTTGACATATTGAAGAATCCTTTCAGAAATGTTGCACATGAAATGTGATACGTTGAAATGATTTTAAAATCTTTCTGAAAGCTTTCTGCAACAATGTGTGCTGTATGGGCAGCCAAAAGTTTTTAAACCTGATTGTGTAAAGATACCGACGAGGTACTGTTGAAGTCAGCCAGGCTTAGGCCCTGCGTACAATAGAGGAAATATTAGTAATAAGAATAAGTATTAGGCCTATATTGCACAATACAAAAGTACAGATAATAGAAACAGGGAATAGAAAATATCCACCAATAGGAGCAGGGAATAGTATTTATTTCCTGCTCCTATATTGGTGGATATTTTCTATTCCCTTTTATATTATGCAATAGGCCTAATAATACTTAATATTTATTCTTATTCCTAATATTTTCTCTATTATGCGCAGGGCCTTATGGAAACTCTCGTAGTTTGAAAAATTCGCTGTACACACTAACGCCCTCTCAGGAAATATAACATAGTATATCTAGACCATCGACATAAGAATGGACTGCTGATGGAAGGGGAAGGAGATTCGCACGAGTAGAGTGAGAGGCAGATAATATGAGGACACTTTCGTCTCTTTCTAAAGGCCATCACACATAAAAAAACTTAGGGCCAATTTCACCAACCACGGTTAAGATTAACCGACGGTTAAAGTTAGCAAGGTGGCCAATAGACATGAGTATTTTCTCATAAATCCATGTTTCTATTGGCCACCTTGCTAACTTTAACCGTCGGTTAATCTTAACCGTGGTTGGTGAAATTGGCCCTTAAGCAGTAAGACTTAAAGCCTTCACACATAAAGGTCTTTCTACAATGAGGCTTGCAGTAGGGAGTAGGCCGTAAGACGCAAGCCGTAGCGCAATTCCTTACGACCAGCTTATCTACATTGAAGCTTCGTGGACAAGTCGTACGGCGTAGCAGATAACCAATCAGAATTAAAAACGGGTTGAATAAAATAAAATTATCGATGATAATTATTAAAATTAACAAACACACACTCCACACACTCCACAGATGCCGCAATTTTCCGTGACTGCGCATGCGCGTCTCGCCGTTCGCCGTAGAACGTACGCCGTACGCCGTAGGAAATGGATTTGGTTCATTTCGACTACTGCTACGACCTACTAAAAGCCTTCACACATAAAAAAACTTAAGCAGAAAACGTAAGCAGTAAGAGAATCAACGTGTTTGATTTGCTACTGCTTACGGTACTGGCCTTACGTCTCGACTGTGATTGGTCGATTCGCTTACGGTTAGTCGTCTTACGTCGCTACGGAATTCTATGTGTGAAGGCCTTTAAGCGGAAACAGTCCTCTTACAACCTACTGCTACTGTGCTAAAACCTCCATTGTAGAAAGACCTTAAAAAGAGAGAATCAACGTGTTTGATTTGCTACTGCTTACGGTTATGGCCTTACGTCTCGACTGTGATTGGTTGATTCGCTTACTGCTTAAGTCTTACTGCTTAAGTTTTTTTATGTGTGATGGCCTTTAAGCAGTGATAAAATGTTCGTATTTGTTATTCTTGGTAATATCAAAACGGTTGATAATGTCATCGTTCTTTAATTATCAGTAACATACCACGTGGTAAAGGTAAACATTTAGCTTTGACTGAAAACAATTGCAATCAAATTTTATATTCAGTCTCATTCTTAGAACATACAATATATACAATAGAAGGGGAGTTGAGTGTGTTCAAGACATGTGTTTTGGACCTCCATATAGTTAGCAGACAAATTTAATATTTCTTATTATCTATTATACCAATTGCTTGGGAATCGTTTGGGCAAATTTAGGAATGATTCTCATAGTTTAGGAAATAATAGTTTATTTACAATTAATAAAAATAAATTGAGCGTATAGTTAAAACAGACATAATATTTAAATAATTTTTTTTAATTGTAATTAACGTGAAATTATTTGGGAAACACGTCTGTAATGTTTTTAACGTTTGCGAAATAATTATTCCATTTGAAAATCAAGTTTAAAGTATGGTTACTGGACATCAGTTGGACAAATTTTATATTTCTTATTATTTTTCATTTTTCATTATTGCAATCGTTTGGGAATCATTTAGGAAAATTTAGGAATATATTTTCATAGTTTAGAAATTAATAGTTTATTTATAATTAGGCAAAATTAATTGAAAGCGCATAGTTAGCAGACATAACTTTTAAAAAATCTTTTTTTTACTTTAATCAATATAAAATCATTTGGGAAACGCGTTGTAATGTTTTCAACGTTTGGGAAATAATAGTTTATTTTTTAATAATTAATTTCCTATTAAATAATAATTATATTCCCTGTTCCTATTGCCTGTTTTGCCTGACATTGTGGAAAGACCTTAACTGATTATTTAGTCCAATGTATGCAATGTCCGATTGGATAATCGGACATTGCGTACATTGGACTAAATAATCAGTTAAGGTCTTTCCACAATGTCAGGCAAAACAGGCAATAGGAACAGGGAATATAATTATTATTTAATAGGAAATTAATTATTAAAAAATAAACTATTATTTCCCAAACGTTGAAAACATTACAACGCGTTTCCCAAATGATTTTATATTGATTAAAGTAAAAAAAAGATTTTTTAAAAGTTATGTCTGCTAACTATGCGCTTTCAATTAATTTTGCCTAATTATAAATAAACTATTAATTTCTAAACTATGAAAATATATTCCTAAATTTTCCCAAATGATTCCCAAACGATTGCAATAATGAAAAATGAAAAATAATAAGAAATATAAAATTTGTCCAACTGATGTCCAGTAACCGTACTTTAAACTTGATTTTCAAATGGAATAATTATTTCGCAAACGTTAAAAACATTACAGACGTGTTTCCCAAATAATTTCACGTTAATTACAATTAAAAAAAATTATTTAAATATTATGTCTGTTTTAACTATACGCTCAATTTATTTTTATTAATTGTAAATAAACTATTATTTCCTAAACTATGAGAATCTATTCCTAAATTTGCCCAAACGATTCCCAAGCGATTGGTATAATAGATAATAAGAAATATTAAATTTGTCTGCTAACTATATGGAGGTGTGTTTTGGTGTGAGAGAGGTAGTGACTAATCATTGTCCGCAATGCGCATACGCGTCGTTGCCATGGGATTGTATGCTTTGTTTGAATTTGAAGTTGACAAATTCACATTCAGTTATCGCAACAAATTTATTAGAAAAAAAGTTATAGCATATTAAAAAAAATAAAAGTAAAAGTTACAGTTAAAGTAAGTTTACAAGTTATAGTATATTTAAAAAAATGCTATATTGCTTGTTGTGCGGTAACCGAGATAAATCGGTTTCCTATTATACGTAAGTAAATATATATAAAATTTTTTGTACACAATGAATTATGTGATAAAATTTAGATTAGTTTTTTGTACCATATTTGTTCATATTGCACACAAATTTAATATTAATTTCATTCGTTCTCAATATATAGATTTCCGAAAAACGAGAAATCTCGTAAGAAGTGGCTAGCTTTTTGTGGCATTGATGAACAAGTTTTGAATACTGCTACTAAACTGTGTTCAAATCATTTTCAAAAAGACAATATAATTTACAAAGCTAAAGGTTCGATTATTAAGCCCAATGCTGTGCTATCTATTATCAGGAAGAAGAGGAGATTGCATTAACGTGATTGCATACGCGAAGATTGTAGACAAAAAACACTGAAAAACGCAGGCTGTAATGATGGAATTGTTAATATTGACATGTGTATGTATAATTTGCAAATAAAATTAAATAATTTTTTTATACCTCTTGTATCTTCTATTTTCTAATTTTACCATTTGAACTAATCATATCAAATTTATAACATCTAATTGAATAACGCGCGCATCTCGTTCGTATCTCGTTGCAACGCTTGTTTTATCGATCGATCGAAAGTTGCACTTCCGAAATTGCGCAATAATGAATCACTCGGTATTAATCACGTGTTTGTCACAGAGATTCGATGCACAATAATATGTATTTGTCATTCTCCCATATCCTTCTTGTGCATACATATTCGCACATACACGCGCCAATGTGTCAACTAGCGTAAACTTTTATCGATTCAATCGTTCAGACGCGTTTGATTAGAGTATCTAAGAAATGCGACTGAAAATAGAGTTTTTATTCCTCTAGTTCCTGTCACATTCAAAAACTGTCGAAAACAATGAACTCTTCAGCGCACACCGATATAGAAAATAATAGAGAAGACGGCGATAATCTCGATACATACGACTATGAGGATAGAGAAAGGTTAATCAAGCCGAGAAACAATTTTGCATCGTATTCTGAGAATATCGACGTACGATTTCGAGTAAGTCAAGTTTGACAGCTCGTTAAAAAAAGAATACACTTTTTACTTTTCTCATTGTAGTGTGTCTTATTTAGTTATATCTTCATATTTTCTTACGGCATTCTTTAGATCTACGTGAATGTTTTACAATAGTAAATTAACCAAAATGCCGTTTCTCTCTAAAAGTTTACATTTATAGAATATTCCATATTATGTCAATAGAGCACTGCCGACAATAATGTAGCATGTAGCAGCATAGAGGCTATCTCTGGTCATCCTAGAAGGCTCAATATCGGGGACATAACTCCAGGAGCAACTAATTTTCTGTCAACCAATTATGAGGTAATTGCCCAATAATAAAATTAAATTAAATCTTGCAATGATTGTGAACTTGTATAATAGTGTACAATTGTATATATTCTCTCTCGTACTTTCTTATATATTATCTTATTTTTTCTCCTGATAACACATTTGACAAATTGTATCTTTATTTTCAGAGCTTGGATTATGATCCTTGCGAAAATTATCTTTTACAAGATGAAGAAAGGAAGAAGGGGTATAAATTTGTTGTTAGAAAAAATTTTGCCAGATGGTTTATCTTTCTTTTGATTGGAATTTGCACCGCCCTCATAGCATGCTTTATAGATATATCGATAGAAGAATTATCCAGCCTAAAGTACGGCTGGCTCAAGAAATGTATGTTAAATATATTTCATTTATGCAATGTGTGCTCTATGATGTGCTCCAAAATAATGGACATTTGTTACATCAATGATAGATGTGGACCAATGTGTGGTAGAAGATTGTATATGGTTGCCGTATACGATGTGGCTAATGCTAAATATAGTACCAGTTTTAATAGGTGCAATCCTAGTAGCCTATATTGAACCTGTTGCTGCAGGGAGTGGTATTCCACAAGTAAAATGTTACTTGAATGGAGTTAAAATACCACGAGTTGTACGTATTAAAACTTTGGCTGTGAAAACTATCGGCGTTATATGCACCGTAGTCGGAGGTTTAGCAGGAGGCAAGGTAAGCAGTCTGCTGTCACTCTCCATTTGTTTTATTTAATATCTCGTGGATTTTCGTGCAGGAAGGTCCTATGATTCACTCTGGTGCTATTGTGGCCGCAGGAATTTCTCAGGGTAAAAGTACCACTTTTAGGAAAGATTTGAAGATATTCAAATATTTTAGAGAGGATCATGAGAAACGAGATTTTGTGTCCGGAGGCGCCGCATCCGGAGTATCGGCGGCTTTCGGAGCACCAATTGGTAAATATTTATATATATAGAAAGTGCAAAAATTGCATAAAAATGTATAAAGAGCATAAAGTGCATATAAATGTATATATATATATATATATATATCCTGCAATTTTTTTAAATTCTCTAGGTGGAGTCTTGTTTAGTATAGAAGAAGGGACTAGCTTTTTCAATCAAAGCCTCACATGGAGAACATTTTTTGCCAGTATGATTACCACATTCACTTTAAACGTGATCTTGAGCGCATACCACGGACACTTGGGAGATCTTTCTTATCCAGGCTTATTAAATCTAGGAAAATTTGAGTCGATTCCATATCAAATTTATGAGATTCCTCTGTTCATGATAGTGGGCACGTTTGGCGGATTACTCGGCGCTCTTTGGAATCATGTCAATTACAAGATCACCTGTTTTCGTTTGCGATTCGTGACACAAAAATGGCTAAAAGTAATTGAAGCTCTCCTGGTGGCGATATTAAGCGCAACAATGGGTTCCTTGATGATATACTTTATCAATGATTGTAAACCGTTAGGTAATGATCCTACCAAGTTTCCAGTTCAAATGTATTGCGCGGAAGGACAATACAGTGCCGTCGCCTCATTGTGGTTTCAAACTCCAGAAAGCAGCGTACGATCATTATTTCACGATCCTAAAGGTATGACACATACGATAAGCAATAATAATAAATATAATTAAAGGCGATATATATATATAAATAAATATATACACGCACATATTTGCAGGATCTCACAATGACATAACATTGGCTATCTTCGTTATTTTATATTTCTTTCTCGCTGCCGCTACTTTCGGCCTATCAATGTCGAGCGGCCTCTTCATTCCCTCCCTGTTGATTGGAGCTGCATGGGGTAGATTAATTGGGTCGGCCCTTTCGAGGATTTGCCCAGATTGTGTAAGAAAATTATAAATTTAAAATTGACATGTATGTAAAATCAAATACTAATCGCGCCATGTTATATATAATTTCATTTTTTAGGAAGTATTGTTATATATGATATCATTTTTCATAGGAAGTATTAGATCCTGGCAAATATGCTTTATTAGGTGCTGCCGCACAATTAGGAGGGGTAGTTAGAATGACGATAAGTTTGACCGCGATCTTGATAGAAGCTACGCAAGGAATATATTTCGGTTTACCTGTCATAATAGTTCTTATAATGGCTAAATGGGTTGGAGATTTCTTTAATGAGGCAAGTATTAAGTATACTGTGCATATACATTATATGCGTGTGCACATACACACACATTATATGCGCACGTATATATTTTTAATAATAAAATATTTATTTTTTAGGGAATTTATGACATTCACACGCAAATGGCTGGGATTCCATTACTTCCATGGGAATCGCCACCACTGTCAAATAATATTTATGCAAGTGAGATAATGAGTCATCCAATAGTATCTCTAAAGACTGTCGAAAATGTAGGACATATTGTCGAGCTTTTAAAATGCGTTACATTCAACGGATTTCCTGTGGTCGATCCGCCAAGTAGCGATCAGGTAGTACTTGAAATGCTTTTCCAAGCATTTATAACTGTTTACATTTACTTTGGCTATATTATCTTTTCAGGCTGAGATAAATTCTTATGGTCGATTTCGAGGTCTGATATTGCGTTCCCAGTTAATAGTACTTCTAAAAAATAAAGTATTTAACGAATACGCAGAAATTTGGGAGAAACCTTTAAGCATAAAAATGTTTAGAAACGAGTATCCTAGATATCCGACTATCGAGCAAATCGCCATTACTGATGAAGAAAAAACTTATACGATAGACTTGAGACACTTTATGAACCCTTGTCCTTATACGATACAACATGTTAGTATTTTCTACATTAAGATACCTCTACAATGCATGTAGTCATATAATTTTTTTTTGTTTATAGTCTGCAACACTGCCAAGAACATTCAGACTCTTTAGAGCGCTAGGATTACGTCATGTACCAGTAGTAAATGATACAAATGAGGTAAGGTTTGTATAATATTTACCGTAAGATTTGCAAATTTATAAATTGATATATTCTCTATCTAGGTAATTGGTATTATTACGCGAAAAGATGTTGCTAGATTCAGGATATGGAAACATCGAGGAAGAATGGGATTGGATGAACTTTTAATTACTAATAAAATTTAACTTTAAATTTTTCTTATACTTTTGTAGATTTTATCACATTTAAAATTCGGTTAACTCATTGTAACATTTTAATGTATTTTATTGGGTTGCATAAATTAGAAAAAGTTTACATATATATATGTGTGTGTACACGCGCGCGCATACACACTAATATATCGCTTGCAAAACTTGAAGACAATTTGGCAGTATATATAGAAATGCACAATTGCATTATGCAGGAAGTACATAATTTGCCAAAGATTGTACATATACACACATATAAGAGACAATTTACAGTTAGGTATAAAATTTTAATTATTTACAAACAATTCCCACCCAAGCCATGACCAAAGTTTGAAAAAAAGATATACAGGAAGAATAACTAATAATAAGAGAAAATAGTATTCGTACGATGATATATACATGTTAAGTAACTTTAGTTTCTAGTTTTAGACAATACTATACTCCCTTGAATTCTCTTAATATTATAACTTATTTAATATATTATTGGTCTTAGACATATAACCTGAAACAAAGTATTCCATTGTACGATACAAAATATAATTATTTATTTTTTTTTACATTCTTGTGTAATTTTCATTAAACCTCAACACTACACTCGATTGATATAGTACTGTTTTTTAAATATTTTATACAAGATAGTTCATAAATGCATATCAATACTGCAAAAGAGCGGCAGATCTGTATACTAAAGTAAAAACGATATATAAAAATAGATGATAAAATATATATGTATGTTTTTGAATTATGAAAGGATATTTTTTTTTATGTATCTTTTCTGTTTTGATACATAAGCTATATATATGTATAATAGCTTGATCTAGTGTTTTTTTTTAGAATTTTAACATCTGTATTAAACAGTCAATTTTAAAATTTTGTTAAATCTTTTACAACTAAATTTTAATTATTTATTTAGCATACAGGTCTATTTCCTAAGAAAGAATCCTAATAAAGAATTGACATACATTTATAAAAATCATCCTCTCTAATTTTTTTATACTAAGTGTATATTTTTATAATACTTACTTTTTCCAAGTTTTATCAGTAGATATAAACACATACTATCTCTCATCTATCTCGCATTATTTACATAAATTTGCATTATAATCAGCTACCATGGTAACAATAATAATGTATCGCTATTATATTTTCCATCTCGGTCCGATCTTGCGATTTTATTCTCAAAATTGTTCTGCGAAAAATTCGTCTTTTCGGCTTATATGAGTTTTATGCGATTCGACGCGAAACCATGAAAATTATCGTGTCATCGATGATCATAATTCGCTTGTAGAGAGCAAATGGCTGTACATCTCGCCGTCAACAATCTATACCGCGTGGTCGAAAAGAACCAGTCAAGAGCGTCCCTCGATCTCCCTCGCCGTCTTGGGGGGCGAAAACAATATTAATATCGTATATACGTATTTCAAGATGTGTGCGGCTCTCTCTCTCGAAGGACGTCAGGTCAGGTCGGGTAATCAGAGGCGCGCCGCCCGCGGACGGTCAATAGTTTCGCGGGTCGTCCAACACACCTGTCTGTCGTAAAGTCGCAGACGATAGTAGGAAGGGGTTATGGTCAATAAACGCAACCACGTCACACGCAGCCTATCGGCGACGACCCCGCTTGGCCCCTTAAAGAGCGGCCCCCGAAACGAAAATCTTACATGGTCGGCCGATACGGCCTTTGTGCGTTTGTTCCGTGGAATTATCTGGGAAAGGGGCGGACGGATCGCCGGGAGACGCGAACCGACGGACGCGATACGTCCTTAGGAGACTGCGGATGCAGGTCGAGGTCCTGCGATCGGCAAATCTCTCGCTAGGGTGAGTCGATTGTGCGTTTCAGCGGATCGGCCGGAACGCGTCCGCCATTGTTGTCGATCGACGAACGCGCGTGACGGCGGGGGAGAGGGGAGGGGCGAGGGGGGGGGGGGGGAGGTCTATAAACCGCGAGAAGAAGACGATGACAGCCGACGGCCAACGGTGTCGTCGTTCTTACGTTAGTTCGACGCGCATGCGCTCGGACGCGACGGACGGCGTCTTCTTTTCGAATCTTTCTCGTTCGCGTCCCACGGGCAAATGCAGCCGGAAGATTCGACGACGACGCGTTCGCTGGGAGAGTCGTCCGACCATGTGCATGTGCGCATCGTAATTCCGAACGTGGAGTCTCTCGCGTCATCGAATTCATCGTCGAGTCGCACGTTCGCGAGTCGACGAGCTCCGTTTTCGCCTTTCGATCGGAAAATATCGCGGTGGTCCGTGTATCGTTAATAATCCGTACGATTTAATTATCGGAGCATACATCGAGCTTCGCTGATACGACATTCGGCGATAATCTTCTTCCGGCTTTGCCGGAATTACCTATACGGATTTTTTTGATGGTAGACATTTATCTAAACTATCGTTTTTTTTTCCTTTATTACACCATTATTATTATTTACGCTGCCTTTCTTATGAAGAAGGTTGGTTAGGTTTCACTCGATTAATCACTCGAGCATACTTTATTATCTGTCTCTCTGTCATATCATCATGTTATTACTATAATGTGATTGTCCGTCTGTTTCAGATGGATTCCTGACTATTTTTCAAATTGTGACATGTATAGATAAAAATGGACAACTGTAATTAAACTGCCAAATAAGCCAAGCAGGAGGGAATTGACTGGGCTTGAATGCCCACATGTTCTATTAGAGATCGTTTAACTCAAAATGATAAAGCGCATAAAGAACATGTCTGATGCCACTTGTGTTAGTGCGTTGTGTTTAATGCCTGAAAATAATCTTACTTTCAGACAGTGAAGGAAATGCGAAATTATAGATGTCAGAAACAGGAGAGGAACGTGCTGTTAGATTGTTTACAGCTGCGGAGATAATGAAGAACGCCAGAGCTAAGGAAACTGAAGAGCAAGCGGCATTAAGGAGAATGCAAGAAGCTCAGCGAATGGCTAGGCATCGTGCCAAAAAAAAGCGTTGTCTGGACGAGAATCTTGCAAGGGAGATTTCTAAAATTGCAGAGCTGTCTAAGTTGCCTCCTCCGGATCCTGCTACGATAGCCCAAATGTCCGAGATGAATATGAATAAAATATCTGCGGAATTGAAGCAAATGATGGAAAGGGGAAAAGTACCTGAACATATAGTTCAAATGGCTCAACTGGCAGAGTTTAGCAAAATAAATTCTGACTTAAATAAGATGTCACAGGATATGGCGAAAAGATACGAAATGGAAAAGATGGCGGAATATGCCAAGACTACGGAATATATGAAGATGCAGGAGATCGCCAAGATGAGCGAAATGGTGAAACTTTCCGAGATGGCTAAGTACAATGACATTAACAAAATCAACGAAATGGCAAAGATGAACGAGATGATGAAGATGTCGCAAATGGCCAAAATCAATGAGGTGCAGAGAATGAATGAATTGGCAAAGTTAAATGAAATGGTAAAAATGACAGAGATGGCCAAATACACGAATAACGACATAACGAAATTGAATGAGATTGCTCAGATCAGCGAGATGGCAAAGGAGATTGCAAAGATGAATGAGAAGACGAAGATGAACGAGATGATGAAGATGCAGACGAGCATGCAGAATGATATTACCAAGATGTCACCGGAGTACTCGAAAATGGCGAGCGAGATGGCGAAGCTGACAGAGCTGGCCAAACTGAACGAGATAACGATCACGAAACTGAACGATCCACCGACGCTGCCCAAGATGCCGGAGATTCAGCCGCCACCGCCTCCGCCGCGTATCCCCGAACCTGTGATCACCGTGCCAAATCCCAGGAATCTACAGAATGTGCAGACTGTACAAGTGGCGCAGGCCAGCCCGTCCAGCATGATCAATTTTCCGACTGTGCCGGGTCAAAACAATTACGGTAAATTGTTAATGATCATTGAAGAGCTTGGCAGGGACATTCGTCTGTCCTATGCTGGCAGCCGCAGTGCTGCCGAAAGGCTGAAGAACGGCATTCAACAAGCAAGAGTCGCCGTACGGGATTGCCTGCTAGAGACACAGCACAACGCGCAACAATGATTTGTCGCCGAGCTAGCTAGTGATTAGAGTACTTCTAGCCTTCTATTATTTGACGAGATGTTGCTTTGTACGAATATTTAAATTTGGACTCTGGATTCACGCGACGACGATGCATATACGCGCATAGATTGAGCATTGTGTTTATGGGATAAAGAATCGCAATTTTTTTGCACTCTGTCTTGCGGTATCGCTCTAAGATGGAGTGCCTTCACCTTTGTGCTCGATCCATATACGTATCTCATTGAAACAGTGTGTAACTGATAACTTTCTACTTTTAAGTTGCAATTTAATACATAGAAAGAACTTGAAATAGAGTATCAATTTGTATACTCTGTTTAGAGAGGATTAGATAGATAGAGAGAGAGAGAGGGAGAGAGAATCTTGGTTTATATTTTATAAAACACAAAGAGACAATTATACTATCGTTTTTGTTAAAATCATCGGGTGAGTACATTGCAAATCTTCAGTATACGTTTCAAGTGAGTAAAGGAAAGAAATATAAGGAAAAGCTTTTCAAACGACATGTACCTAATGGAAAGTATAATCCCGTAAATATATATTCCATAAATATATATCGTTAAATAAATAAAAGTTTTGTACACAATACAATGCTCTATTTTCTTTTTTTCGGACTTGTCACTATAGTTATTTTTCATCATGTAATGCTGTAATGTAAGCTTTTGAGAAATATGGTAAAAATTATTGTTTTCTCCTCCACACATATATGTATGACATATATACTTCTTATGTATGTCATTGAAAAAAGTGTCACATGATGCAGATATATAAAAAGAAACAAGTATCGAACGGCTCGTGAAATCGAACGCTAACGAATGTTCTATTCATATTCGCGCCATAGCATATATAAAGAAAATGTCGATAATGCCCTCTATCGAATTTAGCAGTTTTAAATCAGACGTATCGTATCCATGAACATAGAAATATAGAGACGGAGCATAAACTCGGTTGATCGACAAGGGGAGTGGAACCAAAATGCGACAGGGGGGATCCGCCATGATACTGTGTCTGAATTTGATTGGTTACGGTTGTGCGCATGCTCAGTACCGCTAATTATGAAAAAGAATAAACAATAATATTTTATATTTTATTAATTCATAAGAAATAACAATGTTATGATAATGGATATATTTTTTAAATAGTTTATTTAAAGGTCGCATCAACATCGAAATTATTAGTGAGTAGATAGGAGCTGTATTATAAATTGTACATGAAATATTATCAATGAAAAATTAAATAAGAATAATTTTTTTCATAAAAATTATGTTTTTCACAAAAGTATGTTTTTATATTTATAAACAGTAACTATTTTATATAATCTCATAGTTGACAAATAACAATTTTTTATTAACCTTTAAAAAGTATAAGTTTATTAAATAATTGACGTTAGCTATTTGATTTAACTAATACTATTTAATGCTATATAGTGTAGCCTATTTTATATATATTTTTTGACAATAGCTCTTAGACTAAGTGGAGAACGTAATTTCCCATTAATGATTGATCGTGTGCACGTTTATTTAAATTTTTAAATAAATCGACATTAATAAATTGTTTCGAAATTTGGTTTGATATATAGGGTTCATTAAATTTTCATTTTATAAGAGGAATATGATTCCAAAGACGTAATAAGGGGAATCATTTGTCACCATCTTGGATAAAAACACTCATTGATTATTACTGGAAAAGTAGGTTATTGCTGGTTATTATTGGTTGTTATTAGAAAACGCTAATGGATTCAAATATAAAACGAGAATTGGTATTGGTTATGTATTTCTAAGTAAGATAGCCGTGATTGAATCCATATCTTCTTATCTCCATGGTTCAAATTGAGGAAAATTCCTACATTTGATCCTACATTTATATGTAATACTCCTATATTGCTAGCTTCGTATCTTGCTAAATGAATGGAGCGAGCATAGATATAAGTAAAGTACAAAATAAAGAATATATCCAAAAAATAACACTTTTGCAACCGATTAAGAACACTTGTAAAATATTCTGAACACTTTCCTTTTGCTTTAATAATCAGTCAATAAGCGAGTCCCAAGGAACCTTAAGAAATAATTATTTCTTTGGATCGTGTAACACAATGTATAATTAACTTAAAAAAAATAATAAAAATAAACTTTAAATATTTAAGTACATAATTTTATTTATTTTGCTTGCTCTCATTATTTATACATGTATACAAAATAAATATTAATATTATAATAAATATTTTCAGTATTCTCTGCTATAATGCTTATATTAAAAAAATACTTGCGTGCACTGCAATCTGCTAAATGAGATGTTTATTTCTTTTTATATTAGTATAATCATATACTGCGGATTTTTATGTATTTCTAAATACTTAATATATACTTAATTATTTCTAATACTTAATTTGCAAATATTTTATGTATTCTATTAAGTAACAAATACATAAAAATTACCAGTATTATAAATTACTTATCTTTAGAGCATTTATAATATTTGTTTTTATCAAATCATTTTTTCTTTTTAATGTTTCTATTACAGATTGCATTGTTACCATTTTCTTTTGTACACATGACTTTTGTGTTACAAAAAGTTTGTGCAAATATCTATTATAATTAACATATTTTACAAACTTAATCCAAGCTTGATTAGTAGCAAACTCCGTTTTTCTTATGCATTCTAAATTGTATTTACCAGTCTTTAGAAAAATCTTTTTCCTATCATTAATGTTATGTCGTTTTCTGAAAAAAATTAGTTTATTTATAATACTTGTTAGTTAGAACAAATTATATACAATGTTTCTTTATTTTCGTGTTTGTCTTACTTTCTTCGACCAGTGTCACTATTCTTGACAAGTGTTGGTTCAGTCGAAATAAGATTGTCATGTTGAATGTCGATTGTTGATTGTTGAATGTCGATTGTTGATTGTTGAATATCTATTGTGAATTGAGGTTGGATATCCATTATAGATTCATGTTTAATATCGATTATTGATTCATCTTGATTGTCATTTTGAATGTTACTTCTTGAGTCTTTCTTGAGTCTTCTACAAGATCTGTTGGAGAAAACAAAAACATAGAGAAACATTCTTTGAAGAAATGTTTATATACTTTTAAAGTATTGTAATCTTAAACTAAAACTAATTTAAAAACTCTTTTTACCTATGTGTAAAAACAGATGGAATTGCAGTGTTCGTTAATCTTCTACTTTGCACAGTTGTGCCAGTATAATAATAATCATCTTTTGTAAAATGATCACTGCAAATTCTTGCATTTTTGTAAGCATTGATAGTATAACCAATGCTACTAAACCATTTTTCTCGCTTTTCTGCATCTGTTGGAATTCTAAACATATAATATTGCATTAGTTTCAACTGAAGCTGAAGAATATTTATATATAATACAAAAATATAAAGTTATAAGATCTAACCATATCTCCAAAAATACATTACCTGTGAAATTGTCGTGGTAATAAAGGAGAATGTTCTTTCCAGCATATGTTACACTTAACCATTGCTAACTGTTACATCTAGGTTAATAAAAATAATAAAAAATATAATTTTAAAAGAAATTCTCTCTCTCAATTAAATCATTAATTCAATGTAACATTTTATGATTTCTCCCTTGTTTTCGTCACCCTCCGTTCACCGGGTTTACGGGGATACTGGAGAATGGATAGTGAACCACTATTATAATAAATGCTGGTTAATAATAATATAATTAAGTATTTAACTTACCAATAGATTTAGCAATGGATCAACCTCTCAATACTCCTTACTCTAGACAGAGAGAAGGGTTCTCTTTGTGCTTGATACCAGAGAGAAGCCTCTGCCAGTCTCTGCTCAGAGAGGTGATATTATAGCAAATTCGGTCACCCACGTTACACTGCACTAGTGCACATTGAAGGCCATTATACATGAAACATCTTAATGCAAAATACGAGCACTTTGACTATAAAATAATTAATGATTATTTTATTAATTAAATATTTTACTTATTAAATAATAATATCATTATTGGACACTTAAAATGTTTATATTATGCGTTTACATTTAAATAACTTCATGTATAGCAGCTTTTAGTGTGTACCAGTGCAGTGTAGTGTGAGTGACCGAATTCGCTATTAGTTCGTTCGTGTATATTCGACCAGGTGGCGCTTAAAACACTATTTTGAAGTGAAATACAAGAGAGTTAGCTCTATCTATTTTTTTATATTATCTGTGGGAGTACATTACATATATATGCATTGGATGCCACAAGCCGCTGTTTTGTCACGCTAATTGCGTTTACGCATGATTGGTATTTATCAGTCTTACATCATTTATCAGCTGCTCATCGTCTTTCAAACTATACGGCAAATATTTAAGGTTTGTAGAACATACTGATATGAAATTCATAGAAACGATTCTCTGTATTATTCTTAGAGGTTAGCTAAATTTTGCAATTGACTTTTCTTTGTTGGAATAACTGGATGAAATATCTGGTCACTAGTGGATTTCAAGATCCAGACTTCATAGATTATCTCAATCGATTATTTCTCAAGGTATATTAAAATAAGATCAACGCACAAGAGAGATGGTGAAGCAACGCAAAAACGTAGGGGTTACTGCGAAAATCATGGAACCGTTGACGGTACCGAATTCAACGCCTTTACAGCAGACTGTGTCTTCCGTTCCTGCTGAATCAAAGTATATAAAATTGTTGCGCGTCATAGAACAGCTAGGTCGCGATCTTAAACCTTTCTATACCGGTAGTAAACTTTGCAAGACGATGCCTAAAGTTCAACGCGATCTCGTGAAAGCATGTCGTCTGGTCAAACAATGTCAAGTCGAAGCTACGAAAAGCTCCAAGAAAGCATGCCAATAATATTATGTTTCCTATTAAGATAATCATTAAACCGAGTTTTTGAAATGCTTCATATCATAACAATTGTATACTCTCTTCTAAGATGTACTTGATATCGTTATATGAAAGGATATATTCTATTTACAGTATTAATTCTACCTCGAATTTTGACCAATTCAAAGTATTACTAGAGAAAGAATAACTTGTAAGGAAATTATATTTAGAGTAACAATAGATTTTATAATCAAATCCAAGACACTGTAAGAAGGATATTTTTATCGCGAATCCCTCATGTTATGTAAGTGAAATATTAAGCAGTAATTTTTTCTTCAATAGATCAACAAATTGTGCTCGAGCAAAAGAATCAGAGATTTTCTTTGTTTACTGTTATAAACAAATATGCTATAATTAACACTGCCAAAGAACATATTATAACAGTATGACATTTTTTTACTTACTTTAAACTTATTGTTAGTTTGTAACATGCTATTTTATGTTTCGAATTTTTCAAAGATACTCTCTGTGATTTTTCTTGACAATATTTATTTATTTATAAACTTGACACTTTATTAACCGGAAGTTAATAGATTATTAGTGGATTATTAATAGATGGACTATTAATAGTTTGCATACTCAAATGAGCAGGTCGATAATGTGTTGATGATACAAATTGTGTCATAAAATATTGTATTGCCATATGTTTAAAGCCTCATTAATATATATTGATGATTATAGTACAAATGTAAACAAGATAATCATTAATTCTATTTACACAATAATAATTTTATAGAAAGATTTTTATATAATCTGATAATTAGATATTATACACTGTTGCATAAATTATTAGCTCATATAATATATATAATGTATCATTATAAATCTAAAAGATAAATGTAAGAGAATTTTTTCCCATGTAAGAATGTAATGTGTAAGAATGGTACAAAAAATGTGTGTTCCTATACTTAAATATTGTAATATTTGTAAGCAAATAAAATTTTTCTATTGAAAAAAATTCGCATTTTAGATAAAACACCCATAGTGTGTATGTGTGTGAATTGTTTCTTTCGGATAAATTTGTATTGCAAATTTATATTCCAATATTAGACATATTTTCATTTATTTGTACAACTTTATGTGTATATATATATACACACGCACACACCACAAATGTTCACTTTTCCTCAATCATGTATACATATATATTCTTTTTCTCATCATGTGTATATTATCTTTCTTTGATTCTTGTATATGCTCATCCATCAATTGTAATAAAAGCACGATTGCTAATTGTATTTTTTGAATTTTATTATTTGAAGATTGCACAGACTTGTCTTTAGGTGAGGCATTTTAAATCATTGTAATTGTAAGATAATCACTAATGAAAAATAACTTATTGGTTATACCTGTAATTAACTTTTCTATTGTAAATTTCTTATTACAATTATATATAACTGCTTTCATTTATATAATAAACTTTGAATTAATTATTTGTTAAATGACAATGTGTGACAAGTGTAATAAGGGATATCTGCAATTCCTTTTGTTTCAGACACAATTTTCCACAAAAATGGCAGTTGAGGAAGTTTTTCATACTTTGGATGAGTTTGATACAGAATTCCCAGCAGATTCTGTTGAGTGGTGTCCCGCAGAGCCGTTTCGAGATGTATTGGTGTGCGGAACATACAAATTAATGGAGAAGAAAGAAGGTGCACAAGATGAAAGATGTAAACGGACAGGACGAATTTACTTGCTTCGCTTGGCGGATGGTGGAAAATTACAAGTATTGCAACGAATAGACACTTCAGGTGTGTTAGATGTAAAGTGGACACATATCGCGGATACTGAAAATAACCGAATATTGCTCGCCGTTGCTAATTCCAACGGATACCTGCAAATCTACGAACTAAAAAAGAGGGAAAGTAAAACGGAATTGCAATTAATTGCTGAAGAAAGAATCAGTGAAGATAACGAAGATGTTATGGCATTGTCTTTGGATTGGTCCACTGGAGGATGCAGCTCTTGCACTTCTCATTTGAATCCACATATCGCTGTGAGCGATAGTCAAGGACGAATATCTCATTTCACATGGCATGAAACTAATAATCTGATAAAGGACTTCACGTTACGCGCGCACGAGTTCCAGGCGTGGATCGTGGCCTTTGATTATTCCAACGATAATATTTTTTATTCCGGTACAGTAATACGCGCGATATAATAATCGCTAAGTAAATTCATATCGAGTCTGTTTAATTCGTAAATTTTTTTTTAGAATGTATTATCTAAATAAAAAATGTCGATGTAGATTTTTGACGGACTAACATATTTTAAATTTCAGGAGGTGATGACAACAAGTTTCTAACTTTCGACACTAGGACAGGATCTATTCCTGTATTATGTAATAGAAAGCACACTTCCGGCGTCACCAGCATTCGCAGCAACGCTGTTAAACCATTCATGCTCGCAACCGGAAGGTAAAAGATTTTGGCGTTTATTATTCCATGTTTTTTCCGAGAATCATGGATTTATATATTTTTAGTTTCATAAAGTTGTACATATTTCGCAATAAATTTGTTTTTTGTGTCGCCGGTTTTGATAAACCGGCAATGAGGTAGAAAGTATTTGATCATTAATTTGCGTTTTCCCGGGTTTAAAAGTATATTTTTTCTCTATTTAATATAATAAAGAACTGCAAAGATAGATTATTCTTCATAATTTTAGTTCTTTTTTATAAAAGTACACTGAACATTTCAGTTACGATGAGATTCTAAGATTGTGGGACAACAGAAATTTGAAACAACCAATGTCCGAGACTAATCTCAAAGGTGGAATTTGGCGTTTAAAATGGGATCCGTTTACGCATCAATACTTATTCGCCGCGTGTATGTATGAGGGTTTTAAGATTGTTAATTGTGATTATGACATGTCTATCATTGGCCATTACAATAAGCATTGCGGTATAGCGTATGGTTGTGATTGGTCATTCTTGAAGAAGGAGGATGTTTCGCATTTAAAAATACCTATTGGAGAGACTTTGGTAAGTACTTGTTCCTATCAAGATTGTGTCCTTAAATTATCCGCACTTAATTTTAAAATTTACGAACTCGATTCATAATGCGGATTAAAGATAAAGCTTTTATTTTTTTAAGCTTTGTTAAGTGTGTGTGTGTGTGTGTGTGTGTATATATATATATATGTATAAAATAAAAATACATAAAAATAAATTGTGCAATGTCTAATTTCTATATAATAAATATATATCTATATGAAAAGATAAAGTAATTAGAATATATTAGGCGGTAATAATATCAAACTATCTTCGAATTGTGCACATAAATAATTGACGTATATTATAGATTTTCTGTCGCTTCATGGGAAAGCACACAATTGGCTATAAAGTAGAAAAATTTTATTTTAAAATTTTACTTAAAAATTCTCTATTTGATAGCTAATTGTGTTTACATCTTAGAACATATATCCATATGTTATATTTATATGTTTTAAGGTTTACATGTATTTTCTTATTGGAAAGCTCCCAAGTATAAAAAAAAAAAAAAAAAAATGGTGAGCATTTGCGACGGTTAAGGCCTTCACACATAGAATTCCGTAGCGACGTAAGACGTAATCGTAAGCAAATCGACCAATCACAATCGAGACGTAAGGCCAGTATCGTAAGCGGTAGCAAATCAAACACGTTGATTCTCTTACTGCTTACGTTTTACTGCTTAAGTTTTTTTATGTGTGAAGGCCTTTATGATTCCAAAGACGTAAGGGGAACTTTAACATCGTCGTAAGCGCGTTCTGAATACGGGCTAATATCTATAAGGTCTATAGTCTATGGTATTGCCTAATCTTATTTCTATGAAAAAAAACTCTAGTTTGCCCATCTTCATTATTATGTTTCGCATGGTCGCCCCGCGAATATATCGTTGTAGCGATAAACACGAGATGGCGGGTCGGACGTGGCGCGAGCCGCATTTCGCCGCGGACGGTTCGATAAAAATCAGTCGTCGCTCGACCGATTCATTGTGAGAGTTGTTTTGAGCGATTTTGACAGTATTTTGTCGATAGTGATCGTATCGCGTCGCGCGACACGTTTGTGATTTCTCTAAACGAGTCGCGAAGTCTGGAGTAAACGGTGAGTAGTAATATCGTGAATATTCCGTTAAAAGCTTCCTCTTGGAGGAGGCTCTTACGTCCGCGTTTCCTCTCGGCGAATTAGGACGCGCCAGGATCTCAGCTGGTGGCTGCGCGATCTCGCGCCAAGTGTCTTGTCGCTACGGAATAATGACCCAGAAGTGATTTGGCGCGTGTCCTCGCGCGATATCCTCTGGAAAAATCAGCCAGCCGGCCGAACCAAGGTTAGGGCAATCGCGCGACGACACTTCCGCGGCCCTTCATGTTTCTCGCCTTGGCTCGCGTCGCGTCACGTCACGTCGTGTCGCGGCGAGCCCTTTCGCGGGCCCTTTCACCTCGGGTGGCTAACGTTATCAGTGGCTTACACTTCTATCTACGTTAAAGTCATTTTTTAATATGATGCAAACGTTTTTTAATATGTTTTTTAATATATTTTTTAATATGTTTTTAAATATGCTTTTTTATATGCTTTTTTAATAAAAGTATCAGCAAATGATTGCAATAAAAATAATTGCGGGGTTTTTTAAACTGCATAATAAGAAAAAAAAAACTTGATAAATAGACGAATGTTTTATATACGAGTGTTGAAATTTTCATAATACATATATTTTCCTAGTATCTTTGCGAGAATGTAATCTTAAATGACGTAAATTCGCGCTATTTTTAATAATTTTATTTGTATAAAAATTTGGTACCCTTTTACTAATTGTAAGTGCAACAAGCTTGCAAGTTTTAATTTTTTATAGGTATAAAAAAGGGCTAATAAGAGCCAAACGTGGGATAAAGGCGCGAGTAAAAAACTCCTAAATAATTTTAGGTACTGTTTATTAGTTTAAAATTAATTTTAATTTTTTAAAATTAATTTTTTAAAATTGTTAATAATTTTAATTTTTTAATGTTGGGGAATTGCTATAAATTCAATTTTTGCGCTTTAATAAGGAATTTCGAGCATCATTAGAGCGACAATAACTCATTCATTTGAAGAGCCATTGGAAAAATCGAGCAAAGAGAAATCTTTTACAATCTATAACACACACTGTCTAGAAAATTTATTCCATTTGTAAAATACAAGTCTCTTATATGAGTATATGCATGTGAATTCGGCTTGGGGGACTTCAATCTAATGCTGTGAGATTGATTTCCGCTCGACTGCTGAGACAAAATGATTTTATTATCTCGTTACAGGGCGATCTTTCCTCTTTGATGATGATTAGCGCGCGAAACTACTCCCTCGTCGATCACGACAGAGGGGCGTTGTCCTCTCTTCATCGGTTGCACGTCCGGAGTATCTCTCATTTTGGGGTACATTCTCAAAAAGGGGGAAAAAAAATCGCATTCGAGAATGCTAGTATGCGTATGATAATGCGTACGTAGTACGCTTTGCGTGCGTCGACGACCTGATCGATCCATCTCTTTCGTTATGCTACACGCGACATTTATGCGTGAAAACAATGATAGTGCAATGCGTGTGACAAATTTGTGAGAAACACGCATTTTGGATTCTATAAAGAAAATGGATGAATCCAGACGCTCGTTATACAACAATTTTAAATTTTTAAGAACATTCGTAGTTGCGTTTTAAAAATCGTTCTGTTCTTTTTAGCTGAACTGGCTGCACTAGTTCAGAGTTTATCTTTTTCCTTCCAATTTGAAGTAAAAGAGATAAACTCTGAACTAGTGCAGCCAGTTCAGTTAAAAAGAACAGACCTAAGAACTGCACCATGGTTGAAGTAGCTTGCATCATAGGAGTGTAGCTAGGGTCTTCTGCTGTTAACATTTCAGACAGAGATTCATTTTTAATTAGTGCCATTTCAAACAAATAAAGAAAATAAATATAATATAATAATATAATATAATATTTACGTTTTTTTAATTTAAAATTAAAAAAATTTGAAAATAAATTCTTTTAATTTAGGCATCTGGCAAAAAGATACAGAACCTGGGGACGAATATTCTTAAGTCCCCCGGATCTGGAAAGGGCAAGGGTGATAGATCTAATAAGCCTGGTGTTAGGTTCTAGGCTGGATCCAAACACCTAATAACAACAGTGAAGAGAGACAGTTAGTACCACTCACTATAACCATACTACTACTACTATTACTACTACTAGACATCTGGCATGTGTCTCATTTCGCATCTTTCTTCGCGTTGTTACACACATTTCTTTACCATTTTATTTATTTTTTTCTATTCGCGTTTGTGGCACCAGCAAAATGCACACCACGTGTGCAGTAGACACATATGTATGTGTGTGTGATTGAAGCTCTCTCCGGGAGAGATGTCGTACGTGCGTATCCGTACGTGAATTTGCGCGATACAAACGGACAATGAAAGCCATAATAAACTCGCGCGGATTAATGATCCCCAATTATTGCAATTACTATTACAATTATACTATTGTGGAAAGATAGGCGTTCGCACAAAATTACATCCTGAAAATTGTACACGCAAATAGACAGAGAGTGAGAGAGAGAGAGAGATTTTATAAGTACGCATATTGTATATGTATATCGCGTTGCGGCAGCGCAACGAAGGGAGCGAACGCGAAAGAAGAGGGGAGAAAATAACGAAACAAAAAGAGACTGACAGTGAGTGTCGTGCACATTGAAAGGGCAGGCTGGGATTCGAATGTCGCGTCTCTCTACTATTGTGCCGGATCTTGTTCGTTAGGTCATGGGCGAGCACAAAAAAGTGTCGACAAAAATAATTCCCACAGACTTTCTTTAAAGAAATATATACAATATATATATATGCAGCAAAAGAAATTGGAATTTGTATTTAATTCCATTTTTTATCTCTTTTGTATATAATTGTATTTATTTCTGTTATTTTTTAATTTTTCACTGCTTATTGTATCTTATTATTTGTGCTTGTATATCCATTTTCTTTACTTCCCAGAGCGTGTGAATAATCAAATAATAATCATCGCGATATATGTATTATATGTATATATTTTCAAGGCATGTTTTACCTCTCTGCCTCGTTCTCTCCTGCATGCAATTATGATAATAATAAGGTAATAAATAGGTATGAACATGCACTACATATAATTGATATATTGATTCACAGTTCTAGAATTTTCCATCTTACGTTTTTAAGAATCTACTATATATAATTATTTGGAGTCGGCCGTAATGTCATTCGCAAACATTTATTCACATGCAATAATCTGAGAAATGAAGCCTACATCATTACATCATTCTACCACATTATTCATCTTACGGTATTTTTCATTGTTCGAGGAATAAAACAACACACACGTGTATATATTTTGCTATAACTTGATATGTAAAATCTTTCTCGGCGCCTTTGCTCCGAAACACATCTTAGTTTTCAACGTTATGAATAAGATTGGCATCATCTTTGTTCATTGCGTACCGCCTTGTTCAGAAGGAAACTTGATCGTTCCAACCAACAATTCGTTTCAAAGCGCATTCTTTCTTTTGCGCAACTTTGTTTTGTCTTATTTGCTATTTGTCTTATTTACCGAGTTTGATACGCAAATTATACAAACGGTCTCGTATGAGGTAATCATAAGCTGAGGATTTCATGCAGCAAACTGACAATGAGAATTGTAAGTCCCGTGTGAACGGGATACTTTATGTCAGACGTGCCTATACTCGAACACGTTCTTCTACTTGAGAGAGATGCGAGATAAAAAAAAGCAGTCTTTACGGAACTAATCAGAATGGGATCACCGAAAAAATTGTATTCTCGAAAGTAAGAGAACTGTATACTATAAAATCCCTCTTAAGATATTCTTAAGTGTTTCTAGAACATCCTCTAAAATTAAGAATATATTCTTTGCTAATAATAAACGAGCGTATATTTTTTTATGCGGACCGTTCATTTGACGTTATGTGGTCATATTGTTGCAGCAACGTATATAGTTATATAGTGTTGCAATTTACAGTGCAGTGCAGTGTTTGTCACTGAATGATTTTAGCTTATTAGGAGAATGGATGAAGTGTGTGTTAATAAAATGGCTCGAAAAAGAAGACGAGCTATTTAAGAGAAGTGTTTACAACTAAGTAACGTGTAACATAACCTAATTTAATCGTTCAGGACCTAGGTCTCGTGCCTCATGCTTTATTTATGGTCTTTCTTTGCCTGTGTGTTGTAAAATAATGTGACACTAACTATGGAATGGTTTTATGAAGAGTACCAAAATCTTGTTTCATTTTATCCAACTTTTTGTAGAACAGAAGCAGATGGAAATATGTATCTTTCAGTCATACTTTATAAAATTAAAATTGTTATTGTAATAAAAATTTTATAGTTTAAATTGTAATGAAAAATTGTATAATTAATGTAAAAATAGAAAAAAAATGTACAGTAAAAAGTATAGCCTAATGTAAAAATAAATCTCACTTCGTCTATATATTTTTATAAATTAGAAATATCTGATACTAATAAAATTAGAGAATTCCCCTTTTAAGGTAAGAGAATCTTTTTGGCGTCTATCTTAAAACAGAGTATTCTAAAAATAAGTGGAAAATTCTTAAAATGAGAATACAATTTTTTCAGTGATAAGAAGAGAATATTATAATTGTGAATTCGAAGTAATTTATTCACTGTAATGTTTTAGACACGCGGTATATACTAAAGTATCCAACAAATAAATATAACTCTGTATATGGAATCGTAGCGAGTAATCATATACGACATTCTTCTGTGATATTTATACGCTAGTCGTTTTGATTCTATGAATGGCACCTATTCATCCCGTTTACGTTCTTATCATTCGATAACAATCGATGCAGCAGCAGCAGCACTCGCGCGGCTTGTTACTACGTACCGCACCTTTCGCAAATGAAATCGTCTCTTTTCTTTCTCGTGCTTTGACTTTATTTTACAGAAACGAATCTTTAATACATTTTTTAAGTTATATAATACGGGAAAATATATTCTTTCCTTGCAAAATATAAATGTTCGGATAAAAACAGGATTAACGTAAGATAATCTATGTTTTATTGCATTGATTTTGCGGCTATTATTATGTTAATAACGTTAGCTGCGTTTAGCAGCTAAAGAAATCACTGTTGGGTCCCTTCGGAAATTGTGCATCGTGCATGAAATCACATGCAATCACGCGTGACGTGTGCACCGCATTAGAGCGATCGGATCGACTGCGTGATATCCTGGGCGTTCGTTTTAAGGTTACGACAGCTCTTCGAATTAGGTCAAAAGGCAGAGTTTGCAAACTGTCCGTCAACATAATACTTGAAATACACCCGAATATTGCGAATATATTCTTTCGCGCGCCGCATTTTTCACATTTTTTCACATTTCTGCTATTCTCTATCGCGGCATTCTTCGACTTTTTTTCGAAAGAAGAAATACTTTACTGACTGAAAAGAATTAAATGAAAATTATCTGTATCATCTTATTTCCCTCTTTATTTAAAATAAAATAAATGATATTGTTGTTGGAAAAAAATAAATAAAATTATATTCCCTACGTTATAAAAGGAAAGGAAAGAGATTACGAGATGTAAAAATATACGTGTAATATTGTCTGGCAATACTTATCTGTGATGACGATATATAGCCATCACGCGATATAACTCTTCCTCCGCACCGAAACGACGCGAACCGATAACTCTACCAGATGTCCGTCTATTAAAATTTTCATCTTTATCACTTTTATGATTTTCTTATGAAACAAGTAACGACGGACACGTTTGAAACAAGTTTGGAGAAGTCGGTTTTATTTCATCTCTTCGGAAACGTCCGCTGCGAATCGCGCCTGCGGATACTAAATGTACCGGGTCAAGTGCTATAGAAATAATTTCGATCGAAGAGCCCATATCGCGTGAAAATAAATCGCGCTCGTGATATTTCGATTGCGCCCTTAATTAACAGAAATATGTGAATTTTTTATTAATCGCTTTTTAACCTATTCTTGTTATGGGATCAAAACATGCTTTGGAAATATATTGCAAATTTTCATACTCGTGAGGAATTTACATAAGAGAGAAGAGAGAGTATTGTATATCATTATAGGTATAAAAGGGAGGAGAAAAAGGTGACGCGCGCGCGCGACATAAACCGCATGAGAGCGGACGTAATTTGAAACATACGCGATGACGTATACATATAGCGGCAAGAAGAGTGGAATGTTTAGAATCTTAAACGTTTAATGAAACATAATCGGTTAATAGGTCTCGCACATTCAGCCAAAGCCAAGTACCGTGCACACGCGACGAATGACGACGCGCATCGTCTTTCGCATTCTGCCTCGCTCCCGGATATTTTTATCGTCCCTATAAAACTCTATATATGTATTCTGTCTAGCCTTTTCTCGTTGCACACGGCTTTGATCGCTGCATTGAACGAGGGATCGCCTCCTTCAAGTTCCATATTCGATAAAAAAAACTTCTCTTGCTAATGTGTTTTAAATCTCAATTTATATATGTATATTACATTACTATACTATAATTTTTTATTTGTATATGAATTATGTACACCATCAAAAAATCGTAAATTTGGAACAACTTACATAAGTAGCACACAATATGCTTTATCGAATAATGAAATATGAAAGAAATTTACAAATATACCAATATTTTTTTTTCTATCAATTGACACGTAAAATAATATTTTTTACGTAGTTAAATATATAAAATTGAACGTTTTAATCTTAATTTTAAAGTAAAATACGTGAAATATGGATTTTTTTATCTCCATTTTGTGTTTCGAGTAAAATTGCATTTTTTTTTTCGTGGACAGACTTTCGACGATGATTCAAACGATTTCTCTCGCGTTTGATTTGCAGTTTAGAATGATAAATGGTGGCCACCAGCAGCATGGTATATGAGGAGATAGTTGGTATACGGGGCAGCTGACCCCAGCCGCCGCGCACGCTTTTCACGCGCGAGATGCCCCACAATCTAAACTCAGTTTCCGCCAATTCCGCCAACACAGGCCCGAATCATCAAGCCTATCCTCAGCAGCCGCATCGAGAGAACACAGATGGACTCCAACCAGAGGTAACGTAAAATAGAAGAAAGAAAAATATATATGTCGAGCATTCCATGTCAAGTGAGCCACCTTCATTGCAAAAAAACCGATATTTTTTTAAATTTTTGACAGCTAAATTTTATCCTTAACATCCCTACACTAAAACCTAGGAGTTACAAAATGTTATCTTTTACGGTTTAAAGATGGCTCCTCATTTTATCTCGATATATCAGATATGTGCTTAACCCCATTAACAGGACGAAGGGACTTTGCACGTATAAACTGTATATAACTCAAAGGGTTTTTGGTCGCTGATATCAAATCCGGGCTCAGATTTTCAAAACTCAAAATGGCGGACTGAAGTTTTAAACTTCTATAATTTTTACGAAAATGCAATTTAATTTAACTCTTATGCGATTAAAGTCCGTCATATTGGACCCTAAAAACTAGACTAGAATTAAGAAATAGCATTTTTTCTCACTTTTGAAATCGCATCCAGTATCATAGAATGACGTACAGAACATAAAATTAACGTATGCGCACAAAATAAAAAAAAAATCAAACTAAAATTTAAATAAAAACTATGATCTCCAAGATATAAAATAAAATAAAGGTAGATAAAATAAAATAAGAAAAGAAAATCGCTATACCTTGCTTCTCTCAATCTATTAAATCCGAACAATCGTCGTTTCAGAAAGAACCGGTGGAATTCGACATTTCGCATTTGCGAGGTGCTCCAGCGGAGGTCGAGACATTGGTACATAACATCAAGGAGGTGGCCCAGCAATTCCTCTATCACTGGCGAACTTTTCCCATCGTTCTGCCACCACCATTGTCCTCGTGCACGGAGGGTGATGACACGTTGGCGCGAAAAAAATACCATCTGAGGGATCTTTTCGTGGCACCCAGCTTCGACGAGCTGGACGCCGTCGCTGTGGACAGCAAGGGCGAGCCCAGAAGACTGACCAACAAACAACTGGAGAGCATCAGGGAGCGAGGGTAAGTCCTCCCTCTTATATGGATATCTTACAACTTATTCTTTTTACTCCTTCAACAATTGTGTTAGCTAGTCGTAATTTTGTATAATTATATATTACATCGCGTAGCGGCAGTAGATGTATAGGCAGTAGAAGAAGATATCGCATAGTGTAATGGTAAACAAAAATACGTATATATAATCCGCGTCGGGACAAATTTGATTTGACAATTGATGAATAGCGATATCCGGAAAGCAATGAGCAAGCGTGAATTTTGAAACGACATGTATTTGTATGTCTCGCTTGCGTTTTCAATGAATGAGATACACAGAGTTTCTCTCTCTATGCCGGATAAATAAAGCGATCCTTGTGCTTCTCTGCGTGTGTGTATGTGTCTGATATGCTCTAACGATTTCTGTAAAGCTTACACAAGGATAAATATGGAAAGCCGAAGAAGCTGAATGCCACTCAATTGGAGAGCATTCGAAGATGCGGGTACGTGTTACACATTAGCGACAATATTTGAAACATAATAAAAATGTGTTAAAAAATATATTTAAACAAATAAGTCGATAGATGAACGAGATCAGATTTTGGGATTGACTAACTCGTCTAATTTCTCTCGCGCAGAAAATTATTATCGCGTTCACAGCATGATCCTTCATTCGCATTGCGATTAGTTTAACTTAAATGCTCATTTGCGGTGCATTAGAGAGATAAATGAGATAAATTATTTTACATAATTTTTTCGGATGATCGAAATTGGTTGATGTAAGATTTAACGTGCGTAACCATCATACATTAGTTTGTCGCACGGCACTCAATTTGTGTAAATTATTGGGTTGAATCAAAAGTTGTGCTGATTATTTCCAATACCATCTATTGGCAAAATCCGCGAACGAACTTTTGATTCAACTCATTATATATTCCCAGCTGTTATTTACATTATTAGTTTAGATTTTTGGCTTGTAATACATAATCGTTATAAAAAAGAACCATGAGCTTTAGCGCGATCGATTATAATTATATCGAATTTAATTCAGCATAGATGCTACCGAAATGTCTTTAATGAAACTAGAAAATTAGGAAATAGATATTTTATCGCTATGTAAATAGTTTTGTAATGGTGAAAGTGTGCTATCTTCACTTATTGTACATTACAACGTATAACTAATAAACTATTGTTTTGTAAAATACACCAGCGCTTTGTATGATTTTCATCGGAAACTTTATCGTGCGGCTGACCCAAAAGTTCTTCTTCTGCAGAGAGTTCGAAGTGGACTCGATCAACTTTGCCGGACAGACACATCGATGGCGATTGAGCGGTCTTCTTCAGCGCGGCCGAGACAGACGGCGGGACGCGTTACTCACGGATCTCGCCCTGGCGACTAGGTTTCTCGTTGTAACGGCAAGGGCTAGATTAATTTCCCATTGCTTCAGTGTCTCGCAATCCCTTAAGGCCCTAATAACGGGGCTATTGCGACTTCTCGGTGAGCAGTTTGCGTATTTCTTGCACTTTCGTGTGTATGCGCGCGCGTATATATATATGTGTGTGTGTGTGTGTGTATGTGTGTGTGTGTGTGATGTTTAAACGTCACACATCCGCATTATCGACGGCGACATATTTATTGTATATATGTATCTTGCAGACATTATAATCGGCGTACCGTCACTCCAGGCGCATAACTTAGATGCTAAAATTAGGGAAGAACGTTGTCGGTACCTGGTAGCGGAATTAGTCTGTCGGGTAAGATATTTTATTATATATTTTCATATTTTTGCAAGATTTCGCAATGTCTTCATTATGTAAACTTGATTTTCTACAGCCGGAATATGAGGATTCTTTGGAACTACTCTGTGGATTCATAAGGAAACAACTTCGTCGAGCAACTACTGAAAAGTTCGAAGTGGAAAGAGAATCGTCCCAGCTATTGCCTGTTTCGATCCCTTTTGTATTTGGGACACCCGGTGGGGCCGCGGTCGATCTCAGATTATTCAACAGGGACATAATTAGGAAGGCTCTGCCTACGCTCGTTGCAATTTTGGAGAGAGAGACAAGAGGCTGGTTCCTTCACTTTAGAGAAAGACTGATTTCTGAATTGAGAGCACAAAAGAAACCGGACGAGGAAATAGAACGAGTAAGGATTTTTTACGGAATTAAAGATCAACGCCCAATTATCCATGCTTAAAAGAAAAATTAGTATAAGTTTACTATATTTTATCTACTTTTGTGTATAATATATAAAGCAATATAATATATTTACCACACATCAACATCGATATTTTCAGGAAGTTAATGAAGCGGTAATGCGCGAATATCTACAAAGGGTATACTCGAATATCCTATCCCATCCAGACATACTCGCGTTAGGCGACGGTATTGCTCAGCTGCTGGTTCAACAGGCGCAATCGGTCGTGCTGATGCATCGAGCGGTGGAGAATATGCAGCGGAAACTATCGCAAACCAAAGAATCTCTGCGACGTCGCATCGAAAATGAGCATCCGGTCCTGTCGCGAATACAGCCATGGATGCGCGATCGTATGCGGGAGGCCGAGGAGAATTTTATCGAGGAGTGCGAATGGAGCGCGCACGAGGAAGCTCTGACGCTCTGCAGCCATCAGAATCTCACGCAAACGATTTACTTTCTTAATCGTGATTTAACCTTTATGAAGGAGGTATAATAAAATGCTTAATTTTACAATCATGTTTTTTGTTTTGTTGAAAGCTTGTTAGGAAGATTTGTTGAATTTATCTATTTCTCAGAGAGAGCCAGTTCTCCTGAAAGAACTGCGAAAGGTCAAAACCCCGACGAGGACTTTCCAATGGCCGACGCAAATCTGGTTACCGAAGAACTGGATAATAAGACGCAACTTTCAAGGTCAATCAGAAATCATTCCGACCGTATTGAGCAACACTCCCACTTCTATTACAACACCCCGCGCTGATCCCAGCCAGCCCGTCTTTTTAGTCGAAAGAGAGATTGTACATACGACTACGACAAGGTGCTTGAATCAATCTATGAGGCTATTATCCACATCCTGATGTTCGGCCTTGTAATGATAACGCGATATAACAGGTGGCCGATGTGGCGCTGGATAAATTACATCGCCAGGACATGGTGTTGGACTTGGAATGCAATGTTTTTATTGGGCGTAGCCGTACCATGGTGTAGTCCAGTGTCTTTTCGCGCTTTATTGCTGGTGCAATCGTTTACCCCTGACCTGGAATTGAGTCAACTGAATGGAACATTGTTCCCGAGAAAGTCATCGCAAATGCCTACTCTTTGTTCTCGATTAATAGCGCTTTGGAGGCACATCAGTAAAAGTCGAACACATTTTGAAACTGAACCAGACACAGGTAAATTTAATCTCGCGATCATACTCTCATAAACATTTTATAAACACATTTCTTTATTTATTTTGACCGGCGTAATTATAAGAATCAGACACATACACACACACAATATTAACAATGAAAAATCACTAGTACCACTACTACTAATAATAATAATAATAATGATGATGATGATACCCTCTTAGGATTTATCGGCAAAGGTATGACCCGACATCTAAATAGACTATGGAATTATGGTGCAAAGGGTCTGTTGGGTACGCTTATCATACTGTTTGTATTTCCCGTGATATGTATTATGGCGAGTGTCAGTTCGCTGATGATTGCTCTCACCGCAGTCTTATGGTTAGTTTCATGCGCGATCACTTTCTGTTTATTGCGGTATTTTTGTTTTGTTAGCACAATTAAACTCGATTCTTCCATTTTGTCAGGATGCCTTTGGTCACGCTGACGTTGCATGCGTTCATGGCGCTTATCATGGACCTGGATAGCCCCGAACCGAGCCGCAATCGATATCTCGTGGTGATGGAAGCATTACTCTGGAACATCGGTTTTCAAGGATGTCTACAACCAATAGCGGCATTATTCGTAGCCTTTGTTCTGTGCCCAGTTATTTCATTTGTGATACTTACAAGTAAGTAAAATACTGAATTTAGTGTAGTAGAAGTGTAGTAGTAGAAGATACGCGAAGAGAATGAGGTGCTTATGGAGAAATAATCCTATTTCGCAGTTGCTGTGATACGTTACTGGGTCAGAGTGCTTTGGGATACAGCTATGTTCCATCTAGTGATCAAAAACAGAGGTCGAATACCAGCGAGTGATAGCTTTGTCGTAAAAAGAATAGCTGGACCGGGGTTAGCTTCGGATTATTATTATCAAGTAAGCTGTTGTTTCTTTGTAAGTGGACATTGTATAATGTGTCTGGCAATATATTAAATCTGTAAAACTGAAATAATTCTTGTCAGATAAGAGCGGAACAAGCGTTGGCCGCATTCGAAGCGAAATTAGAACTGGACGAATTGCTGGCTTTCCAGCAAGAAATCGAGAGATTAATTACTCAACCACAGAGAGATTTTACGCAGTTTGTCGAAGCCTGTTTTGGCCCGTTCGCCGCTAGTCTTGCAAAGACAAAGGATCCGTACAAATCGCTCGAGAAAGAAGCCAAAGATTTGATTGCCGTATTACACGAGAAATTGGACCGACGAAGAAAGAATTTGCAGACAGGTCTCGGCGTCGCGGTGAGGAGTAAAATAAAATTAACTACTTTTGACTTGAAGGTAATTATTTTTCGCAAAATCCTGTATGTGTGTGTGTATGGTATGTGTTGCGATTCTACATACTTGATTTTTTATAAATTTATATGTGCGCGCAGTCTAGTTATAACGTAGCTAAATAAAATTGTAGGTGGTCATACAGCAAGGAGCACTGATGCTAGAACGTCTATATCCTACTCACGTTTTTGCAAGATTGTCCGGGAATGAGGAAGACTTTTGGGAAAACAAAGGTTTAGGGGTATGCGACTGGGCGGGTCTGGCAGGGCTTATGTACGCTGATATCTTTAGTCTTGATTTTCTACAACCGCTCGACGATTCCGATACTAAATTCAGATTAGAACCACACCCAGGAGTTGATCTGTCGCGATATGTGGACATGGTTCACAGTACTGAACTCGGTGGCATCAACGGACCTGATTTACTTGGCGCTGTTTACGCACCACGCGGGAATATTCAAGTGCACAGCCCATATCTCGAGGTATCTGCTTTTAATCCGCGAGCTAAGCAAACCAGCAACAGCAGAAAGACTGACAAGCGATGGTAATTATCTTTTTTGAATTGATTTATTTAATTGAATCGTCACAAGTTTTCTGAAAATACATAAGCGCGATTTTTCGCAGTGATACTAGCGGACTATTAACGTCGACGAAGATCCGAAGACGCATGATGACAAACGACAATTTCGAAGGACGGTGGCAACCGTGGAAACGCCAGATTCGTCCGTACAGTGCAGAGAAGCTAGTGATTCCTCTACCGATACCGCATCCGGCTCACATAGCGGTGACCATACATAATCGCGACTCAGAGGATCCGATAACTCTCGATTCGGAACTATGTCAAAATATCTTGCGAGCTATTGAGGAATCTCCCGGTGAGATGGCAACAGAATGCGTAAATCGATACAGAGGCGGCGGCGATGGCGACTGCGGTGGTGGTGGTGATTCTAGTTTCGATTCCGTCGCGTCGCAATCGTCTGTCTCGATCGAGACTGGTCTGGAGAAGGAGAACGAGACAACGCAGGAGACTGCCGTGGCAAATGAAAAGGATAACGAGACTTATCATTGGACTCTGTCGAATTGGGGCGGTGGCATGACGCGAAAACGAAACAACTCTGGATCCATAAAGGTTGATCTAGCGTCTCCGGAAGACGTCACCCTTGATACAGATACCACCAGAGTGATGTTCAGCACATACGGAACAACCGTCTAAATTAAATTCGCCATTATATACGCCGAATAAATGGTTCTCTCGTCGTCGTCGTCGTGTTTATAAATGATATATGAAGAAAAAGAGAAAAAAGAGCTGCAACTATAGATTTGAACCCAATCTTAGAGAACAGCCTTTGCTATCCAAGATGATATCCAATATTAAAATCGCATTATTCACTTTCAATTAAAAGCAATGCAGATTCTTAATCAGTATACAAATTAAGCAGTTATTGAAAAATTTTAGTCGAATCAAAAGTGTAAATTTGAAATGTTTAAAAAAAGTTATCTTCCAAGAGAGAACATAATTATGGATCAATTACCATGTAAGTATGTACTGTCGAATAATATCTAGTGAATTATAATTATTTACATTGCGATAAAATGTAATCTTCCGCGAATTTCTGTTATATCCAAATTTTGTTTAAAAATCCATTACACAAATGTTATGTGTCAAATTTGCTCATTCAATACCAAAGTTTATATAGGAAGCTTTAATTATTGGCATTTTTTTTTAGACTAGATCCAACTAACGGCAAATACGAGTCTTTGGACACTGGTGCAAGTGCTAAAGAATACAGAGTACTCTCTTTTTAATATTCTTCTGTTTCAGTGGTAAAACTAATTTTGATGTTTACTTAAGTACTTTTCAGCCAATGTTGGTTGCTTAGAAGAATTAGAGAAGAACCTAAGTAATGATTGAAACTAATTCCACTATGAAGATGGAAAAATAAGATTAAAAGGAGTGTAGTTCCAGTACTTTCTGGCATGTATATCAGTGCCTAAGGCTTGTATTTACTTATTATACTATCGTCACTTAGATCTTTGGATCTATATATTTTAATTATTGGATATATTGGTTTAATGAAAAATATAAAGTGATCAATGCAAGATTTAAAGATTTCTTTATTTAAAAAAATCTTGATTTTTAAGTCTGAGAGAGGATTAGAGAGAGAGAAAAAAGTAAAAAAATTATCCCAGATTTTAGTGCAACAGATAAGACTAGCAAAGCCTCTCTTTAATATTATATTAAATAAATACATTCGTATTGATATACTGTATATAGATAGCCAATTGTATAAATAAATTTGTTAATGTAATATTATACACTCTGAATATACATTTTCCGTTATTTACGGATATGCTGAACGGCGATTCGCCGATAAGGATATATGCTTACAATTGTATACTCTTATTTAATATTACACAATGATATATAGAATTCTATGTGCTTGTGTGATAATTATTTTAATCAAGTCGATTGTAAAATCGTGAAACTTCCATTATGAAAATAGTAATGGATATTATCGATTACATCTTATGTTTAATTTAACGATGTACAGAGCATAAATTGAATCATATGTAATTGTAATTCTCGTATAATTTATTTCATCGAGACGAATGCGCTCTTCTGACATATATCTAACATTTCGCAAAATATTTTAATGTGCGTTCAAGCCTCTCAATGTATACATTTTATTTTACTAATAAAATTACAATAGATGTTATATATCTTCCGACATTGTGAATCGAGATTAACTTTAAACGATAGTGTGCGTTGCAAGTTAAAGAAACGTCGCGTTAAAAAGTAAATGTATTACGATTCTGTAGATATGGGACGAAATACATAGCGAGTTCCGGCGCATTACGATACTAATTAACACCAATAGTGAAACTACTCAATAAAATTTACTGTAATACACAAAGTGCATTCCCAGTTTCGATTTAGACTTTATTACTAGCGTAGCTGACTGTCAAACGACTCGCGCGATTATAGCTCGTAAATTGCGGTCGAATTGTTTGAACAGGCTTATGTCGGACGTAGCAATGATTCAACTGGTTCGTAATATTCAAAGATTCAAACAATTCGAATTTGAAGATATGTAGGTAATAGCAATATAAATAATTTGCCTTTCGATATTGGAATATATCGAACTCGGTTTCGAATTGTCCGGATATATTTTCAGGATGAAAAGTTGGACAATTGAAATTATATTATTGTTTCAAATCAGAGAGTCTGATTGACTGTTCGAATAATATATTTTTGAATTGAGGCTATTAGATCGTCAGAAAATTTCAAACGCACATTCTTCACGAGAGATTTCGCGCCGCGAAAAAACTGAGCAATCAATCACGCATGAAATTTGAATGGAAGGTCGTGATTGATTACCAAGATTTTTGCGCTCGCACAGTTGGATCTGATGAGAATAACGAGATTTATCGACGCGAAGAGCCAAAAGCATAGAGCTTATATATACTTACAATTAGAGATGCCCTCTGTTTATTTTTCCTTGCATTGTTTGCCCTCAGAGAGAGAGAGAGAGAGAGATATATATATATTTTCCATTCTTTATTGTAAAAAAATGTAGCAAGTATACAGGGTGGGCATTTAAATTGAGACGCCTAAATATGTATATAAAAAATAAAGCAAAATAAGAAGAAATGTTTCAGATAAAAGTTGTAAGGTTTCAAAAGGGTATGTGTGTATGGTGGTGCTATATTGGTTTGACCTTCGAAGGGAAGTGTCAAGGTGAAATGAAGATCAACTTTATATATTTTTTAATAGGACCCTAATTTTTTAAACACCTACGTTTGTAATGACGAATTCAATGACCACACACTCAAAGTCATTGGAGGTCAAATGCTATGGAAGCAGAGTTTAAATCAGTACCGCAACGAAAAATAGAAAGAAATAACAATTGTTTTCCTTTTCGTCTTTTTTATTTTCCGACGAGTCAACTTTCATAAACTATGGAGAAGTCAATCGGCACAACATACATTACTGGAAAATCCAACATGGTTACGAGAAATTGAATATCGATGGGATATTAAATAGATAAAAAAACAGAAATTTTCTGGACCAAGAATTAAAACTTGTCGACAGGATTGTCTATTGGCTATTCTTTTCAGAATTAAACACATTTAACACTCGGTCTAGATATACTATGTCTATGGTTTAGATATAAACGCAAGCGGGCATTGGATAGATGCATCGGAATGCGATCTTGGAGTCGATTGTGTATCTTGAAACGAAGTGAAAATTACAAAAGTGAACAGATTTACTAGATTTCGACAAATGAAATCGTAGATACTCTAGTGAATTTCCTCACTTTTGTAATTTTTACATCGTTTCAAGATACACAATCAACTCCCTTGTTCGATTCCTTTCGGATTCAGCTATATACTTGTGATTGGTGGGTAGTGTTCCGAGCCGAGGCTCGTCTATGTATTTTATATGTTTATGGTGGCGATTCAATGAAAGTGAGATTTGAGGGATATGTCTCATAAATGTGCGTTCCTCTATTCTCTCTTATGAAAATTATTTTCTCTTTTCCGCGATAACCAACTACAACACGAGTGATAACTATGAATAACATTATAATTTTCTTTCTTTCTCGATAGCGTGCTCGCTTTCCTCTGCGAGCTATATCGATTCTCCGCGCAATTTCCAAATGCGACTACACGACGACAGGAAAGCGTCGGCAGCAAATGTCTACGTGAGATCAGCGAAATGAGCGACGATCTCATCCCTCTGTATCTCTGTCAAGATGAGAAAAAAACGTAACGTCAAGAGACATTCTCGGCTTATCTTTTATTCTCAGGTTTCGATAAGTTGCCTAATGGTTTGATACATTTCTCGAGAGAGAAAGAAAGAATGAGGAGTGATGCGAAAACATTCGAAATAGATACCGAGAGTTGCCAAAATGTTGCTTCTCTTGCGATAGTATCAACTCTTCTCAGGATCCTTCTCTTTTTTTTCCGACAAGAATCTCACACGTCACACATATGGGAGACTTATTTTTCTAAAACCAAAGATAAATTACTCCAAAAAAGATTATAAACGAGGGCAACGATAGCTAATACCGACGATCCGGTCACGCGTCGCCGTCGAATCTCTCGCGGACGCCTGTTTACGCGTGAACCAAAACATTAATGACCTTGAAAGACATCGCGTCACGTGACCGTCAGGGGAGATGCCGATTGGCTCGCGAAGGCACGTATAGTGCATATTGCGTCGTGCGTGCCGCGCGGTCCGCATTCCTCATCCAATAGGATTTGCGCGTGCTGGGCCGGGCGATTGGTGAGGAAAAGAGGAGAGAAACGGAGTAGTACAAGCAAAGAACGACGGCAGCGGCGACGAGGACGAGGACGAGGACGACGACGACGACGGCAACGGCGACGATAAACTACGACGGTGGCGGGGGTGGTAGTGTTGCTGGTAGTGACAGCGGCGACGACGACGACGACGACGATAACAACGACGGCGGCGGTGGCGGTAGCGGCGGTGGAGGCGGCGGCGACGACGACGACGAAGAAGACGAAGACGATCGAGACGGTGCACCGTGTTGATCGGTGGAGTACGCCGTACGTGTTAGTGCGTGTGTTCGTGCGCGAGCGCGGTTGGTCGGCTCGCGTTGTTGTATCCAAGATGAAGTCCGACTCGAAACCTTTGTTGACAGCTCAGGCGGAAAAGGCAAATCATTACACGTAAGTAGCGCCCGCTGGTCGGACCGGGCCGCGTTCCTAAGTGAGATCAGTGAGATAACTCGTGCGGAGGAACGCGGTATATGTCGCGCGCACCGTACATATGTATATCTGTCGCCGTATATCGAGAAAAAAATATAGCGAGCGAGCGTGAGAGAAGGAGAGGGAGAAAGAGGGAGAGAGAGAAAGAGAGTGAGTGAGAGAGAGAGAAAGACATTGAGTGAGTTGGCCATTTGTGCCGGAAAGTGCGCGGATCGCCGAAAGTGCAGTGCGAAGAAATAAATATATTGAGAGAGAGAGAGAGAGAGAGAGAGAGAGAAAGAAAGAGAGAGAAAGAATAAAAGTAGAAGGTAACGGTGCTGCTAGAGAGAGAGAGAGAGAGAGTGAGAGGGAACAAAGTGGAATAGAGAGAGAGAGAGAGAGAGAGAGAGAGAGCGAACGAAAAAGAGAGGGGAGAGAGAAAGAGAGAACGCCTGCGAACGTGAGAATGAGAGGGAGAGAATGAACGAGAGAGAAAGAGAGAAAAGAACGGGAGAGCCGCGAGCAACGAACGCGACTGTAACGCGACGCGCGCGTCCTACGATTCGTAAAAATTGGTACATGTATGAGCGACGACGACACGGCGGTGAGGCAGCAACAAGGAGGCAGCGTGATCACGGCCAAAAATAATGTCTAGCACCGCGGATTCGCATTCCAGATACTTGAAAGAATTCCGCGTCGAGCAGTGTCCCCTCTTCATACAACGCAAATGCACGCAGCACAGACCCTTCACGTGCTTCAACTGGCACTTTATGAACCAACGGAGGCGCAGACCGGTGAGAAAGAGGGACCGCACCTTCAACTACAGTGCCGACAATTATTGCACCAAGTATGACGAGACCACTGGCATCTGCCCCGATGGGGACGAGTAAGTTTTATTTTATTACAATTGTGGGTGACTTTTTCCCTCTCCTAGTGATTTTATATACATGTGGCATTGTTCGTAAAGAGTGAATAGATATATGTATTTTACACACACACACACACACACACACACACACGCGCGCGCGTATTAAGGCAGTGATGTCGTTCGCGACATTGTTGCTACTGAAAAAACTGACGTTTTCTCTCGTAAAACGATAGATGCGACGTACATACATATGTACATATACATACATATGTATCGTACGCGCGTACTATCGTGGCGTACGTGTCTCGCGTACGCATATGTGTATTTACGTTTTACCGCGCTTCGCGGCTCTTGTCATCCCCGCGAAAAGAAATCATTGTTGCTTGGGACTTGAGCGACGGGGATACGAGCAACAAAAGGAAGAGAAAACTGTGCGCACACTCGTCGTGCGAAATTGCGTATCGCGTTTTTAGATATTCGCACACACCCGCATGTCCACCTACTACTCCAATTGTATACTATACTTATGTACGATATACTATATATTTTATATACTATATATTCTACATACTATATACAATATATAGATATATATATATATACTATATGCGCGAAATTATACGAAACGCTTCTCGGAAGCCGAACTTGAAAGGACATTCCTTGCGATTCGAGCTCGGTTATGAAAGATCGGAAATCGAGGTTAGAGAGAGGGAGGAAAAAAAGAAAGACGCACTCCGTTCGCGCGGCGTCATTTTGTGATGGTCGTTGACACGTAGATATGCCGTAACCCACACGCGTAATTCGCAATCGCCCGGTAAGATGCAACATGTAACATCTCGCATCGGTGCTTTAATCGATGGGTGCTTTTCAGTAGGTACACAGGCGACACTGTGTCTTCCAACTGCGACACAAGTCGACACGAATCGTACGCAGCTAAAATGCTGTGTTCGACTATGTCGTCGTTTTGTATCACTCCATGGATACCAACATTTTTACATTTGCTACCATTTTTTTTTTCTACGGAGTATTTCAGTAGGACTTTAAAAAAACTTAAAAAAAACTTTTAAAAAAAATTAAAAAAACTTAAAATTTTGAAAATGCTATGTAGAGTGACTGCCCTGCACTCTGGAATAAAAAAGCTAACAATAAGCAGCGTTCCAGCTACAAGTTGACACTGTGTAACACTGTTACACAGTGTATTCCGTTGCTGGAAAACACTCAATATAACGATGTTTTTGATATAATCCTTCTCTCTCTCTCTCTCCAGCAATATGATTTCGCAATGATACATATAATCACTTTGGATTTACAATTTGTGGCTCTCGATCATGTTCTCATGTACATTTTTTCCAAGAATATTCCAAGATCCTGCTTTTTTCTCTTTTTTGGTTTCAATTTCTTTTACATGTTTAAAAATCGTTTATTTACGCGATATTAATTATACACGCAATCATATGCTGCAAACAATTAAATTACATTGTTACTTGTGCATAAATTAACATCCCATGGCACCTCTCGCTTTAACGTTTTGTAACTTTATTTTGACAACGCTACATACATACACACACACACATGCGCGCGCGCGATATACTTGTGTGTCGGGATGCATATTTAAATGCACGCGGATATTATTTGTAGCGAATAAATCATCTCTACAATAAACGAAATAACTCGATTTTTGTTAAAAAAGAAAAATTAAAGATTGCGCACACCGTTTACCCCAGCATACGCATTAGTTTTTTTATTTAAAGTTTGCACGTCTACAATTTTTATCAACATTATATTAATATTTTTGTAAATAATAGCAAAAAAGATTGCGTCTAATTAAAGTATCTTTTTTTTTTTGAAAGAGATAAACGAGTCATCTTTCAATTTTTTACTCAAAACGCATCGTCGCTTGGAATTTGAACGATAGAGTCTACACCTTTTAAATTGACCGTTAAATTATTTCATTGCGTTCGATAGATATACATAAAGTGATTTTTATCGAACGATTTTGCGAGGATAAACCTGTCCAAAATTCCCAGCGTTACGAATTGTCGAACAAAGGAGCTTGCTCCTATCGATTTTCCCTTGCGTACTTGGCACGATGGCACAACAAAGAATCACAACATGTATCCAAATCTTATGTACGAGTGTATGTCGTAAAATAATCGACACGTCATAATTTTGCTTGCCATATAATTCGGCTAAAAATTTTTTTAACTATACAATATTACTATATATACCTTATAACAGCAATAGAAGTTCAATTTCTTGCTGTTAGTTTGTTTGAAACAACAAAAAAGAGATCTGTCGAAAAATGTGCGTATAACAATTCAGGATTAAAACTTTTCTTAGTATCTGTGCAATGTTTATTCATTTCGCTTATTTATCTATTGTAACGAAAATAATTCTTTGGAAAAAATACACGCAGAATTACAAATTAGAAGTAATTTACAAGTAGTGAAAAGTACGATAATAAATTAGTAACGAATAATGATATACATGAGTAGTGAATAATTATTATAGAAAATATAATTAGAAAATTGAGACTTAGATATAAATTTAAGAGGATCTTTAAACTTGTACATGTACGCGGAAACGGAGAACATCAATTAATTAAAAAAAAAACTGGCTAAATTATATGAGGAAAGATTAAATAGGACAGATAGATGTAGGTAGAATTTACTTTAAATAAATTGGCAAAGATGAAATATTATAGAGATGTATGTCAAAATTAATTATTCGAAAAATGCAAGACCAGTAACTGTGTGTGTGTTAATATAAGTATTAATGTAATTTAAAAAAAAAATGTGTAATATTTTACTACAGCTTGAAAATTATAAAATCGTCGTCTCATCGTTAAACAGGTGTCCATTTCTGCATCGTACCGCGGGTGATACAGAGAGACGTTATCACCTACGTTATTACAAAACGTGCATGTGCGTCCACGACACCGACACGCGTGGATTTTGCGTGAAAAATGGCCCGCATTGCGCCTTCGCGCACGGCAATCACGATCTGCGTCCGCCCGTGTACGATATCAAGGAAATTCAGGCGTTGGAGAATCCCGATTCGGATCCAAATTCTTCATCCAACGGACCTAATATACTCGACAAGGAGCGAAATCTGATGAACGAGGATCCAAAGTGGCAGGACACGAATTACGTGTTGAGCAACTACAAGACCGAGCCGTGCAAGAGACCGCCGAGGCTGTGCCGGCAAGGCTACGCCTGTCCCCAATATCACAATAGCAAGGACAAGAGGCGCAGTCCACGGAAATACAAATATAGGTAAAACCGAGAGCGATCGATTTATTAACACCGCAATCCGGTTGAGGGAGCTATGCGAAATAATAAAAATATATTATTAAATTGTATGTCGGAAATTGTAGATCGACTCCATGCCCGAACGTGAAACACGGCGAGGAATGGGGCGAGCCGGGGAACTGCGAGCAGGGAGACGCGTGCACGTATTGTCACACACGGACGGAACAGCAATTCCATCCTGAGATCTACAAATCCACCAAATGCAACGACGTGCAACAGGCCGGCTATTGTCCACGCGGAGTCTTTTGCGCGTTCGCGCATGTTGACCGTGAGTGTACACTCATCAATCGTACGTAAAACAGCCTATTATATTATACACGTGCTTTGTGCAGTTTTTAGCGATATATGTATATATATATATATATATGTATATATATATATATATATATATATATATATATATATATGTATATACATATATATACATACATATACATACATATACATACATATATATATGTATAAATATGTATATACATATATATACATACATATACATACATATACATATATATATATATATATATATATATATATATATATATATATATATATATATAGGATGTCCCATTTAAAAAATATGCTTAAATATATAAAAACATCGCGTTTTAGAAAACTATTTCGAACAAAAGTTACTTGATTTTGAGAGGGAGAGAAATTGATAATCTTGAATTCTAACTAAGGTCATTTTTCAAGGTCATTTAAAGGTCAATCTAGTTTTTAAAAATGGAATCACTTTAATTTTTTTTATATAAATCGATTTCTCGCAATATTCGGCATAAAAAGTTATAAAGGTAGGATGACCAAAAAGTGAATAGTTTACGAGATATTTTATACTTCAATTTGACATAATTTTATTTAAACTATGAAATATCTCGTAAGAATCTCGTAAGAAATAGTATGTAATTTGCAACTAACAGTTACATATTTTTTCGTAAAAACAACTATGTGTTTTTTAAATCAAACAACTTTTGTTCGAAATATTGTTTTCTAAAACGTGATGTTTTTTTTATATATTTAAGCATATTTTTTTAAATGGGATGCACCCTCTATATATATACACATGATGTGTAAATTTAATATGCATACATACAATTTAATAATGCATATACATATGTGTACATTTACCTGTTTTGACTATCATAATTGCCTTGATACAAGAACGAAATAATCTGTCGTCTTCCATTAGCGCCATAAATTCGATCACAACGATTGCAATTCGTAGGGCTCGTTTGTAAATTTCTTTCGCAAATTACATTTGGAATACCTATAGTACACATAGAGCCTAATAAATGATAATTTGATATTTGATAAATCTTAGTCGTCAAAATTGTATCTCAAAATTGATATATTGGGACGTTGGTATGGTGTGTTGATGGAAGCAGTGTTGCCAACAGAAGAAATGAGCCTGGCGAGGGATATGGCGGTACCTATAGATTGCGGCGCGAATTTGGCCGACATACTCAGCAACGCTCTTCCACCCGACAAGCGCTCACACGACAAGGATAAGCCACTTAGTGATAGTAGCGTGAGTTCCGACTTTCTCGATACATCATGGACTCTGTGTTTTTAGACTCGAATAAAATTACAGGGTGTCTACTCCCTGGAAAAACTGGGAAAACCGGGGATTGTCAAGGATTTTTTTTTACCTTGACAAATCCGGGAATTCTCATGGAATTTTATTGAGACTCAGGGAATTTTTTCAAAAATTGTCTTTGACAATTTTATTGACGATCTCTTTTCAATATCAAGTTCTTATGTAAGTTTCATAGAAAATTGTTCAATTTTTTAATAATATTTAAATAAATTAGCATTCTTTAAGACGTTTATAATAAATTATATTTTGTTTTATATTTTTATTTTATATTTTTGCATACATCTTTAGATATAGTGATATATTGCACTTTATTATTGTCCAAATTAATTTTACGATTAGTAAATTAATATTAAATGCTAGAAAAACTGCATTCTTGGTAACTTTCTTTGTAATTGTATGAATAGAAAATATTAGAAAGCGCACACAATAAAGAAACTTTTTTTTTAGAAGCTGTGCGTCTACAAATTTTCTTATTTTACCTGGAAGATCAAGTAACTCTCAGGGAATTTTTTTTACAAGATTTGAGTAGACACTCTGAATTAGATAAAAAGAGATTCGCGATCTCTGCATGCTTACACGCGTATGTATTAAAAATGTATATGACTGAATTACAGAATGGGAGCGGTGAAGTATCGGAATCTGCCAGCACTAGCAGTTTAGGTAGTAACAGTTCACACAGCAAGGCACCTGGTGCTCAACTGCATAATTCCAATAATACCAATTCCGGCATAAATACGGTCGCGCAGCAAAAACTTAGCATACTCTATAACCCCAGTTCTCTCATACAAGTTGTAAGTTTTATCTTTTGAATGTAAATATGCACTGCCTGCAATTAATCGCGATTAATAATGACGTTGATTTCAACAGACTGAAATTCGAAAGCAAATGATCGCCATTGATAGCGATCCATTGTTAACTAAAGCTGAAAAAGCACAACAGAAACAAAGCCTCTACATTGCATACAATTTGAATGGAACGTTAGGAAGTCATTCCTTAGCAACTACTGTTTCACCGCTATCAAATTCCTTTTACTCAAACGACACTGTCGAATCTGTAGTAGGTAAGTGGTTACTTGCTAAAACATTTACTTTTATTTGCTATGCGCGATGACCAACATATAAAACATCATCGACGTTTGATCTCTTTTCAGGAAACGCATTAGACGAGTTACATCTAGATGATCCGTTAAATTTAGTCGATTCAATTCATACAAGGGATACAAATTCACCGATCGGCAATTCGATATCGGCAGGCCTAGCTAGCTCTGGTCTACTAGGTAGCTCAGCTCCGGTCAATATACCCGGCATGACTGAACGTTCCGTTCTCACCAACTTTTCGCCATCAACGTCGAGTCCGCTTCAACAATTACAGACTGGTTTTCTCACCGGGTCGAGATTCTCTCATCAAGATTCCATAGAATCTGTAAGTTAATACTATTGTTTCTATACGTGTGTTTACGATTGTATGAGAAACTTCGAAATTGTATTATCGAATTGTTTCTCGGATTACTTTCAGACTTTGCCATTTATGAATCAGATATCGGATCCATTTAGCAATCACATTTCGCAACTTAGCAGCTCGGCTTCTAAACTTAGCGGATTCAATAGTAGCTTATTCGATTTCGCGAGCCAAGGAATGTCCCCGTCGCGCACGCAACCCACTCTGCCGGCATCTCCATTGGTCAATGCATTTTCTATTAGTCCAAGTAACACAGGATCGTTGTCCGAGGTGAAAATAGAATCGATTTTTAAGTTTTTTTCTCATATCTCGGAAATGAAATAGTATCGGTTATACATATACGCGCATATGTCGCAGGTACAAAGGCTCAGAGACGAATTAACCTCGAGCCGTGCACAATTAGCGACATGGGACGAGCGCATCAATCAAGCGCGCGCGGCTTGCGCGGCATGGCAATTGGAAAGTGAAGAGGCAAAAAGGAAGGCCAGTATAGCCGAGCAACAGAGGGACGAGGTAAATAATTTCGTTCAACTAACCGAGTAATGATGGGATTAAGTATCTTACAAATAGGTTCGAATTTGTTTGCATGATTTCGAACTCTATGATTACGTCGAAAAAAAAAAAAAATTACTTTCAAACTCAACTCGAACCCGAACGAGAGAGGTTCGAACCCTTTATAAGTACCTCGAAAGCAAGAGCAGTACTTCCAAGTACATTTGAATCTTGATCAAGTATGTTCGAATCTTTTATGAGTACTTATGAGAAATTGTGGGGATAGGTGAATGGGTATGTGGATGGGGATGAGGAGTGTGAGTACGCGCGTATGTGGATGTGTAACAAGTATTACTTTGCAGGTACTCAATCTAAAATTCGAATATAACTGTTCTAGATTCGATTACTTCGCAAGTACAATATATGAAATATTATTTCTAATTATTTATTTACAATATATGAAATATATATGAAATATTATTTCTAATGAGTATTATTTGAATCTTAGAAAATGAAACTTGATTATTGGATTTGATTCAGATTTTTAAGTACATATTGAACTTAATCCCATCACTATAACCGAGCGCTCTTTTCTCTCGACATTGAAATCCAATTTGTCAGAATGGATTTTTTTTACAGGCTTTAATGCAGGTAAAAGCACTCAGGGTCGAGAATGAGACGTCTAACGGCGGCGGCCCGTATATTCATTCAGTGAGACGAATAAGCGAGCTCAGGTCGTTATCGATAGCTACTTTGAAATCAATTCAATCACAATTGCGCTCAGATCTCGAAGAAGTGGAAAAGGTAAGAAGTGAAGAAAGCTTTTACATTTATTTGCAATTCGTTTCTATTGGGTTGATTCATAAATAAGTTCTGCTATAAATAATTACTGAATCACTTCTTCTGAAAGACCATGAGTTTTTAAATCGATACGAAACAATCGCAGCAGCTGTATACGTGCAGCAACTACAGCGCGTGCGAGAAAAATTGCAAAAAAAGCGACTAGCTCTCATCAATTACAAAAATGTGATTTACTCTGATAAAGTAACATATCACATACGGCCAAAATAACACAGAAAAAATCTAGAGCTTTCGTGGTCAGTTCTACCTCATCCTCCTTCTTCTCCGGATCTTGTCCCATCAGATTTCCATCTTTAGATCACTCTAAAATTCATTAAATGGAAAAAATTTTCATAATGATGCTGAGATCGATGAATCTGTAAAAAACTTTGTATCAAAATCTCTAAAATTCTTCGGAAGAAATTAACAAATTACTGTCTAAATGGGAACAAGTACTTAATCAGGGTGTCTACGCCCTGGAAAAACCGGGGATCGTCAGGGATTTTCTTTTACCTTTTAAAAAATCCGGGAATTCACATGGAATTTTATTGCGATTCAGGGAATTTTTTCAAAAATTGTGTCTTTGATAATTTTATTGACGAATTCTTTTTAATATCAAGGTCTTATGTAAGTTTCATAGAAAATTTTTCAATTTTTTAATAATTAAATAAATTAGTATCTCTTAAGATGTTTATAATAGATTATTTATTGTTTAATATTTTTATTTAATATTTTTACATATATCTTTAGCGTTTAGTCATATATTGTACTTTGTTATTGTCCAAATTAATTTTACGATTAATAAATATTAAATGCTAGAAAAACTGCATTCTTGATAACTTTCTTTGTAATCGTATGAATAGAAAACATTAGAAAATGCATATAATAAAGAAACTTGTTTTAAAAAGCTGTGCATCTACAAATTTTCTTATTTTAAAAAAGAAATTAACCTGAAATTTTAAACGAAAATAACTGGAAGATCAGGGAATTCTCAGGGAATTTTTTTACAAGATTTGAGTAGACACCCTGTTAATAATGGAGAATATACAGATTAAAATTTATTGTAAATAATTTTAAATATAAAAATTCAGTTTTTTAAGTAAAACGGAACTTATTTATGAATCAACCCAATATATATAAAACAGATTTCTAATTTTCAATTAAATTAATATGACGTGAAAAGAAATGATAAAAGTATACGCTCATGTCTTATTGTATTTATTCTGTATTCTAAGGTGCTGTATAGGGAAACGGCAACAAAGTGCATGGTTTGCGAGGAACAAAATCGTACGGTTACTTTATCGCCCTGCAATCATTACGTAGTCTGTTCGACGTGCGCTCCGAATCAGCGCGAGTGCCCGTACTGCCAGACTCCAGTCGTCTCAACAAGTTAGGTCCGAACCTCCCCCTAGAATCCCGTTGTTGTTACAATTTCCGCTTCGTAGAAAAAAGAAAAAAAAAGAGGAAGGGCGGGGGGCAGTTTTTGAAAAAAAAAAAAAAATATCATGTAAGTAGTATCACGATTTTGCAAGAACTTGTATTTTGCAAGTACTCTGATAAAGTAACAAAAATGAAAACTGTTTTTTTAACGCAGTAAGCACGTATCCGCGAGTAATAAGGATCGTTTATAAGGATACCTTTGATTCATCGTCGCCAAAGTACGAATATGGTAGGACTTTTTTTTATCTTGTAATCTTGTTACATTATGTTGATATTTTTCTCTCGTTATTATATTCAGCCAGATATCACATTTTTAAATGCAATTCTATAAGAAACGGCATCCTAATAGTATTTTCTAAAAAAAAAAAGAAAATGTTTTATTTTATATATATGATTCAAGATACATATTTAGCAAGGTGTTAACTATACACATTTAGCATTTGCGATATATAAGCATTTGCGCGAACGGATTACAGAATATTTAACGCGAAAATGATATAATCGCGATTGTCGACAAAGTTTCGGGACCTCGAGAACTATATAATTGTTTAAAACAAATTAATTATAATAATAAACGCAACAAAAGTCTTTTCCCATTTTGCATTAAATAATGGGAGAATCTTTTCTCAATGGTTGAGCTGTGAAACGTATGTCACAGAAGAAATGATATTTCTATTATATTTAAATATATATTTAATAGGATTTTCCAATTGATTCGTACTGAATATAATAAAATATATAAGTATTAACAAATTTTATATTTTTCGTTGAAAACCTAATATTGAAAATATAAATATTATATAAGAGGTACATATATATATATATATATATATATATATATATATATATATATATATATATAAAATTTCTAGGTTTTTATATATCTAATAACACACATACACACACAACACATACACAAAAATTTCTTATAGTTGTAACACTATAGAGTACCGCGGAAAACAACCGCGAAATAGGTAGTAACCAATTTTATTATATGAAAAAGGTATTATATGAATATATATATATCTATATCGTTTGTTTTCTTTTCTCTTTTTTTCTATTTTTAATCGATATTCCTAGCGCTTATACTTTCCTTTCTTTTTTTCTCTTTCTTTTTTTCTCTTTCTTTTTGTTTTGCCACTTTTTCCACGTTTATAGGATATATTAAAGCTACAATTTATTGGAAAAAACGTTTATACTTCGGACCCATTACAAAATTTACAATAACTGATATTTTTTAACAATTTTATATATGAAATACACGTTTTTTCTATAATGTGGCTCCCTCGTACATGTTTTGTATATCTGCTGTAATACAATCCACCTTTAGGATTTAAATATGCTTATATGTGTACTTGTATTTGTGCGATGGAATTATTAGAAGACACATTTAAATTAAATAGCGTGTGATAGTAACGAAGAGGTTAATCTTTAACTAATTCAAGTAGATTACTGAACCAATTATCCTCATTTCATGTTGTAGGTTTTTACAATTGTAGATATAAGGATGTTAGAGATACTTAGGATTTTCCAATTTAATCAAAAAATAACTCATAAATAAATAAATAAATTATATATATATACACACATATATATATATATATATATAACACAAGTCAAACATGTGTGACATACGTGTTACAGTTCAGTGACATGCTAGAAGCATGCTAATTAGGACGTGAGAGACGTCCTTATGTACCCGGCTCTACGCGTATATTCATTTTAAAGATGTAGTTGTGTGTTAAACTTTATGATAAAAAATGACTACACAGTCATGATGAAAAAAATATATATATTGCCTAAGATATAACGATTTTAGGATAGATAGGTCAACATTATCAAATTTTTTCCTCATATAGGCATGAAATGTTACAATAATTAATTTTTAAGAATACTTTTATTTAATATATTTACGCGATTACAGCTATGAAATGATTAAAAGTTCAAGTATAATACCCCGCACAAAATCCAACGACAATTTTTACACAACTTGTAAGCTGTTTACTAATTTACACAGAATTAATTCTTATAGAATTAAACTTCCTTTTTTTATTTTTCTTAATATATGAATTCTCTTTGATACAATGGGGTATTATAACATATATATATATATATATATATATTTACTTAACTATTGACATTCACATAGTAGTTGTTATCGTTTTTGCTTTTCCGTTTACTTTTTTTTTCCTCCCTTCAATTCTCTTCATAGTTTAGTATCAAAAAGTGAGGCCAAAAAAGAAATAAATGTTTTTATTCCTTCATTTTTATATTATAAATTATTAATATTAAAATATAATAATATAAAAAAGAAAAACAATTTCTCTATTATGGTATATATGGTCTGAAAAGATAATGTTTAAAAAAAAGAATACACTACAGTAGGATAACATACAGAAATATTAAAATACACTTTTCATTGATATATACTTTACTTTGTTAATTAGATTGTGTGGAGTGATCAAAAAGACAAAGAGAGAGACTCTATTCTTTTTTATTATTTATTTTTTAAACATGCAGATAATAAGTAGATAAGAGAAGAGTTCCTCTCTCTCTCTCTCTCTCTATTTCTTTCTTTTCTTCTATCTTTTTCGATTAATATTACATTACAGGCTACGTGGGATCTCACCTAATATACATAGACATTTTAATTTTCTTAGAGGCCGCATATACCATAACACCATTTTCAAAAAAAACTATTTAGAATTTAAACATTATAATGCATTTTCCCTTGCGTTTATTCAATACATTCTTTATAAGTACAGAAATGTTATTAATATTTCTTTATATATATTTTCTCACGTATCAACTTGATACATTTTATGCATTAATATACGTGTTTTGAACATTATTAGAGAGATTTGAATATTAAAAAAAAAACAAAAGATCAGTGCACTACTTTAAATTTTTCTTACAATTAGATTAATAGCTAGTGCGCAACGCGCGGTGGAAGAAAAATAAATTCCCTCAGTTGATACAAGAGAATCTACAATAATTGATGAAAGGAGTAATCGTGGTAGTTTACCGCGAATTGTTAAAACAGGTACTTATAAAGAATGTGGATTTTTCAATGATATTCCGCGATCAAACTTTTTTCCATTGTATTTAAGACAACAGGGTTACATACAAACAAATGGGATCATATCCAAGTCATAAACGGTTCTTTATACACGGGAGGAGAATACGAAAGAATCTTCATTTTTAAGAGCAACCGGAGGAAAGTTACGATCGCGTTATGTTTAACAAAAATTTAGAAATTATTATTTCTAGAGAATAATAGGATTATATGAACATTACAAACAATTACAATATATATTGTACTATTTTACTTCTATAACACAATAACACAAAAATATAAAATATATTAAGAACGTAAATTATTGTGAGAGCAACAAATTTAGCTACAAAATAGAGTAATAGGAGAGTAACAAAGTGGATAAGTAGTTAATATTATCGTGAAATAAAGAAAACATACAATTGAATATTTATATATTACTGGCGCCGTTGTTGGTTTCGTCAATTGTCTTTCACATTTTGGAGCACATGATGTAATATTGCATTATACGTGTTTGATTTTATCTATTGTATTTGAAAATCAAATGTTTTCTTGGATCGATTTGTTGATAATAGTAGCTCATTAGTTTTCATTATTACTAAATTAAAGAAATTTTAATATTATATTGATAATGAAGGTATAAAATATTGAATAACAAAGAAGTCTATGCATGTTATTGATATTTTAAACAATGCAGAAAAATTGCTTTTGAATTACTTTCAAAATCTTGTCGAAATCTTGTGTGCTTGCAGATGTGTAGATCCTGATTTGAAGAATTCGATTTTTTTGCTTTTATTGCACAAAAGAAACCAACAATAGGGCAGGTTAAATTAAATACTATATTTTTGACAAGTTACAATAATACCGATACACATATTTATATTTATATGCTCTGTCTTGTGCAAATGATTCTTCTTCTATGTTGGAATTAATAGATCACTGTTGTAATTGCGTTTGTTTGCATACATTAATCAAAGATTATAGAATTGTCTACTTTATTTGCATAATTTGCACTAAAAGTAAGGAAATTCATAATATCGAGGAAGAATTATCAGCACGGTCCAGACAAAAAAAACATACACATAATCACTAGAATATTGTATAATAATGAATTGCGTAAAAAAATTGTAATATCTAAAGAAAATTGCTGAACATTTATATCACAATTTATAACTAAAGGTACTTGCTATAAATCTGTGTTGTCTTTAATTACACTCGTAATTTTGATATAATATAATTATTACTGCATTTGTTATATTTTGATAGAATAATATGGCTGATTCCGATATTAACTATTACAAAGACTTTCATTTATTTGTAACGAGATGTGTGTTCTTATTTGCAAAGATACTTGCTCAATGTCCGCAAAGATTTTGGCCATTCTTTCTCGTCGTACAAGAATCGACACATGAAAAAGAATACAATCTACTGTGACTCTCGTGTTATTTTGTTTATTATAATTATTATGCGCGATTTATATAACTTTAAAATATTTTATATAACTTTATTCTCTCTCTCTCTTTTATGAATATCTCAAAATTGCTTAGATCAGATGTAGATCAGTTTTTCATAATTATTTCATCAATCAAATAATCGCTTAATCATTTATGGAATGCCACGATATTATATTACAATATTATATTCTTAATTATTCATTGATTTATCTGACTGCAGTAATGATTGATGCAAACTTATCTGATTCAAGTACCTTTGTGAAAAATATGAGGTAACAAATGTCTGTATGATTTGTATGATTATACACTTAGTTAAATCCAATTATGCTTCACTAGTCGATATATTTTTTTTTAGAATCATAATATAATCTCTGCCATGAATGTACAATGATAGTTGCAAATATTCATATTGCTTCTGTGATCGAATCTAATTTCGGATTCATTAACAATAGATTCGGATGTTCTTCAATTGAAATGTACATTAATATCTCTTATAATTTTGAAATATTAATTAAGTAATACTTGTATTAATTATTATATATTCGCGCTTTTCATTTACTTTCAAGCATTGTTTGGAGAATCAAAATATGTATTTTAACAATTGGAATGTTAAAGAACATTAACACGCAGAATATACGTTTTATATCAAAGCAATTATATAAAAATGTCTGAATAATAATGATCCGAGAACTACACAGCAGTCATTTGCATCCTCATATTTGATCGTTAATATTTTTTTATAAAAGAGTAAAATATGATTGAGTCGCAAATTCGTAAATATTTGTTTCAAAAAGAAAGCAAACGCGTAATATTTGGCTACCTTCATATATAAAATACCATGTGTGATTTTTGCATATTATCTAACATTGGATAATTCTTTACAATAAGTAAAAGAAAGAAACGTAACAGTGTGATTTGCATAAAGAAAATAATGTGCGAGCAGTGCCATTTTTAACAGACTTATGAAAGTAATAAAGTTGCTTTCTGCGAGAAGCGAATGTGATCTGTTAATGTTTCTAATTTCTATAGCTAATTCCGCATTCTTCGGTCGTTTATGCAAAGATTGCATTTTTCGCTCGCTTTAATCAAATTCAGTTCATTTTGCATCATCGAATAGAGAATATAATTATTGATAACAATGATATACATTTTTAATTTTATTTTTAATTTCATTTTTATTTTATTTTTTTGCAACTTTGATTCAACATTGATTGAAGATTTGTAAAGTTTCCGCGCTTTCTGTAGTTTTTGATATTATGCGGAATTGGATATAGGAAATATATTCTCTTTTAAATATTTTACTATTTTTGCAATATATTACAACGGTAAACACACCGTCTTCCGGTACAATATAACATTTGATGATCAGAGGCAGCAGCGTAAAGGAAAACGCGTTTGTACATCTTGTAAGCTTGACATATTGCCTTCTCACAATTTAACTTTGTACACACGCGACATAAAAAAAGAACAGATCAATATATATGCGTAAGTAACTACTGGTTATTCAAAAGCAACAACGTACTTATATGTTAAGTGGTTACGATACTAAATATATTGTGCGGGGAGCTTTGATTGAACGAATCGTATTTATTTATATTTCACCCTTATAAATGAATAGTATAATTTGTATAATGATTAATAAAGATATTGGAATCTGTATGCTTTTGAGTTACAAACGAGTTGTAATGCGAAACTAGAATACCTTTCGTTCATGCAATGCGGAATCGTTGCTTTTAGAATAGAATGATATACCACGTTTTTAACACGCAAGCCCGAGTTAACTCGGGCAAGTGGTACTGACAGAATTGTGCAAGCCCGAGTTAACTCGGGCAAGCGGTACTGACAGAATTGTGCAAGCCCGAGTTAACCCGTGCAACGCTTTATTTTATATTACCATGAAAAAAATTATTTTTTTTGTTATTTTGTTGCAAAAAAACCGTGCGTTAAGAGGTTAATTGATTGATGCATGATTGATGAAGAATTCTCACGTAAAGAAAACAAAAAGAGAAAAGAAATTGTATTGACACTTGAGTGATTGAAATGAGGATTGCGCTCTTGAAGAAGAACTATAGAAAGCCGTGATGATAGAATGATATCAAGACTGCTGTAATTTATTATCGCATAAATATAATTCCAAAAGCCCATTATCGCAAAATTATGTTGGCACAAGAAAAAAAAACTGTTGTTTGCCATTACTTCTTAGAATTCTCTTTGCTTTGGCATGCGAGCGAAAAATTTTTCTTCACACTTTATAGGGATCGATAACTTTTTAGCAATTATTTTTATGTCGTGTAGTTTTTAAGATAACGTTTATGGCAAATAAATTGAAAAAATTATATATATTATGTCCTTATATATACAATTTAATATGTTGAAATTTTTTTTGAAATCTATAATAAGGTATATATAACCGAAAACTTCTTGCAAAACATCTCCATTCAACTGTATTTAGTCGATAAGTTATTTATACATGGAGAATGAAATTTCCACAATTACTAAAATTTCGATGCAGCAGTTGTTGTTTATAGAGTGCTTGTAACATGTGCGTTTGTTCGGAAAGTTTCGTCGTGAAAGGAGAGACAGTAGATTAGGAAACATTATTTAATTATAATTATAATTATACATCGCGGGAGGAGATGAGATAAAGATATAAAGAAAAAAATTATAATAATAATATTTTAATTTGATTTATTACAATTACAATAATACGCTAGCAAAAAAAAAAATTAAAAATCTTTACGATGACTATTATGATGATCGTGATTGCTTCTCTACGTATATATATGTACTTTATATAGAGATATTCTTGATCCTTTCCGCCTCCCCTATTCATATCCCGCACAACTTTTTGTATCGTGCGGATTTTTTGTACGTTTTTCCTTTGCAAAGTATTGTGTAATATTTTCAACTATTATCAACTATCATATATTGAAAATATGGAGATATCATAAAGATATATTTAATCGCAATTTCGAATACACATCGTGGAGCAATAGCAATTTTAACTCATTAAGTATTCGAACTTAGGATTACAATGATTGTTGAACAAAAGGTACATTCGAAAACAGCGCCCTTAATTTACATTCCGAAAATGTGTTTTACGAATCTCCACGAGAGATATGTAGATTAAGGGCGATTTCGACCAAATTCCTTATGTAATCTAATTATTTCAATTGACAGAATTGTTTACTGCAAAATTTCTAACTATATAATTTGTTGTTCCTAATCTATTTCTCTTTATCTTCGGTCGAACAATAAAAAAATTGATACGATTCTATACATGTTAATAAAATAATGCAAGATATTAGTACGTTTGATAAGATTTATCGCTGATCAAGTTAATCAGAGTTTGGTCGAAGTGGTTTTAGAAGGAATCGATAAGATTTTGCGAAATCAAATTCCTTTGATTTTATAGAATAAATATCTATCGGTTTTTCTCTCGATTTACCTGTTTCTTGTGCGAGATTTTGATCTTTGCTGCACATTGTTCAAGCTTCAAAGTCCATTCGCCGTATTTTCTGGATTAAAGAAATTACGATGAATCGCGGAGTGCAAGATTTATTTTGTTACCTCATTGAGAATGTTTGTCTCTCTCGCTCGCTCTCTCTCTCTCTCTCTCTCTCTCTCTCTCTCTCTCTCTCTCTCTCTCTCTCTCTCTCTCTCTCTCTCCCCCCCCCTCTCTCTCTCTCTCTCTCTCTCCCTCCCTCTCTCTCTCTCTCTCTCTCTCTCTCTCTCCCCCTCCCTCCCTCTCTCTCTCCCTCCCTCCCTCCCTCCCTCCCTCCCCCTCACCCCCCTTCCTCCCCCTCTCCCCCTCCCCCCTCTCTCTCTCTCTCTCTCTCTCTCTCTCTCTCTGTAGCAAATTCTAATGAATACCAGTACAAATCTACAACCTGAATAAGAATTAATGAGCGATATATCACTCGGATAGACAGAAAGAAAATATAATATCGCGACAACATATTTTTGGCAATACAGATTTAAAAGATACCGAGTAGCATGTAGTAGTTAGAGGACTAATAAAATAAATTTTGTTCGACTATTTTTTTGATGACTGAAAGTTTATATACTAAAAAAGAAATAATGATAAAAATAATTATATATATGTAATTCATAGGACGAATGTTCGTTATTGCTTCTTATGCTATTACTATATAAATTGTGTATTATAAAAATAAATATTTAAAATCAATAAAATGGAATCAACTTTATTTTGTGTGTATAATGCGGAGTTATTATATGCTCTATTTTATATCTGAAGAAAAACAACTTTGCGCGCGCGCGCAATGCGCGTTTAATGATCGTTTAACTGAAATAAGTGACATATCGGACACACATATGTTAGAATAAAAAATACGCTAATGTGAAACAGAAACACAATTCTTTGAAGATTGATGTTCCAATTGTGTTCGTTTCGCCGTCGCACGAACGCTTCGACGAATGTATTAATACATTAATTACGATCATTGTACTCATTACATGCGTCTAATTGCAATATATGATATTATGAGGAATGTAATTATTGCATATTGTATTAAATTGCAAAATATTGCGCAACAATCTTTTCTCAGTGAATTTTAAGAGGAAGCATACACACATTTAGAGAGTTGCTGAACAAATGACGTCTCTTTAAGAAAATTTTTCTCGGAAATTATAAATTTTATTAAAAGTTGCGACTTTTTATTTTTTATTTTTTAATACACACATGTAATGTATATAAACTACGTACAGTAAAAATTTCAGAAAATATCTTAAGAAATAGACTACGTTTACACGTCACCCTTAATCGGATTTAATAACATCGGTAGTTCTAAAGCTGGCCAATCACAGACTACGTTTACACGTTATCCTTAATCGGGTTTAATCATGGATGTAATAAATACCTTTTACATCCATGGGTTTAATTAAATCGGTAGTTATAAAACTGGCCAATCACAGCTATTCCCCTGAAGAATGGAATGATTGTGATTGGCCAACCTTAGAACTACCGATATTATTACCCAGTAAACGCTAGATATTCCTGAAATATTCCGTTCGTATTCCAAAAGTTCCGTATATACCGGAATAGTAGAGGAATGTTCACAGAATATTCAAATAATCGTGAAATATTCAGAATATTCTATGAACACTACTTGTATGTGCAATAAGAAATATTCAGTGTACATTTTGATATATGTATGGAACATACACGAAATATTCCATGGAATATTATTGGATCAATCTTATCGGACATTGGTGAAAACCAACGTGCGCATGCATCTCGTTACCCTGCGAGCGCAGCGGCTACTTGGTTGACTTTTGCGTTCATGTATACGTAAGCTCGTATTGCGCGTTACACATCGTGCATTGCATTTTTATATTCGAGTCAGTGTTGCATCATGCGGTATTCATTTTAATTATTTGCGTTTCGTACCCAGTGTCGGGGTCGTATACAATTAAGAAGAAGAAGAAGAGTCTTAACTACAAGGCGAGACGGATGTCTCGTGGCATCTTTTGTGTACTGCACACAGCTATTACGTTGCCATTACGCATTACTTCCCAGTAAACGCTAGATATTCCTGAAATATTCCGTTCGTATTCCAAAAGTTCCGTATATACCGGAATAGTAGAGGAATGTTCACAGAACATTCAAATAATCGTGAAATATTCAGAATATTCTATGAACACTAGTTGTATGTGCAATAAGGAATATTCAGTGCATATTTTGGCATATGTATGGAACATACACGAAATATTCCATGGAATATTATTGGATCAATCTTATCGGACATTGGTGAAAACCAACGTGCGCATGCATCTCGTTACCCTGCGAGCGCAGCGGCTACTTGGTTGACTTTTGCGTTCATGTATACGTAAGCCCGTATTGCGCGTTACACATCGTGCATTGCATTTTTATATTCGAGTCAGTGTTGCATCATGCGGTATTCATTTTAATTATTTGCGTTTCGTACCCAGTGTCGGGGTCGTATACAATTAAGAAGAAGAAGAAGAGTCTTAACTACAAGGCGAGACGGATGTCTCGTGGCATCTTTTGTGTACTGCACACAGCTATTACGTTGCCATTACGCATTACTTTTGTCTGTATTAAAATATATCTTTAAATGAATGAACAATATTCATAAATTAATTCCATCTAAATAATTTATAAAACCGTTTTTTTAAAACAATCTTTACTATATAATATATATCATTCTGAATATATGGTGGAATATACGTAGGATATACTCCGAATGTTTTTCAAGTATGTCCTGAGAATATTTCTGGAACATTCAAAATATGGATTAAAAAATGGGATATTTCGCGCTTATCTGAATATTCCTTGTACATTCTGTGAATATTCCGGAATGTTTTGGAATATTCTTGGGATGTTAATTTTGGGTCTTAGGAACATTTTATGAATATTCTAGGAATATCTAGCGTTTACTGGGTAAACCCGATTAAAGGTGACGTGTAATAGGGATCAATGTCATTCCATTCTTCAGAGGAATAGCTGTGATTGGCCAGTTTTATAATTATCGATGTTATTAAACCCGATTAAGGGTGACGTGTAAACGTAGTCTATGAGACATGTATATACATATATATAGATATGTATAGACATGTATATACATATATATAGATATATATAGATATGTACATACATATACACTGCTGACTATTGAAATTGCAATACTATATGCATATATACATATATATATATATATATATATATATATATATATACATATTTATACACACACATTGCAACACTATATGCATATATACATTTATACGCGCACACCATAGATATAGAGATGGAGCACGTCATTGCGGGAGGGATTCCACTGCGGGAGGGGGACGAGGTAAATCCGCCATTTGTAATTGCCGGTTTTTGATTGGCTACGTTTAAGCGCATGCTCAGTATTTGTTGTTGCCGAAACAGCTGTAGTGTTTGGTTGTTTGGTTATTGTCTTGTCAGTCTAGTCTAGAAAGAGAAAAATCTAAATAAAATTGCGATTTTTACTATTTTAAATAAAAATAAGTGGATGTGTTGTGCCTACGTGCAATCATCGAACAGATGGAAAATTCAAATTAAGAAACATTACTTTCCACAGGTAACAATTTTATTTAAATCATATAGGTTAAGATATATTTTTGTACCTTAGAACCAACAAGGATTAAGTCCATAGGTTTGTCAAAGAACTTAATCCCTGTTGTTTTAGAAGTACAAATATAAATAAAAAAATTTATTGTAATAAAGTAAAATATATACATGAAAAAACTTTTCATGTTACAAATTTAATATTAAGATAATGATTTCTTCGTTAGATTTCCAAAGGATCCCAAAATACGAACTTTGTGGATAAATAGTTTGAATCTGGATGTATCCAAAGTTTCGCTTCACACATTTATCTGTTCAAAACATTTCAAAAAAGAAGACATTGATACATCATCTCTTGCAAATGTCAGGATTAGACCTAATGCATTGCCAATTGTAATAAATAAACTTACACTAATAATACTTTTGTTTACATATAGAAGTTAATAATTTGTATTAATATATTTTAGGAACACGTGAACAATGAAATTGTTACTTCTTCAGATTTTCAAAAAGAGAGTGACGCAAAAATGGTAAAAGAAATAACTAATGTTGATGAAATTACTATGACACATGTAAGAAATGAAACAAATCCAACATGTAAGTATTAATATATTATAGACTTATTTTCTATTGTATTGTATTGATAAAAAAAGTTTAATTAATCGTAAATTTCTGTAGCTTTAGAAGTAAATCTACCACTTACACAAGAAAAGGAAACCATGGTAGATTTTGAGTTTATTCAACCACTTACACAAGAAAAGGAAACCATGGTAGATTTTGAGTTTATTTATAATTCACCTGAAAAAACTAGACTACGAAATCGAATAAAATATCTGACTCACGAATATCAGACCAAGATACGGAAGTTACATCAATCTCTACGCCGTAAATCCAATTATATTGAGACATTGACTAGTGCATAGGATGAATTGAAGAAGGAACGCTTATTGAACGATAAACAAGTTGAAATTCTGCAAAATCTTGGTGAGCCAGTAACTCAAATTATCAAACGTCAGTTAAATCGCAAATTAAATTTGTCTGTACGTAGACAATTGTTATAAATGTGAGATCGTCATTAGACAAGCTTTTCACATTGGTTGCGGCACTAAAGTCAATAAAAAATACACTGGTCAATATTTAAGTAATATTGTTTTAAGAAATATAAATGTAAATATTTTATTTAAGAATCTTGAGGAACATACAAATGAACAGCTCGCACTTGAAACACATGTAATATACTTAATAAAAGCAATTATTCAAAGATATATTAAAATTCGTTTACATTATATCGCTTTGCAACAAGTTGATAAATCTGTAAGTGAACGTCATTTTTTAAATAAATTGACTCTGTTTAAAGGACAATAGAAAATAGCTATGTGTATAATATATGTTTAAATATATAAATGTTTTTAATATTTTTTTGAGAATACATGTTAGTAATGTTAAGTTTATATATGTAAGTTTGCAGAGACATTAATTTTGTTATAAAAAGATTTTAATGAATATTGTTTGCAAAAGTTTGTACAATATTGGACTACACAATATTAAAATAAATAACATTTATATGTATGTAATTTAATTAAAAATTATTATTAATTAAAAATTATAATCTTCATTTTCTCAATTTCACATTGCCTAATACTGAGCATGCGCTTAAACGTAGCCAATCAAAAACCGGCAATTACAAATGGCGGATTTACCTCGTCCTCCTCCCGCAGTGGACTCATCCCCCCTCATCTAATGTTAGATAGTTTATGCTCCATCTCTATATCTATGGCGCACACATACACACACATACACAGGACTAAAATTGTAGACTTATAAATATATATAGATGGAGCCTCTCTTCTACGGGAGAAAGCTAATCTTAAGAGTAAGAAAAATACTAATTCGACTAAGTTTCTCTTTCCTATTCTAGAAACTATTATATTTGTCATACAATAAGCCTGTCAGATTAGGTAAGTAACAACAAAATGATATAATAAGTGATTTAATTAAATACAGAGGGTGTCCCAAAAGGTATAGTCATAAATTTAAGAGCTTGTTAATTATGTTTTTGTGAGAAGAAAATGTCAATAAACTTATGTTTGATTATTATCAACTGTTACTGAGTTATCGATCAATTCATTAATTTTTTTAGACACAAATTTTCAAAATTAACATTAAATTAACAAGTTTAAAATGCAATAAACATTAAAGTAATTGTTCAAAATGATTTCCTTGTTCCCGTATACACATTTTACAACGGCGAATCATGGAATTCCTAACATTGATCTATAACTTAATTGATCCATAACTCAGTAACAGTTGATGATCAAATATAAGTTTATTGACATTTTTGACTCACAAAAACATTATTAACAAGTCCTTAAATTATGACTATTAATGACCTTTTGGGACACCCTGTACATAGATTAATTTTCTAATAAGCGTTTCGCATTTTGTTTAGTAGAAACTCAAATTTCATTTAGCAGAATTTCAAACCCCATTTAGTAGGAATTCAAATTCACTTAGCGGAGACTCGAACCCTGCTTAGCTATAAGACTCGAATCTTGCTTAGCTGAGTTTCGGCTAAGTAGGATTTGAATATCTGCTAACCAAGATTTGAGTCTTTCCTAATTGTAAGCAGAGTTTTTGTCTCGATTGCATGAGAGTTTTGCAAAAACTTAAATTTGTTGTAACAGCTTTGCAACAACTTTTTTTCAAGAATTTATTATTTCAATCCTTGAGAAAAATTGGTGATTGTGATAATCTAATAATACGAGGGTCATACCGAAAGTAATGCAAACAACTTTTTTATAAGTTAAAAGCAACAATTTTTTTATAAATTAAAAATTTTTATTATTCAAAAAACAAGTATAACATCTGAGAGAATCCTCATACTTTGATCTATTTTTCTACGTAATCTTCATTTCTTTCGACACATTTTTCCCATCGTTCTGGCAGTTTAAAGATGTCTTTGCGGAAGAACTCCGTTCCAGCCACCCAAAGCTTGCACAAAAAAGTTTTTCTCATATTTTATGTCTCACTTATTTTTAATTCCATGTCCTTCATGTGTTTCCATGTGTCTTTTGAAATTATAACTCTTGTCTGTGCAATAATTATAATAATTGTAAGTAAGTTTCTGAAAAGGAGAGAAAATAAATTATTAAAAATTTATTTTTAATTATTAGGAAAAATATATATGTATTATTTTTATTTATTACCTTACATACCTTTTTTCTGGGTGCTCTATATTATCTTTTTTCATAGTTCGATTTTTATTTAAATTAATTTTTTGTTCCAGCTTTTCGCTTATATTTTTCGAATTCTCTAGCTTTTTTGCTGTGATTTCAATTTTTCTGCTTTTGGAGCAAGATCTAGACAGAAAACAATCGGTTAACATGAAAAAAATTGAATTGTTGATTCAGCAAAGATAGCTTGCTACATAAATTTAGTATTTATAACTAAGTAGATTTGTTGGTGCACCAGGAAGTTATATATGAAAGCAATTGTTAGCATGCTCATAGAATAAACTCATTGTCAGTTTTGTTATCAAGTTTAATTTAATGGTAGCAAATTACTTAGTATAGTAAACTAATAGTATAGGGAACTAATATGAGTTTGAGAAAAACGATTCAATATTTTTAATAAAAAAATTATGATTATAAATGATGCTACAGTTATATTAAAATTAAACAGTTGTTGAAAAAACATCTATATACAGGGTGTTTCAGAACTCCCGCATATGGGAGTTAATGGGAGATTCCTGAGGTTATTTGGACGATTTTTCCTCAACGAAAATGTCGAGGGAGGTCATCATTTTTTGCAAGCTCCCAATTTTTGCCATCATATATCTTTGTAACTAAGCCTTAAATTAAAAGTAGACAATTTTTTCCAGTGATATGTTGAAACATTCACTAATCTTTTTTACCAATCGCGCTAGTAGCAGAGCCGCACAGAGTTCTAGTCTAGGTATCGTTTGTATTTTAAGCGGAGCTACTCTTGTTTTTGCGCACAATAAATGAACAGTAATATTTCCCTTGTCGTCTAATGACCGTATATAGATACATGCGCCGTATACGTTTAGTGATGCGTCTGCAAATCCATGTAATTGTAATTCCTTGTAATTCTTGCAAACTATTCTTCGAGGTATTTTTATCTGTTTTAAGTCGCTTAACTGCCTGCGAAAAGAAATCCACTTAGTATGTAAATCATGTTGAAGAGATTCGTCCCATGTCAACTTGTGTAGCCATAGTTCTTGTAGTTAAATTTTTGCTACGATAATATATGGACCCAAAAGACCTAATGGATCAAATATCTGAGTCGTTTCAGACAGTATTCTTCTTTTCGTTGCCTTTAATTCCGGTAAATTCTTTAGAGCATATACTAATGCATCATGATGCGCTTGCCACATTAAACCAAGGGTTTTGGTTTGGCTACCGTTTTCAAAGTCAACGCAATTTGGAATTTGATCTTCTGTGGGAATATCCTTAAGTATTACAGGTTCATTCGAAATCCATTTACAAAGTCTAAATCCTGCGGACATTAAAATGCGTGATAATTTATGTATTACATCAATTGCTTCTTCTTTGGAATTAGTTCCCGTTAAAAGGTCATCTACATAAAAATCCTTGCAAATAATTCTTGCTATTTCTGGGAATTGTTGTTCGTTTTCGTTTGCTACTTCTACAAGACATCTAGTAGCCAGATATGGCGCTGATGCGGTACCATAGGTAAGTGTATTTAATTCAAATATCTTTATCGTGTCCTCTTTATTTGTAGCCATATTCTTTGAAGGGAGCGTTGGTTGGGTGCTATGAGTACCTGTCTGTAGATCTTTTCTATATCTGCCGATATCACGTATATACATGTATGTGTTCTAAATCTCACAAGTATTGCGAACAAATCTTTTTGTAGTGTAGGACCCACCATTTGTATATCATTCAGTGCAACATCATTATCTGTCGCTGCCGATGCATCAAAAACTACATGGATTTTCGTAATTATGCTTTCACTTCGCAATACACAATGATGTGGGAGATAACAGGCAATCTCGTTTGTTTGACTATTTTTTATCTCCTTCATGTAATCTAACTCTTTATATTCTTGCAGGAAAGAGTCATATTGCTTCTTGATTATGGGAGTTTTGTCTAGCCTCCTCTCAAGATTAATTAAACGTTGAAGTGCCTTATGATAAGACTCACCTAATATACTTGGGTTTTTCCTTAAGGGAATTCTAACGATGAATCTACCGCTTGCGTCACGTGTATGTGTTTGAACAAAATGTGCTTCACATTCCCTTTCTTTTTGCGAGAGTATTTTCTGATCAAAACATTCCTCAATTTCCCAAAATTTAACTAATTGATCGCTTATATCAATGCATTTGCTTAAATTGCAACGTACTGAGTTCATCGATGGGTTTTCCAAAGGTCCTGCTGCTATCCATCCTAACTTCGTCTTTTGCATCGTAAGATGTCCTTTGTTTACCTTAATCTGTTCTATGCAAAGCAGATTCCAAAAACAGTGCTCCTAGAAAAATGTCTATCTTAGATGGTGTGCAAAATGAAGGATCTGCTAGCTTGAGAAGGTATCTGAAGACTTTGCTTATCTATTTTATAGTTCGGTAGAAGCCCAGTTATTTCTGAAATAAGACATAACAAGGAAAATTCATAATTGTTGTGATGTGCTGCGACCTTAATGTTGCATCTGTGTTTTATCTGACACAACACGTTATTTATATTTACTTCTAGATTAATATGTACTTCAGATTTTTCGAGCTGTAATTTTTCACTAAAACTATTAGGAATAAGACTAGATTGTGATCCAGGATCGAGTATTGCACGTGCCTTGTGTGGCCTACCCTGTTTATCTTTAACTAACACCAATGCTGTTGATAGAAGAACGTGACTATTATTAGTTTGATTGTGTGAACACAGGACCGCTGCTATTGTCCTCGTTGCCTGTGACTTGCGATGATGTAGGCTTGTCAAAATGTATCAATGTATTATGTTTACCAGAGCACTGCTTGCACGAACCAGCCTTACATTCCTTGATGAAATGCCCTGTTTTCATGCAGTTAAGACACAATTTAGCATTTTTTAAATGTTCTACTTTTTTGTGCGGTGTAAACTCTAAAAATTTAGAACATTGTTATATGCGATGCGACTCCTTGCAAACTGTGCAGCCTTGTTTTTGCACCAAAAACGATTTAGATTTGGTACGTTCTATCCGTTTGGAGTTGTGCGTTCCTTTGTTATTCAACTCTAATGTTTCCAATAGATTTGCTCGTTGGTTAAGAAAATCCTTGAATTTTTCCAACATCGAAAGTTCGTTTTCGGCACACTGCCTTTCCCATTCTCTAGCTGTAATATTATCTATCTTGCCTGAAATTAGATAAATTAGTAAAGCATCCCAATGCTCCGTCGACTGACCTAATGCATTCAACGCCCTTAAGGTCGATTCAGACATATCCGTGCCGTATCCGTTCCGTATCCGTACTCATCAGTGCAAAGTATTCACATACTTCAGTTCTGTATCCGTCGATTTTCGTTCAGTACGTCTTAGAAAGTCAAGAAAGAAAAGCGAATTTTTCAATCAAAGAACTTACAGTAATTGCACTAATTTTAGATGAAGAAGAAACCGTTTTACGCAAAAAAGAAAGCGTAAGTGAATGAAGATTGAATAATAACGAAAGTCACACGCTGTCTTAATGCCTGATAAAATGAGAATAATTAGCGGCAGCGATAATGAGCGAAATTTAACTGCGCTTGCAGTTGTTTTGAACAAAATGTGTAGCTAAACTGCTTCAAATCTTTGAACACTTGGAGGATTTTCTCCTCTAGTGCCGTCCGTTCAGTGAAAATATCGGCACAGATACTACGCACTGACACTGATACGGACGGCTAGATACTGATACGGACACTGAAATGTAAGAATACTCTAATATAAAATTATGGAGACGTTATTTTCATCAGTGCACGGACGTGACGGAACGGATACGTCACGGATACGGCACGGATATGTCTGAATCGACCTTTATGTGTTTATTGAGTGTGTCTATAATATCGCGGATCCGTGTGAATGATTCTTCTTGCATGTGACTAATACTAAAAATTGCCTTAATGTGATTGTGAGTTAACAAAGTGTTAAAAAAACTTTTATTATCAAAGTTGTAGTGTATGCGTGTAACGAGTGTGTGAGTCGATATATATACCAAGTATGGAAATAATGTGTGAGTGCGTATGGTAAGCGAACCTAGCGAGTAGGAGGGGAAGACCCCGAGATGTACACAGTCAGAAGTAAACCCGAGCTTGAGCAATCGACGTCTTCCTTTATTCTTCTTCCACTCGAATACACCACAAAAAGCGACTACAAATTGCTTCCCATGCTACAGTGTAATTTATGGCTGACAATTCTAATGACTTAATGATCTGAGCTGCATTGCCTTCCAACGAAGCCTTTAGATAGTGAAAATTCTGTATCGGGTCTATCGTTTCATTGTTATGTATGAGCGACTCAAATGTGTCTCTAAACCCAAGCCATTCCGCTATATCTCCCTTGAATTTTGGCAACTCAATTGTGGGTAACCTCATGCTTGGCGTTTTGAAAATAATATTCTGATTCGCTTGCCTGGTTATATTGGCATAATTCGAAATATTATTTTGCTCTTGTACGAACGGCATCCCTAATCGCGGCACCGTAAGTCGAAGTTTGCTGCACCAAGAGGCTCCCGCATTGACATCTTTGAAGATGGCAGAACCATATCGGCAGAATCAAATCGGACCTATTGGAATATTTAGTACTTATTTTGTACTAATTTGTACCACTAATAATAATTTTGTACTCCGTGCCATTTCGAAAAAACCGTGGCGCTGCTAGCTTTCTGTTAAGCTGGCAGGACCAAACCAAAACAAAACGAAAAGAAAAAAACAAGACCAGAAATCGAAAGGGCTGAATTTGTACTAATTTGTACCACTCAAAAAAACTTAATATATTCATCCCTTCTGCTTCAAACAACCCCCAATTAAACTCAGCCTTATCAGTCTCAAGAGTAAAGTACCTTTCGCCACGAGCAGAATCAATCACTACTTGTACACTAAACGCGGCATAATTTGTACCATCAAAATAAATTTCAGACTTTGTATCCTCGCCGTTCCTTCGGAAACTACCCTTGTCTCTTATCGGTCTCAAGAGTAAAGTACAAAATCTGAAATTTTATATTTTGATGGTACAAATTATGTCGCGTTCAGTGTACAAGTAGCGATTGATTCTGCTCGTGGCGGAAGGTACTTTACTTTTGAGACTGATAAGGCTAAGTTTAATTGGGGGTTGTTTGAAGCAGAAGGAATAAATATATCAAGTTTTTTTGAGTGGTAAAAATGAGTACAAATTCAGCCCTTTCGATTTCTGGTCTTGTTTTTTTTATCGTTTTGTTTTGGTTTGGTCCTGCCAGCTTAGGGTGTCTTCCGAAATGCGCTAAAAGTACTGACAGTACTGTTTTCGTGTTCCGAAATTGTTTTCAGCATGCTGCAAGAGAATAATAATTACTATCTTTTAACGAAACTTGACCCTAGGGAATTGCTGACTTCCGGCTGATTCTGCACATAGTCTCGAGGTAGTGCAAGTTCAGTAATGTGTATGGCGGCTGATCGTTTTGTAAAAAAGTGAAAAGTAATTTCACAATGTCGTTAAAAAAGTATTCCATATTAGATGCAAAAACTAATAATAATTATGAAGTATTCTTAAATCAAAATGATTACGAGAAGGCATTAACAGGTAAGTAATAATTATTGAAGAAAATTTTTATTAAAATAAAGCAATAAGAATCTTTAAATAAGTTATAAATTTATAATTTTAATAATATATTTCTGATATTTTATAGATAAAAACTTTGTTTTTCAAATATTACAAAACATAAAAAAAAGTGGAATAAGTACAAAGAAAGTAGATGAAATCGAAGAGGTTATGTCTGAATCTGAAGAAAATAAAGAAAATAATACAAATAAAACGTTTGAAGGAGAAAGTTCTGAAACAGGTATTTATATTAATAAAAACAATTTGTTATATTTATACATTACATAAGGTAATCACCAATAATAATTGTTAATATTGAATTATTAGTTATTTGGTCAAAAAGTGCAACGCTCCTATTCTTGACCTTATATCAAGAATATGCACCAGAAATAGAAAATGGCAAATGCAATCAAAAAACTGTTTTCCAAAAAATCTCAAAAATTAACAGAAAACGAATTTGTTGTTTCTCCAAAACAATGTATGACAAAATTAACAACAATGAAAAGAATGTACAAAAAAATAAAGGACCATAATTCTAAGTCTGGTAATGATCGCCAATAGTGGTCATATTATGAAGTAAGTATTAATATTTTATCTTCTGTGGTAACATTAAAAACAAAATTATTACTTTAATTACTTTAAATATTTTTATAGCAAATGGAAGAGATATTTGGTAAAAAACCATGGGTGAAACCACTATGTACGCTATCGTCAAGTAGTGAAAACAATGTAGATGATGAAAAAGCCACGATTGTTGACATTGTTGATGAGCCTTGTAAGTTTTCATGAAATAAAAAAATCAACGCGCGCACACACACACGCACACACACACACACACACACACACGCGCGCGCGCGTGTATATATATATGTATATATATATATTAAAATGAAAAGCAAATATATATCTTGTTTTCAGCTGCAAAAAAGGCAAAATTATCAAATGTTGTTGAAAAACATTTGGAAAAATTAATAGAAATAAAAGAAAAAGCAAGACAGGATAAAGAAAGTCAACATGAATCAGCAATGAATCGCCTAGATGCACTAAATGAAATGCTACATAAGCTTATCGAGAAAGAAACTAAAAAGTAAATATTTATTACATACATTACAACATAATTACACACACTAACACACAACACACACACACATGATTTTAAACGTGCAATGAATGAAAGCAATGCAATGAAACAAACGGTTCAAACATTTAGTATTTTTATTAATTTAAGAATTTTTAATTTAAGAATTTTTTTGTGATCGATAGGCTAATATTTTAGTTTTATTTGTTTGTTTTTTTTTAATTATTAAAAGGTGCTGTTATGCAAAGAAGTATATTTTCTGTTATGTTTTTTTTTCAATATAATAAGTGTTACTATATGTGCTAATGTAGCACCAGTGAGATTATTAAGATAATTATTTTTCCATAATATTTTATACAAAAAGTCTTTTGTTTTTTTCTTTTATTTTGTATTAGATCTTCCGCTACTAAGAGGATTTTAATTATTCCTCAATATGCAAGATTTTTAATTAAGTTTAGAAAGATAAGCTATATTATTTAAAAAATTTGAATTAATTATGATGTTAAAGCAGAGTACAAATTTGAATATCATTTATTTTAGTTAAAAAGAAATATTCAGAATTTATATTATAATAGAAATAGGATGTTTACCAAAGTCAGTGTACACGATTATGTACACTTTAAAATAAAGTGTTTTAATAAAACATATCCCACTCGACATGTAATATTTCTGAAACATTGCTGCAATATTCCATTTGAAATATTACACCTTTCAGCAATATTACAGAAATATTTCACGACCGTTTCTGCAACATTTCTGCAATGTTTCAATGTCCGCAATCATTTCAAATGCAACCTTGCTGAAAGATTTCAGCAATATTTCGGTAATATTACTGCAATATAATAGACATATTTTGAAATAAATATATCTCAGAAATATGTCTAATACATTAACATTGATTATATTAATAGAAGTCGTTTACCAGAGAATTACATTATCATAAAAATGCGTGTAAAAATATATCTTTAATCTCTTAATATTAGCCGCTCTTTGCAAGCTTTATATAATTCTCATGAATAAAACTTAAATACGAGATAGATAGCACATCGCACGTCGCATAGCGGTAAACGAACGAACTAGCGACTGAATACTATTTTTTTGTAATGTTTCTGAAATATTTCAGATGCAAAGTTACAATTGAAATGTTAATGAAATATTTCTGTACCATTTCCGAACATTACAATATTTCAGGAATATTACATGCCGAGTGGGATAATAAAAATAATACTTTTAATATAAATGCAAATTTATTTATAATAAAACATTGCATATGCCTTATATGTATAACTATTGTTTATTACAAATTAATTATAAAATAAACACGAAATTATTATAATCTTAGACGAAGAGCATCTTTTATTCTTTCACGTTTTTCTTTTTCTTCTATGTGTAATAATCTATTTACATCTACATTTTCTGTAATATTTTCTGTTACATCTTCCACTAATAAAGGGATTTCAATCATATCATTCTTCAATATACAAATGTTATGTAAGACACAACATGCCATAATATATTTGGGAATTAAATCAGTTCTTTTCATCGGTAATTTGTCAAGTAAGATTCTAAATCGAACTTTTAAAAGACCAATACAACGTTCTACAACCATTCTTGTAGAAGATAAACAATAATTATAGTTTTTGTTTCTTACTGTTAATTGACCATTATCTTTATATGGTACAAGCAAAGTTTTTGAAATAGTATAAGCAGCATCGCCAATTAAGTGAGTATCATTTGGAAATTTTGTAGGATCATTGCAAAAATCTTGTAATCCTGATACATTAAATACTCTTTGATCATGTACAGAACCAGGATAGCCTACGTAACAATGAATTAATTCCATCTTATGATTACACACCACCTGCAAATTAAATTTTAATTAAATATAACAAAATTATTTAAGGCTCCTGGATACTCGATTGCAAAGTCCACTAAATTCGTGCGACAGCGTCACACCTGGCAAAATTATGAACTAAAAGGCGTAGAAATGACACTCCACAAGCTAAATTATTCTTGCGAAATACAGCGTCATTTTTCGCTTTAGTGCAGTGTTTTCATGTTTAAATTAATTGTCGTGGTAAAATATACTGAAGACTCCCATTTTGTTATAATTTAATATGTGAAAGCAAATATTTGTCTCAATTCGACACCTGTCAAACAGCAGTTTTTCGTCCTCGATTAGGCTCAATTCAATTCGACATATATGTGTTATTTATTGATTACCCAAACAAAAGGAGAGTTTTCGGTATATTTTACAAGTCTGATCTATCGATTGCAAACGCTATTTTATTGAAAAACATTTTTATCTTAACGTATTTCGCAAGAATTTTCATGGTATATTTTCTCGCTTCTGACGTCACAATCCAAGATGGTTGCAGTGAGTATCCAGGAGCCTTAAGTTATATTAAATGTTACATTATTTGAGTTATATAGATGATACAATTATCATATACATTATACCTGTAATTGAATGGAATGATATCCTTTCCGGTTAATATAGCTTTCTTGATTTTCTTTTGGGGCTGCTATTTTTATGTGCGTCCCATCTATCGCACCAATAACTCCTGGAAATCCTTTCTTTTTTTCAAAAATTCTTGCTGATTCCATTGCTTCCTCTTCTGTTGGTCATTTAATATATTGCATTCTAAGCTTAAGAAGAGCACATACAACTCTTTTTACTGCTCTCCAAGCAGTTGCATTGCCAACATCAAAACGGTCATATATAGATCTGAAAAAAATAATTACAAATAATAAGCAACAATTTTAATCATATAATATTATAATATTAATAAAACTATACTCGTATTAATATTTAATTGAGATTATACTTTACCGATAAGAATCTGGTGTTGCAAGTGTCCATATCGTAATTAATAAATGTTTTTCCGGATCAATGGTATTCGCCCTGGCCTGCTTTGAGCATAAATATTTTCTTTCTTTTCTAAATGTGGTTTTATTAGATTCAATAGAAAATTAAATGTGTCTCTTGACATTCTGTACAGAGAAAAGTTTATTTTTATATTTTTAATTCTTTTTTAATTATATAATAATAATAAAATCAATAACTTCAATCATTAATTATTTTAATAATTACCTTACCTAAAGTGTTCTTTAAATCCTTCATTTGAAAGAAAAACTACGACATTTTCAAGATAATTTTTTACACGTGGTCTTAATATCATCGGCCCTCGTTCTGTCATCACTTTAATAATATTTAAAATGTCTTCTTCATCATCCGAAGATGATGAACTTTCATAATAATTTTTTATAAAATTTTGTATACTGGATACAATTATTAATTTTTCCATTTTTTATTAGCACTCTTTATTCTTTCTATACATATATCGCTCTGACCACTTTATACATGTCTCTTTATAATACTGAAAATGGGTTCCGATTTCAGTGCTGCCACAGTCCTACTGACAATTTTGGAAGAACTGAAATACGGTGATTTCAGCAACAGTACTGTCAGTACTTTCAGCGCATTTCGGAAGACACCCTTAATAGGAAGCAAGCAGCGCCACGGTTTTTTTTGAAATAGCACAGAGTACAAAATTATTTTTATTGGTACAAATTAGTACAAAATAATTATTAAATATTCCAATAGATTCGATTTAATTTTTCGTTTTAATTCGATCGTGCTTGTGTAATACCCAACAGTTTGTACCATCAAAATGTAAAATTTCAGATTTTGTATCCTCACCGTTTCTTCCTACCACCCATACAGCACCGAAAGATTGCAGAAACATTGCGTAGATCTAACATTGAAACATTGTAATATTGCATGGGAATTGCGAATTGTTTCTGCAATATTACTGCAAGATTGCAGCAACGGCTGGATGGCCGCTTTTTGTAATATTGCAATGAAACATTATAGCAACATTGCAATGTAATGTATTTGAAAAAATGCAACGTTACTGCAACCATATAGTAATATTACTTTTTTTTATTTTACTGGCAAAAATTTCGCTTTTGTGATCTTCTTTAAATATATTTAAGTATAAATTAATATACAAACATCGATTGGAATTAATTATATCTTTATTTGACATAAAATGTAAACGGGATAAATAATTTGGACGACCAATACTGGCTAGGATATCATTTAATGTAACACGACGTTTCGACCATGGGTTTCGGTCCTTTTCAAGTGTACTATAAAAATTACAAAGATTCAAATATGTTACAATTATACAAAAGTTAAATTCGATCTATAGTAATGCGCAACTAAATATGGAAGAGAAGTTAAATAATTGTTAGAATTTTTATCTTACGTTTAAAATTAGTGCTGTGCGAATGTCACATCTTGTCAATAGTAAGGTAGCCAACTAACTGGGAAGGGGACTAAACAACCTTTAATATATTGTCATAAACATTGTTTAGATTTTCTGTATCTTTTTGTAGGTTAATTGTGTTTTTAGTTTTTTTGATAAAAAACATTTCGGCTATTTCTCTCTTCTTTGTATGTTTCTCGCTATGTAATATCATCGGTTTAGCCCAGTCAAAATCATGATTAAAATCTAATTTATGTTTACTGATAACTGAATGATTAGACGCATGCAATTTAATATTATTAAAATGTTCTTTTACACGAGTATTTAAATATCTTTTTGTTTGGCCAATGTATGACTTAGTACAATTTTGGCAGTTTATTTTATATACTAAATTAGTTCTAACCTCGTTATTCAATCTGTCTTTGCCACGTTTAATTAAAGAATCCAATTTTTTTGGTATTGTATAGACGACATTAAAACCCAAATCATTAAGCGATCGACTAATGCCTTCACTAACATCTTCGACATAAGGTAAAGAAATAATAGAATCGATGTCAAATCGAATTATATAAATAGAACCGAGTTATTATTAAGCGATCAAAATACGTATAAGAAATTACATAAGGATCCAACTAAACGCTTAACTAATAAGATACATTCTTTAGTGAAATCTTGGCGTGATAACAGCCTGATCGATGAAAATTTGTACAGATATCTGAATGTTACAAATGGGAACTTACCACGCTGTTACGGGCTGCCAAAGATTCATAAAACTGGTTTCCCTCTACGTATTATTGTATCGTCACTCGGTAGTCCGTTATACAATGTTGCGCGTTACTTTTACGGTATTTTGCATGCTTCTGTTACAAAACCTCTGTCTTACATCAAAGATGGATGGTCCTTTGCTAATACGATCAAAAACACAGCTATCAATGATGATGAATTACTAATTTCATTAGACGTCACGTCATTATTTACCAACATTCCTAAAGATCTAGCATTGAAGGCAATTATGAAACGATGGTGTGATATTAGCAAGAACACAAGTTTCAATGAAACTCAGTTTGTATATGCTGTGGAATTGATTTTAGACTCGACGAGTTTCAGTTTTAATGGGCAGTTTTATGAGCAAATTTTTGGCAGCCCGATGGGTTCCCCTTTGTCACCAATTTTGGCAGATTTGGTAATGGACGATTTGGAAACACATTGCTTAAAACTGTTAGGTGATTCGGTAACTGTTTTTTATAGATACGTTGACGACATTTTTGCTGTAGTTAGGCGATCGAAGATAGACGAAATTTTGACGACATTTAATAACTATCATGAACGTTTAAAATTCACACACGAGATGGAATCAAACTCGTGTATCAACTTTTTGAATACCACGGTTATAAGAAGTAATGGTAAATTATTGACTAACTGGTATAGAAAACCAACTAATTCTGACAGATACATAAATTTTTACTCCAACCATCCCTTTAATTACAAAATTAACACCATTTACAACTTAGTTGACCATGCTATATTACTATCAGATAAACAATTCCATAAAGATAATATCTCAACTGTGGAAAGAATTCTAATAAATAATTGTTTTCCAAAGCATACTATAAAACACTATGTTGATAAGAGAATGAATATTTTAATAAAACGTAACAATGACAATTATTCTGCAAACAATGACGACACTAATAGTACGACAAACCGATTTGACATCGATTCTATTATTTCTTTACCTTATGTCGAAGATGTTAGTGAAGGCATTAGTCGATCGCTTAATGATTTGGGTTTTAATGTCGTCTATACAATACCAAAAAAATTGGATTCTTTAATTAAACGTGGCAAAGACAGATTGAATAACGAGGTTAGAACTAATTTAGTATATAAAATAAACTGCCAAAATTGTACTAAGTCATACATTGGCCAAACAAAAAGATATTTAAATACTCGTGTAAAAGAACATTTTAATAATATTAAATTGCATGCGTCTAATCATTCAGTTATCAGTAAACATAAATTAGATTTTAATCATGATTTTGACTGGGCTAAACCGATGATATTACATAGCGAGAAACATACAAAGAAGAGAGAAATAGCCGAAATGTTTTTTATCAAAAAAACTAAAAACACAATTAACCTACAAAAAGATACAGAAAATCTAAACAATGTTTATGACAATATATTAAAGGTTGTTTAGTCCCCTTCCCAGTTAGTTGGCTACCTTACTATTGACAAGATGTGACATTCGCACAGCACTAATTTTAAACGTAAGATAAAAATTCTAACAATTATTTAACTTCTCTTCCATATTTAGTTGCGCATTACTATAGATCGAATTTAACTTTTGTATAATTGTAACATATTTGAATCTTTGTAATTTTTATAGTACACTTGAAAAGGACCGAAACCCATGGTCGAAACGTCGTGTTACATTAAATGATATCCTAGCCAGTATTGGTCGTCCAAATTATTTATCCCGTTAATTAATGACTGGCAACATTAAGAATTAAATTATTGATAAAATGTAAAATATCTTGTAAAATATTCAATTTTCGGAAATCTTACTTAATACTTTTATGCACTGAATAATCAGATCCATCAATTGGTGTAAACAAAACATAAAGTTGCTTTAAAAAAAAGTATTTTACAAAATATTTTACATTTTATGTCAAAAAATTGTAAACTTCGAAACCTTATTATAACTCAAAAAGTACTTAAGAAAAAAATATTTTATTATAGTGTTTTGAAAAGCTCTCGAGATAAGTTACAAGAATATGCAATAAAAAAATGGGGGTTCCCATTTAAAAATATCAAAGTGATTTTTATGTGACTTCGATGGTGCTATTCAAGGTCAAACTGATATGATAATTAAATAGCTTTTTTTAAGCCCTTCAATTTGGTATACTTATATCTTTCATTATAGTGGACCGTTTTCGAGATATTTGACCGTTTCCAGAACTTTTGGGACTCTGTATATAAAATAATATATATATATATATATATATATTGCGACGTTCTATTCCTGCTCCGGACGCCGATCCGGAGAGGGGAGCGTGCAATTTAAATGAAACAGGCGATAAGCGGTATCAAGGTACTTAATTACCCTTAAATCGGTAGCAGCGGTAACGGAAAATATAGTTGGGCGCCAGGCGCATTTACATGCGCCACGGTAACGGTATGAACTGCCCTTTAGGCCGGCTAGTTTCTTTTTCGTTTTCCACCAGGGTTGTGGTTCTTCTAATTTTTCGGAGTCTATGCTTGAGGAGAGAGAGACTCAGGAGAGAAATAATTCACACAGGTGGACGGTGACAAACATATATTTGACAAGTAATAATAATACAAAGACAGTAGATAACGAGGAATATTAACAATGTAATACTGTTCGAATTATATAGACGATGACTTGCGATCGTATAAAATCGATCGGAAATATCGGTAACGATATAATCTAAACGCGCGAATGATAGCGTTATAAAGGATTTCCTTACTTCATTATCCCGTAATTTATTAACAACATTATAATCTAAATATAAGGAATAATAACGGGAACGCGGTACCTTCGTCAGTTACTCTGAGAGTCGATTTCGGTAACACAATAGAGCGGTAGCTTCGAAGGTCGCGTAAACACGGATCGGAATGTGGCGCGATACAAAAAAAAAACGACGTACGGAAACTAACGGTAATTTCGTGACTCTCACGCGCGACTCTCTCGCAGAGTCGAAAATCGTAATAATTATCAGACTCGCGGAGAACGGCTGCACGCAAATTCCGTTTATCCGGAAAAGTTATACAAGCGTTATATCTATATGTTACAAGCACAAATACGGTATAGACTTTTCGGTAATTTACGATACGGTACGAGACGATAATAGAGAGACTTTAGGAGTCTCTCTTACGGTAATTTAGACTGTCGGCGGTCACGTTCGGAGAGGGCTAATCTCGCGTTACTCGAAGTCGGTTGGCCTCGCGAGAACGGTACTTAGAGAGCGCGGCTCTCTCTCAAATTTACGATACGGAAACGTGAAAATAGTTCGGTAATTACGGTATTCTCTTGTGACGCGGATCTCGGTAACTACGCCACGACACCAACCTATTCGACACGTATTACTCACGGCTACCCGAGAGGCGGCTTACAATAATTTCGGGAGTCCCTCGCTGCGGTCTCTCTCTGTGTGCGGAACGGTAGCTGAAACGGGAGCTGCGACCACCCACTCGAGCGCGTGTCTTGCCGAACAGTGAGGAGCCGTGGTCCGCTCTCTCAGGTATCTCGAGTCCCGCGCCGATCTCTCGCGCATTCCATCGATGATAAGATCGATGGAGGGGAGGTCTAGAGTCACCCCAGGCTTCCTCTAGGCGGTAACTTTTGATCGCCGGGAAGTTTGAACGTTGGTGCGAATTCTCCGGAGTTCTTCTCGCCGGTATGCGGTAGCGGACGTCTTCCGTAAATGGAGGACATGGCAGGCTGGCCAGGCCGTACCCCAGTCCTTGGTTCCGGAAGTGGTTGTTGTCGCTCCTTCGATATCTCCCCGTCACTCTGCAGCGTGAGGGGAGTTCACCGATCCAACCGGTATCCTGTTAGAATTATTTTCGTGCGGTATTATTTATGCGCGAGAGTCACGTAAATATATTGCGGAAACTCGATACTTATCCGAGCGGATCCTTGGCGTCCTCGTGTCCCTCGAGTGTCGTCCGGATCTCTTCCTCTCGAACGTCTTCAGTCTTGCTTCACAATGCCGCCTGGCGCCTGCCTCTCCGGCCGCCGCTCTATACTCGCTCTAATTTAATGGTATTGCACCAACAGGCTGATGCAATACCGAAATCGAGAAATCGCGATAATTGTTTGAGATCGCCCTCTCCTCAGTACGAGGGGCGATCCCAGCCCCCCGAGCCCTTCCCGGTCAGGCTTTTACGCCCTTGTGACGGCGCTCAAAAAGCGTCACGTCACAACTCCCCCCTCCTAGGGGAGGACCGAGGAGGTCTGGTTCCGGCACACCAAATCGCCGCCTCTCCGGCAACTTCTCACTAACCCTTCTCTAGACGGTACCCTGCTACATTGCTTCCGTCGGTTCCCCCCGACAGTAATATCGCGACATGGGTATTCGCGAGCGCGATTGGTCTCGGCGACAGCCGCTCCACGACCCGATTTTTGTCATATCACTAGGGGAAGGAAAAGAAATTTTGATCCCCTGTTCTTCGTGAACCATCTTTATTCCTCTAAGACAGGATCGTCGACATAATAAGAAGTTAATTCCTTAACCAAAAAAACTAGGGTCGCCAAGTACGGAACGGAAGGAGAAGGAAGAAGCAAAAAAAAAACAAAAAGAAAAACAAAAAAAACAAAAAAAACAACTATAGACGTTGTAGTCGAGATCAACGAAAACTCTTAGGGAAAACAAAAAGGAAAAGGCGGGAAATGGAGATTGCGAGAGCCAAAAAATGAAAAGGTAATAATGGTGACGCCTTCGTGTGGTTGGTCGGCGTTCGGTAACGGTATCCTATCGAGGACCCCTGGCGGCGGTATACGGTTCAGCCCGACGATAATTCGGGCCGCACCGGGGACAGTGGCGGAGTGTTACGTCCGGTCGTCCGCACCCGTAACAGAAATCCCGGGTGCGTCCCTTGGGGCATCCCCGAGTAGGAATGTGCCGGTGAGCCACAATTCCAGCATCCGTCCGGCGTGTGTCCCACGGGACCTCGGCAGGGCCCATCCCCACGGGTTTGGCGGGAGCGGGGTGGCGTTTCGTCCTGCGTCGAGGTGCCCCTCTCCACGGTTCTCGGTGCTGACACGGTCTGCGTGGCGACTTCGGACTTGGTCTCGGCTTGGGTCTGAGTCTGAGCACCTTGGGTCGGTAGGCATTCCCGCACTACCGCTCCCTCCGTGGTGTAAACCGCATGTCCGATCTCCGTCGCCACGTCTTCCAGGTCGACCCAGAACCCCTCGTCGTGAGTGTCGATATATTTGAACACTTTGGGGTGCCGTCGCCAGAAAGCCCTCATCAGGTTTCGGGCTGCGACACGGCCCAATACTTTTCGCGGCATCTACGGATCGGTAACGGGAGTGTGATACGACTTTATATCTTGTATATGTAACTTGCCGGCGGGCGCTCCGTCCAGCTGTTCTAACTCATAGACAACCGGAGAGATTACCCGCGCTATCTTAAATGGTCCCTGGAATTTGTGTGCCAATTTTGCTGCTACGTTATTCGCGGCAGACGACAAGGTGTGTAATCGTCTTAGTACTAAATCCCCCACTCGAAATGTTCGGTTACGCCGACGTAAGTTGTAATGCGAAGCCTGTTTTTCATATGCCTTATTGAGATTCTCAATGACCCATTCGCGTAACGCCTGCAACTTCTTCATACGCGTCACCCACTTTTCGGTATCCGCCACGGTAACCTCGGTAACTTCTTGTGTACGTCTACTTAAAGAATAAACCGGTACTAATTCTCGCCCTAGATTCAGGAAGGCGGGTGACGCTCCCAGGGACGAATGAACGGCGATATTGTATGCAAAACAAAATTCGGGGAGGTGTTCATCCCATTCCCTATGATCCTTATCTATGAACGAGATAATCATGGTCTTTAATATTCGGTTGACTCGCTCGACCGGGTTGGCTTGAGGGTGGTAGGGCGGTACCGTAGTATGGGTGATATTGTGCTCTTCAGCGAACGTCTTCATTACTTTATTCACAAATTCGGTACCATTATCCGTCAAAATAAACCTCGGAGCCCCCCAGCGGGATATCACCAAGTCCTCCAAAGCTTCGCTAATCTTGCTACCGTTGGCAGCTCTTAATGCTTTGCACTCAACCCATTTCGTGAAGAGGTCCTGCACGACTAGAAGGTATTGAAATCCCGCCTTACTACGCGGTAACGGGCCTACAATGTCGGCGGCAATGACGGTCCACGGGCCATCCGCAATACGGCGTCCCATGAGACCGGCGGGGCCCGCCTGTTCTACCTTTGTCCGTTGGCACAGATCGCAGCTACGAACATACTCGACTACATCGCGGAATAAATTCGGCCAGAAATATGAGACGGCAACGCGCTGATACGTCTTTTCGGTACCTAGGTGTCCGGCCTGTGGCATGTCATGTGACTCTCTTAAGGCCTCTGTTCGGTATTCTTTCGGTAACACTAGCTTCCAGCGATCTAAATCTTCTACGATTTCGGAAACCACGCGTTTTGGTCTCAAGAAATAGAGTCGCCCGTCAAGAACCTTTCATTGCGTAAATTTACTCGGTTTTGATATGACCTCTTTCAGCCTCTTCCGGTACCATTCGTCGTTAGTGTTCGTCACGTCTACTGTTTCAATTGCGGGGGTTACTGATGCATGATTAACTGCGGTAATTAATGTTTCGTCGGTATCGTCCGTTTCGTACATTCGGGATAGTGCGTCGGGCACGTGATGTAATGCACCCTTCCGGTGAATGACCTCGTAGTCATATTCTAACAATTCCAGAGCCCACCTGGCTAGCCTACCCGTCGGATTCTTTAAATTATGTAGCCAGCGTAAGCTACTATGGTCGGTAATCACTGTAAACCGGTAGCCCTCGAGGTAGGGTCTAAATTTCTGTATCGACCACACGACTGCTAAACACTCTTGTTCGGTAACGGTATACTTCTTTTCGGGATCGGATAAAGCTCTACTCGCGAATGCTATTACTCGCTCTTCGTCGTCTATGGTCTGTGTTAATACTGCGCCTAGCCCAACCGAACTAGCGTCGGTCTGTAATACGAACGGTAACTCGAAATTCGGACAAGCCAGTGTCGGTGCGGTAACTAGTTGTTCCTTTATTTGCTCGAAGGCGCGATCCTGATCATCCCCCCATTCCCAGCGCTTGCCCTTCTTCAAAAGCCGCGTCAGTGGCTCGCTGAGAATCGCGAACTGCGGTATAAAACGACGGTACCATGATGACATTCCTAATAATCTTCGTAATTGCTTAATATTTCGCGGCGCGGGATAGTCCAGGATCGGTCGCGTCTTTTCGGGATCTATGGTAAGGCCTTTTTGCTGTACAATGAATCCTAAGTATCTGACTTGGGAACGGCAAAACTCGCATTTATCCGGATTTACTGTAAGGCCTGCGGTAACTATTTTATCCAACACTTTCTTCAGCCAAATCATATGTTCCTCGAAAGTGGGTGTGACTATAACGATGTCATCTAAGTATGCGAACGCGTGGGGTTCCATCTCGGGGCCTATTAGTCGGTCTAATAATCGCTGGAAGGTAGCTGGTGCCCCGGTGAGACCGTATGGCATCCGTGTGAAGTGACATAATCCTTTCCCGGGAACACTAAAGGCGGTAATCTCTCTACTTTCTTTGGCTAGCGGTATCTGGAAGTAGGCCTGGCTTAAATCGATAGTGGATATGTAGCGAGCTGCGCGTAATTTATCTAGGATCCCGTTCATGTTCGGTAGGGGGTATGCGTCCTTTTTCGATACTCCGTTCATCTTCCTGAAATCTAGGCAGAAGCGGTATTTGCCATTCGGTTTCTTTACCATTACTATTGGATTCGACCACTCGCTAAACGATGGTTCGATTATTCCCGCCGCGAGCATTTTGTCGGTTTCCGCTCTAATGGCTTCCTGTACTTTCGGTGACACTAAGTAACATCGCTGCTTTATAGGGGAGTTCGAACCTACATCAATTTTGTGCTCTGTCAGCGCGGTAACTCCGGGGTTTTCCGTAGGTTCCAGTAATGTTCGTAAAAAATTTTCTAGCACTTTCCCCTGTTTGGCGGTTAATTCCGATAATCCACAGCATGACGTTTCACGCGGATCTTCTTCGGTAGCGAGACGGTAACGAATATGTGGCGTTTTTGTAAAGTACCACTCTCCCGTAGCGAAATCTACTCCTATTCCAAACTTTGTTAAAAAGTCGATCCCGAGTATACACGGTACGGCTAAATTCGGTAACAGGGCAACGGTAACGTCGTGACAACGGTCTTTCAATTGTATCGGCAGCTTTGCTTCTGCTATAATGTCTGCGAGCTGGCCATTTGCCGTTCGTATCTGTATGCCTCTATTTCGTGACGTAGGAATTTCTAACGTTTTGATTATCTCTATCCCCTCGCGGCCTATTAGGGTTCGGTTTGACCCCGAGTCTACGAGAGCCGCGAGGTTATGGCCGCTTATCGTGATGTGGAAATATCGTAGAGACGGTAACGTATCATCCTCGACGGTGACGTAGGACTGCATCTGATTATGGTGTCTCTCGGTATTCTCGATGTAGTTGCGGGTCTCGTTTTCAGCGCTCGGAGTCGTAGGGACCCTATCTACTGGCTCCGGTTTGCGTTTCCCTGACACGTCGGACATGTCTGTACGGTAACATCCGGCTTTCCACAACGGTAACAATATTTACGCCGGGGTTCCGTACATCCGCGTGCACGGTGTCCGATCTTTTCGCAATTCCAACACTTTATCGTGCTGGATGTAGTCGCGACCGGAGAAGCGGCATCCAAAACGGTAGCGGTAGCGGTAACAGGGGGGTTGTTTACTTTGGCGATATTTGCGGTGGCCTTTTTCTTTTTAGGTTCTCTTTTCGTAGCATTCGCAGCTGCGACGGTAACCGGAGTCTTGGTTCGGCCTTTGGGTGCGTGGTAAGCTAAGTCTGGGAAGATCGACTGTTCCGGCGGTAACGGGGGGCGGTAATTTTTTTCCGCTAATAGGCTTCTCTCGACCCGTGTCGCTAAATACTCTAAGGTCGGGAAGTCGTTAAACTCTTGCCGACGGATCGTGAGTTGTAGCTTCGGTAGCATGTTACGGTGCGCGAAGTTCAATTGCTCCGCTACGGGCCACTGAGGTATCATCCGGCTTAACAAAGCGCGCAAGCACGTTAGATAGTCGGCCGCGCTTTTGTATTCCCCTTGCGTTCTGCGGAAGATTTCGTCACGGAGAGCGTACTGGTAATCCGGATCTCCGAATCTCGCTCTCCAGGCCGCCTCAAAATCGCCCCAATGTCGCCAATTTCCGCTCTCTAACCGCACCCAGTATAAGGCTGTATCCGACAGAAACAACGGTAAACATTTAAAAAGATCGGCATCCGATATCGGTACTATGGCTCTAGCCTCCTTGATCCTAAGCAAAAATGCTTCTGCGTCGTTACCCCTCTTTCCCGAAAAATGCAGGTTCCATTTTCGCATGAGGTTGTATGCCTCCGCGGTAGAAGCGCGTCCAGAACGTTGACCGTACGCGTTCTGTGCCGGGTTAGGGTGGAAAGCCGGTGGTCGGACGTTTTTCGCTTCCGAGGATTCCTCGAGTCGGACCTCCCCATAGGAGACGAATAAGGGAGGTGTAGGGTCTGTTGCGGCCCCGTCCTCCAGAGGGGTCCCGTCTATCGGGGTTCCCGTCGTCCCCTCCCGGATTCCCTCCCCGGTCGACATTCGCTCTCGCGCTATTCCCTCCTCGAATTGCAGGAGTCGCGCCCGCAAAACCGGGACAATCCCCTGGGCGCTTAAGCCCCTATCCGTCAAATGGCGTCGCGCCTCTGTCTCCGTTAAATTCTGTATCCACTGGTGAGGGTTAGCGTCTTTCTTCATCGGTAACTTAGAAGTCGGAACGATACGGTAATCCAGACGGTTCGATTAGAATCGCGAGCGAACACGAGAAAAAAAAAATTAATGATTACAAGGTTGATTGTTATGGTCACCGAGACTCTGATAGCCGGTAGGTTAGAGACAGGGCTGTTAATAATATTATTGCGCGAGTAAAGGAAAGCTAAATACGAGGACTGATATAAATATTAAAAGTAAAGTGATATTTGACTTGAAGAAAAAGAAAAAAACAAAGATTTAGTTCGGAATCGCGAGGCAATGAAATATAAAGAAAAGTAAACTTCCAATAATATCTAATATCTTTACAAAGAGAATCGATGCTATTTATGAAAAATAAAAGCTGGTTCCGGTATCAAAATAAACGCGAGAACGGTATCAGAAGGTCACAATATTCGAACGAGTTTGAAATAACGGTATGCCTAAGAAAGTAATCGGAATCCAAAATATTATTGCGTTCGACCTCGATGGTTAGTTGGAAAGAAAGACACGAAAAAAAAAAAAAAAGAAAAACGGTTATAATACTCGATATTCGGCAATACAATGAAATCGGGATGGTATCTATTTGTTGTCCCTGGCGATGATCAAGGGTACGGTAATAAACAATTAAGGAGAAAAAAAATTTTTTTTTTTTTTAGTAACGGTCGGAAAGACGAAAAAGACTAAAGAAAGAAAACAAAAAAAAATGTTTGACTGTGTCTCCGTGAAGAGACAAAAGCGGTCTATTGCGGTATCGGGAGTACGGTATTGGAACCTACGATTTATGCAAGAAAAGAATTCAGCAAAAAAAAATTCGTTGTCAGAGATATTCGGTACACCGGATGCGGAAAGAACGAAACGGAAATCAGAATCGTGAAATCATTCGCGATAGATCGGTACGGTAATTGGTGAAAATCTTCCTCACGCGATGGCTCACAAATTCCAGAGACTTCTCTCTCTCTCTTGAATACTCACAATTCAAGTTCGTAGAACGTAGAACGAATTTCTCGGCAAAAATTTACAATCACTATTTCACAGCACATTCTATCTCGGAAAATCATATGACGCACTTAATCGTAAAGACGAAAACTTCTACTTATAAGAAAAATTGTTTACAAATCATTTACTCACAAAACAGGAACTTCGGTAGACTCACACAAAAAAAAAAAAATCAATTCGTATACTCTCTCACTCTCTCTCTCAAGTTTTCCGACTTTTCTTTCGGCGTGGCCCCACGTTGGGCGCCAAAAATTTGCGACGTTCTTTTCCTGCTCCGGACGCCGATCCGGAGAGGGGAGCGTGCAATTTAAATGAAACAGGCGATAAGCGGTATCAAGGTACTTAATTACCCTTAAATCGGTAGCAGCGGTAACGGAAAATATAGTTGGGCGCCAGGCGCATTTACATGCGCCACGGTAACGGTATGAACTGCCCTTTAGGCCGGCTAGTTTCTTTTTCGTTTTCCACCAGGGTTGTGGTTCTTCTAATTTTTCGGAGTCTATGCTTGAGGAGAGAGAGACTCAGGAGAGAAATAATTCACACAGGTGGACGGTGACAAACATATATTTGACAAGTAATAATAATACAAAGACAGTAGATAACGAGGAATATTAACAATGTAATACTGTTCGAATTATATAGACGATGACTTGCGATCGTATAAAATCGATCGGAAATATCGGTAACGATATAATCTAAACGCGCGAATGATAGCGTTATAAAGGATTTCCTTACTTCATTATCCCGTAATTTATTAACAACATTATAATCTAAATATAAGGAATAATAACGGGAACGCGGTACCTTCGTCAGTTACTCTGAGAGTCGATTTCGGTAACACAATAGAGCGGTAGCTTCGAAGGTCGCGTAAACACGGATCGGAATGTGGCGCGATACAAAAAAAAAACGACGTACGGAAACTAACGGTAATTTCGTGACTCTCACGCGCGACTCTCTCGCAGAGTCGAAAATCGTAATAATTATCAGACTCGCGGAGAACGGCTGCACGCAAATTCCGTTTATCCGGAAAAGTTATACAAGCGTTATATCTATATGTTACAAGCACAAATACGGTATAGACTTTTCGGTAATTTACGATACGGTACGAGACGATAATAGAGAGACTTTAAGAGTCTCTCTTACGGTAATTTAGACTGTCGGCGGTCACGTTCGGAGAGGGCTAATCTCGCGTTACTCGAAGTCGGTTGGCCTCGCGAGAACGGTACTTAGAGAGCGCGGCTCTCTCTCAAATTTACGATACGGAAACGTGAAAATAGTTCGGTAATTACGGTATTCTCTTGTGACGCGGATCTCGGTAACTACGCCACGACACCAACCTATTCGACACGTATTACTCACGGCTACCCGAGAGGCGGCTTACAATAATTTCGGGAGTCCCTCGCTGCGGTCTCTCTCTGTGTGCGGAACGGTAGCTGAAACGGGAGCTGCGACCACCCACTCGAGCGCGTGTCTTGCCGAACAGTGAGGAGCCGTGGTCCGCTCTCTCAGGTATCTCGAGTCCCGCGCCGATCTCTCGCGCATTCCATCGATGATAAGATCGATGGAGGGGAGGTCTAGAGTCACCCCAGGCTTCCTCTAGGCGGTAACTTTTGATCGCCGGGAAGTTTGAACGTTGGTGCGAATTCTCCGGAGTTCTTCTCGCCGGTATGCGGTAGCGGACGTCTTCCGTAAATGGAGGACATGGCAGGCTGGCCAGGCCGTACCCCAGTCCTTGGTTCCGGAAGTGGTTGTTGTCGCTCCTTCGATATCTCCCCGTCACTCTGCAGCGTGAGGGGAGTTCACCGATCCAACCGGTATCCTGTTAGAATTATTTTCGTGCGGTATTATTTATGCGCGAGAGTCACGTAAATATATTGCGGAAACTCGATACTTATCCGAGCGGATCCTTGGCGTCCTCGTGTCCCTCGAGTGTCGTCCGGATCTCTTCCTCTCGAACGTCTTCAGTCTTGCTTCACAATGCCGCCTGGCGCCTGCCTCTCCGGCCGCCGCTCTATACTCGCTCTAATTTAATGGTATTGCACCAACAGGCTGATGCAATACCGAAATCGAGAAATCGCGATAATTGTTTGAGATCGCCCTCTCCTCAGTACGAGGGGCGATCCCAGCCCCCCGAGCCCTTCCCGGTCAGGCTTTTACGCCCTTGTGACGGCGCTCAAAAAGCGTCACGTCACAATGTAAGTATATTTTTTATATTAATTACATATATTTCTCAATGTCTATTTGGATCAACAGAACCGTAACACAGTAAATGAACAAATTAGTGACTATAAATAAAATTTAATAGATTTTATTTTGTAATCTTTCTGGAATGTTGCTGTAATATTCTCCTGAAATATTACAATTATATGTTCTTGTAATGTCTCTACAATGTTACATTGCAACTTGAAAGATTGTAACATTGCTGCAATGTAACTGCAATGTTTTGTGCTGTATGGGCACCGACCCTTATCTCAAAAGTAAAGTACCTTCCGCCACGAGCAGAATCAATCGCTACTTGTACACGGAACGCGGCATACTTTGTACCATTGAAATATAAAATTTCAAATTGTATACCCTTGCCGTTCCTTCGGAAACTACCCCCGACCCTTATCAATCTCAAGAGTAAAGTACCTTCCGCCACGAGCAGAATCAATCGCTACTTGTACACTGAACGCGACATAATTTGTACCATCAAAATATAAAATTTCAAATTTTGTACCCTCGCCGTTCCTTCGGAAACTACCCCTGACTCTTATCAGTCTCAAGAGTAAAGTATCTTCCGCCACGAGCAGAATCAATCGCTACTTGTACACTGAACGCGACATAATTTGTACCATCAAAATATAAAATTTCAAATTTTGTACCCTCGCCGTTCCTTCGGAAACTACCCCTGACTCTTATCAGTCTCAAGAGTAAAGTATCTTCCGCCACGAGCAGAATCAATCGCTACTTGTACACTGAACGCGACATAATTTGTACCATCAAAATATAAAATTTCAGATTTTGTACTTTACTCTTGAGACCGATAAGGGACAAGGGTAGTTTCCGAAGGAACGGCGAAGGTACAAAGTCTGAAATTTTATATTTTGATGGTACAAATTATGCCGCGTTTAGTGTACAAGTAATGATTGATTCTGCTCGTGGCGAAAGGTACTTTACTTTTGAGACTGATAAGGCTGAGTTTAATTGGGAGTTGTTTAAAGCAGGAGGAATGAATATATTAAGTTTTTTTGAGTGGTACAAATTAGAACAAATTCAGCCCTTTCGATTTCTGGTCTTGTTTTTTTCTTTTCGTTTTGTTTTGGTTTGGTCCTGCCAGCTTAACAGGAAGCTAGCAGCTCCACGGTTTTTTTCGAAATGGCACGGAGTACAAAATTATTATTAGTGGTACAAATTAGTACAATATAAGTACTAAATATTCCAATAGGTCCGATTTGATTCTGCCGATATGGTTCTGCCCACGGTCTTACATACAGGTCTGGAAACGAAGGTGGTGGGGGTGAGTCTCTTAATGTCCGAGAATTAGTTTGGCAAGGACGGCGCTGCGAGTTTTTTTTTTATTGAAAGTATAAGGGAAGGGAAGGCGTCGACCTTAAGGCCATCTTTCGCCTGTCGTGTACATTACTGTTTACATATCAAAACCAGCATAAACTTTCCACTACATAGATTCGCCTTTTATACATTCTCTTCAGCAGATTATTTGAAATAACAATTATCCTTGTATTACGCTTACGTTATTACTTGAACGAGTACCATTACATTATTGCTATTATAGTTTATCTAATTACATAAGTAAATAACCATTTTCCTTATATAAAAAATATTTACATATTATACATTGTGTTACTAATTTGTCGCCTTTTGTACATTCTCTTCAGCAAATTATATGAAATAACAATTATTCCCTGTATTAAGCTTACGTTATTACCAAAACGAGTAAAATTACATTATTGCTATTATAGTTTACCTAATTACATAAATAAATAACTATTTTCCTTGTATAAAAAGTTATTTACAATTCGTCTTACATATATTAAATCAGAAAATTTATTTTAAGTAGCAGTTGTCGGTATTTGCAATAAAATCGCAAGAAAGCATATTTGTACCTTATTACTAGTCTATTTTAGTTTCTTCTCCTAAGTAAGTTAAGTTAAAAAAAAATTATCTGAGATAACAATTGTCGGTATTTTCTATAAAATCGCGAAAAAGCATATTTGTTCATTATTATTAGTCTATTTTCTTTTTTCTTTTTCCAACCTACTAACAATTATCTGTACTTTTTGTTTTAAAGCTTGTGTGTATTTTCTGCTATGTATTAACCTTATTTGAGATCACTTCCTATGTATCAGTAATGGTTCTTATTTTAGCATTATTTGTCTTGTGTAGTTCAAAACCAAACATCCTCCCTCTTAAAATTATTCTCCTTGCATACTAGTGTCCCTTTTTACATAAAGCCACGAGAAAAAGTATTTGACCATTATACAAAATATAGTTTACATCGATAAATAAATAAATACTTATTCCTTTATATTCACGCTTAAATTATTACTCAGAGCCAAATATATGAATTTACTGTGTGTATACTAAAACATTCTTTACGATCCATTTACTTATCTGAGAAAGAAACAGGACGATGCACCGCGGAGAGGGTCCTCAAAACAGCTCTCTTCATATGAATAAGGTCCCCCGCAGTGCATCCCCCCGTCCCCTCCCTATTATCTAATCACTATTCTAAGCTCAGAAACAGTATTATTATTGAAATAATTCATTTTTATATGCAGATATCTATATTTACAATAAAGTCACTTAAGCATCGAGAAATCTCACGGTTAATGTTCACAAGTAAGGATTCGATGGGGTGAGGCAGGAAACCTCGACTTAGAGTAATCTCCTTAATGAGGTTCTTTCTTTGCCTGTCAAATCTTGGACACTGCCAAAAAACATGATTGGCCGACTCGTTGGTTTCACAACTCTGGCATACAGGGGATGAAACTATGTTAAAGCGTGCCAGACTCTCCCTCAAGGAGGTATGACCACATCTAAGTCGACATAAAGAAACTACAGCTTTTCTTGGGATATCCACATCCCTAAACCAAATTTTTCTATTTTTATTGAAATAGTTATTAAAGTAAAAGGTACCTCTCTCCTTTCCTGTTATTTCACACCACTCATAGAATTTATTAAATAGAGAGTTTTTCATCCCACTTTTGATATCCCCCAACGGTATCTCTCCGTCCCATTCATCGCCCTGATGTGTCGCTGCCTTTGCTCTTGCATCGGCAAGCTCATTCCCTATAATGTTACAATGACTAGGTATCCATATCATTTTGACCTCAAAACCTGATTCCTTCATATTCTTCAACTTGTCTTTAATTTTATAAATTACAGATAGCGTCCTACTTCCAGACGGGAAATTTTTAATAGCCGAGAGAACTGATTTAGAGTCCGAGAAGATTGTAACGTGTCTAAGGTCCCGTTCCTCTATTAGGGTAAGAGCATCTCTCACAGCTAGGGCTTCTAAAGTGAAAATGGACAAACAGTTTGGAGTCCTCTTCATCAACCTAATGTTTTCATTGAGAGTAACCACCGCATATCCAGCGAAATCCGAGTTCTGCGTTTTAGAACCGTCCGTATATATACAGATCGTTTCCTTAATCTCCGTCTCAAAGAAGTCATAGAATAACGATTCACAATTTGCTTCCTTGTCGAAATTTAATCCCGAAGAAAGGTCAACCTCCGGTACAAAAGTCGTGGACTCAAAAGATACACTGTAACATATTGGAATCTGGTTACGTTCTATTCGCTCTGTCTCCATCTTCAAGTTTATGTACGTTTGTAGAATCAGTACGTTTTTATCTCTAATGTCTTGAGTAGCCCCGAGGAAACAATTCTCCCATTCATCTAAGAAGTACCTGATTGGGTGATTAGGCTGAGACAAAACGCTTGCCATAAAGCTCTTGCATAAGAATTCTCTTCTCAAGGCGAGAGGAGGTTCCTTCACTTCAGCTAGAATAAAGTTAGTTGGTGATGAAGCTTTTAAACCAAGCGCTATCCTCAACGCTTTATATTGTATTCGATCTAGTTTTACCCTAAGATTATTTGGAAGATCATGTAACAGAAAACACCCATAGTCAATTCTGGATCTTATCAAGGCTATATATATATATTCCTAAGCAGATAAGGATCGGCCCCCCACCACGTACGTCTAAGACATGAAATTATTTTGAGTGGACTCTGACAACACTTCCACAAGTGATTAATCTGCGAGTTCCATTTTAATTTGGAGGTAAAATTCATCCCTAAGAAACGGACATCACTTGATGCCTTAATTTCCATCTCTCCTATCCTAATCACCCGCTTCACTCGTCAAGTTGATCTTGTACGAAGATCGAAGTTGCACAATTTGGTTTTATCTAATGAAAGACTTAATCCCAGCTCGACCAGTTTGTTATTGATATTCGCTAAAGAGTTCTTCAGTATGATAGCGTTGTTGTCGTGATTATCATTACTGGTGAATATGCAAATGTCATCTGCATACTGAATCATGCGGCAGCCCGGAAGGCAGCATCTGTCCAATTCTGCTACATAAATATTGTATAGCAGAGGGTTCAAGACACTTCCCTGTGGTAGGCCCCTGAATGCCCACCTCACTTCATCAATTCCTTCAAATCTACATGTTACTTTACGCATATAAACCAGATTCTGGACAAATGCCAAAATGCTCGAAGACAGACCCAGCTTGGTCAATTTTTCCATCAGAATGTCAATTAAAACCCCATCATAGGCTGCCTTTACATCCAAGAAGGCGGCTGACGTAATCTGTTTCCTTTCTCTTCCCAAGAATATACCAGACTGGAGAATTGCTAAATTATCAATACAGGATCTGCTTCTCCTAAAACCAAACTGAGAAGCAGGGACAATTGAGGATACCTCGCACCACCATGTTAATCTATTATTAATCAATCTCTCCATAATTTTGCTCAAACAAACTGATAACGCTATTGGCCTAAATTTCCTTTTTGTTTGGTCTTTCGGGATAAAAAACACATCAAAATCCTTCCATTCCCAGGGGTAGATTTGCTTACGAAAAAAGATGTTATATAATACTAATAGAATTTTCTGTGCCGAAGCTGGAAGTTTCGATATCATTGCGTAATCGATGCCATCCGCACCCGGACTAGATTTCTTATTTACTTGCTTTAAAGCCATTGTAAGTTCCTCCTTTGATAACTCTCTATTTAGAAAACTCAGCTCCTCATTATTATTTATTGCGGATATTTGATAAGGACGAGTAGGTACCCATGGAGGGAATAAGTTATTTATTTGATCTCCGATGATCGAAACCGTTTCTTGATCGTATTGGTTGGCAGTTTCAGAAAAATTAAATCTATTTTTAAAACATTTAATTTTCTTCCATACGTACGTAGGATTAGAATCCTTTCGAAGAACTACAAAAACCTATAAAATTCTCTCTTTTGATTTTTCTCAATCCTACTCTAACTCTCGCTTGAATCATTTTGTAATATAAAAAACTTTCCCTTGTTTTCAGGTTTTTAAATTGCTTCACTGCCTCATCTCTCTGACTGATCAACTCATCACATTCTCTATTCCACCATGGGCAAGGAGGAAGGGATCTTTTCTTTCCATGAGAAGACTTTGAATCACGTAAGTTTCTATTTGCCATGAATTTGCCTGGAGTGGCCTCTGTAATCGCTAACAAAATACAGTTAACAAAATCATTGTATCCACAGCAAGAATCTTCTACCGAAATTATATCCTCCCCGTGTGCTTCCATGAGCTCGTTCATTTTAGACGAGAACATTGGCCAATCAGTTCTTTTAGAATATAATTTATTTATACGTCTGTGTTTAAGTGTAGACTCCCCCACTAATTCTATATCTATAAAAATAGGGTAGTGATCACTGCCCCATAATGTACTATTAACCCTCCATCTAGTAAGCCAAGCCAAGTCCGAGGACACTATCGATAAGTCTAAGGAACTCTCTATATTGTGTGATAAATCATAGTGTGTGGGTTCTTCATTATTTAAAAGAACTAGATCTAGATCCAACATTGCCTCAAGGAGAGAGGTTCTAACATCTTCATGTAAATTGAAATCTCCACCAATTAAAATCTTATCCTGAAATTGGTTCAGAAATCTATACCATTCTCTCGTACCGAGATTCTGTCCCGATGGGGGTTTATAAATTGAAACTAAATTTAAAATGCCCAGAGTTGTGAAAATTCGTATTGCACATACCTCGAGTCTACCTTGGATATCATCCACTGCGTCCAAAACTTGATATTTTAATGTAGATCTAATTAATATCATTACTCCTCCTCCTCGACCAATTCGATCCCGCCTCACCGCATCAAATCCTCCTATTCGAATCAGGTCCGTAGAAGTCAACCATGTTTCTGAAATAAGAAAGACATCAAAGCTGTCAGCATGATGAATAATTTCTGGAATTCTAGGTTTAAAACTCCTAGAGTTCCATTGTGCTATTCTTATATTATAACCCTGGGCCATTTCCGCTGCTTGTACTTTGCGCTATCGAACATTCAATATGTACTTTAATTAGTTTAATTATTCTTTGAATTAGAGCATCTTTGTTATTGATTCTCGATACCAAACAGCAGATCTGTCCCAGGTCACTTAAAGAGATCTTTTCTAATTCTTTCCCCACTTCCTCCGGAGAAAGGGGAGACTCATTCCGCATGACACCTCCTGTCGACCTTGGCCATCCCGGGACCCCCAAACGGAATTGATTCTGTGCCTTCTCACTCAGCGGGGGGAAGATCCTTGTATCCATGTTGAAACCCCTCAGCGGCACAGCTGCTCCTTCCATCCCCACCTTCCTCCTCGCCTCCAGGTGAGAGATGTTCTCCTCTGCCATTATTTTATTAATTTTTGCGCTCTGGATAAATCTAGGGCAGTCTCTGTGTAGCGTGTCGTGGTCTCCAGAACAGTTAATACATTTGCTTGTTTTGTCACAGCGTTTATTCTTTTCTATCGGATGTTCCTCACCACATGTCAAACATCTCTGTAGCGCTGTACAGTTCTTACTGATGTGGCCGATCTGCCCACACCTGAAACATCTCCTGACCTGAGGGATGTACATTGACACTTGCACCATCGCTCTCCACATCTTTACAGACATCGGGAGAGTCTGGCCACTGATCTCGAAGCATATTTACCGTGAGTTTACTCATTCCTTGGTAGCCCGATCCTTGCGTTTTAATCTAAATACTTTATTTACTGTTATGTCTGGATTGTCTTCTTTCAGCGTTGATAGAATCTCCTCTTCGGAAACATCCTCAGGAACACCCTTGATAACTCCCTTCCTCAGTACCCTAAATCTGGATATAAATGCCACAAAACCGTTATTTTTCACTACTCTATTACGGATCGAGTCATTTGCCTGGTAAACATTATCAAAGTCACCTTCCACGTGTTTCTTGCATGACTGTCTATACTCTTGAAAGCGATCTTTGCTTTCACTAATCTTCTAGAAGCTTCCAGAATTGGCAAGGATTTATTTTCCCCGCCAATCAAGTTGCCCTCATACTTAAAAAATACCGTAAAGGGAGGACGGTTTTTTGTTGTATACAACAGGGAAGGTTCCTCTATTTTAGATTCGCCCTCCAAGTCCCCTCGGTTGCCCCTCGGTTGCATATTCTGGGAGATGTCCGTTTCTTTTTTTGATCTCACACTAATATTGTTCTTCTTATTCTTCTTTGGTGGGGGAACCTGTTCATTCCCTCTAGGGTCCGTCGTCCCATTCGTCGCCGACGATGCTGCTGATCTCTCTCCTAATGATTCACCGTGAGGTCTCTTCAGAACTTTAGTTTTCAATTTTGGTTTATTGTTGTTTTTCTCCTTCTCCCCAATTATCTCAAATAACTCCTTCCTCGAAAGGTCGCTCCCTTCTTTAACTCGATCTCCAGAAACCGTCTCAATCTCGCAATCCATCTGAGGAAAAATTTCCTGCGGGAGGGAAAAATGCCCCCCCGCAGCTCCCGCAGAAGTGAGGTTATCCTCTATGTTCCCGATTTCCTTGATGTTATGGACAATCAATGGGCACGTCCCCGTACAGGGTCGTACTTTGCGACTATGCACTCACTGACTCTGAACGGTCATCAATTTCCAGACCGAAAAGTAGAGGTGCATATAAAATTAACTTCACTGATCCCCTCGTAGATGTATACGCGACCACGTATGCGACACGAGTCCTCGCGCTGCGAGTTAAGGTACGGATAGCGCACTTTAAATAACGAACACTTCTTTGATGAATAATTTCGCGTTTTGCACGTCGGAATCGCGCACGATTTAGTCATTATATCGCACAATCACACGTGGTATTAATTATGTTAATATCAGTTATGTGAGGTATTCTAACCTGTGATTCTAACCAAGTACCATAACCAAAAGCGACGCGTAGTGGCGGCCGGAGACATGAAATTCTTGACGCTAAGGGGCCTACCCCCACCACCAAATATTGGCTTCGTTTCCAGACCTGTATGTAAGACCGTGGTTCTGCCAGCTTCAAAGAGGTCCCGCATTGCATCACCGCGAGTTAGTAACCTTTCTGCTTGAGCTACTATATGGAAATATTATTCTTCGAAATTTTCGCGATATTGTACCGTTTCCTGTTCATCAAAACTAATTTCATCGATTTGTAATTGTATTTCATCGAATTTGTCATACACTTCTCGAATGCGATTAAGACGTTCCTTGATTTCTAATCTCTTTATTTCATCTAATGCTTGCGTTGTATCTGGCGAACTAGCTATCACTTTGTTAATGTAATTCTTAAATATCGTAACCTTTCCTTTTATAGTACCACGCGTCTTAATTAATGCCTCTATATTACTAAAGTTTTCAACGGATTAGGTTTTCCTAGGATTAGGAAGAAAGGATAGGGAAGCTGCTCACTTACTTGTCGATCTAATTTTTTCAATAGGTTAGCGCCGTTCTCGCCGATAGGTTAGCGTCGGTCTTGCAGATGGGTTAGCGTCGTTCTCGCCGATAAGTTAGCGCCGTTCTCTCCAATGGGTTAGCGCCGTTCTCGTCGAAAGGTTTGTTCGATCCCTTTGATCGATTGCTGACGATAGCTGTCAGATACCTTGTACAACCTTTTTATGCGAACGTCGTATCCTGCGTCTCAGGATGCAATTCTCGTATAGAGCCGATTATTTCGTGTCGTAAAGTCTTTATAGCACCAACTGGCGTATAGGCGTATTCTTTAAAGCCTAATCAGCCATAAAGAAGAAGAAGAAGAAGTGTCGTAAAGTCTTTCTTTAAGATGGCTTCTCATCCTTGTGAACGGATACGTTACGTACTTGTATCGCAGATTCACCACTTTAGTATGATTTTTCAGTTTTCGAAACTCCTAATGCTTTATTTTCGATGCCCTGTATTCGGCTCGAAGGACCATGTTGATTATCGAATGAATTGTGGACTGTATATACTGGATTTCATTTAATTTTATTCGGGATTAATATTGATACGTTCGCATACTACAAAAGTTGTCGCCCTCTGCCGTTCTTTTTCAAAAGGAGATCTAGCTAAGATGCGCGTTTATGGAGTCGCGGAATATTTGAACTTAAAAAGAAACTGAACAGCTTCCTTACCATTTTAATTCGCTCACAAAGTTCCTCTTCAGAGGAAGCTAGTTTTTAAATTAAAGTAAAATTATTAGCATATAATAGATTGGCTTCCTCATAGAGGAAGCTTTATGAGCGAATTAAAGTGGTAAGGAAGCAATGTGCAAATTTCTAATTTGCACAATTTTTTTTATAAAATTTTGAATTTTACCTATCCTAGCCAAATTCAATAGTAAAAGTAGAAAGTTTAAACGTAAAAAAATGATGAAGACGAGGGAGAAAAATAAACAAGAATAAAAACAAGAATAAAAAACAATTTAACCCGATATCTCAAATTTTGAGGAAATTAGAGGGTAAACAGACATTTCTCAAAAAATTCAAAATTGTATAAAAAATGAACCCTTTCACCGATCCAAGCCAAATTCAATACCAACCATCCCTTAATGATACTCTATTCATGTAAAAATATTGAGCCCGACATCTCAAAATTTGCGGAAGTTAGAACAACCACGCTTTTTTTTGGAAAAATTCGAAATTTTATAAAAAATAAACCCCTTCACCGATTCTAGCCAAATTCAATACCAACCATCCTTTAATGATACTCTATTTATGTAATAATATTTAGCCCGATATCTCAAAATTTGCGGAAGTTAGAACAACCACGCTCTTTTTTGGAAAAATTCGAAATTTTATAAAAAATAAACCCCTTCACCGATTCTAGCCAAATTCAATACCAATCATCCTTTAATGATACTCTATTCATGTAAAAAAATTTAGCCCGATATCTCAAAATTTACGGAAGTTAGAGCAACCACGCTCTTTTTTGGTGCACACACACACACACGCGCGCGCGCGCACACACACACACGCGCACACACGCACACACGCACACACGCACACACGGACATTTTTAAAAAATGTGATTTTTCGACTTTTTAGAACATTCTGAACACATTGGCATAGAAAACTGAAAAAACAATTTTTTCACGAAAACAGAGTTTCCTCTATGAGGAAGCAAAAATAAAGCACACTTTATCAATGTTCTCCTCTGTTTACTGATCTATAATGTTTGATCACATGGAGATTGCTCTGCATGATGAATATGGCTCAAAAGAATACTGGACTGGAAGGCCAGACGCAGCATGCGCTATAATTTCGAACTGTACAATATCGCGAAAAATTATAGAATAACTTTTCTGAATTCCACAGATGAGAATGATAATATAGCTCGACCTGTAGATTTTACTAAAGAAGAGGGGTATGTTATATTGATTATTATTTGTTCTTTTATTAGTAATGATAAATCTCTAATTATTTTAATTTTAGAGTCGGCGGAATGCGAGGGGCGGTCCATATTTGGCAGTTTATCTTAGAAGACGCGATTTTATCATACAGATATACATAAGTCATAAAGCGTCAATACCAACAATAAATGACGCTGCTTCTCAATTACAAGGAAAATGAATGAGCTTGGACTATCTGTGTGTTGTTCGTTGCAACAGATGGGGAGACACATGGTACATTTATTTTATAAGTTTAACTATTCTACAAATTCTTGAAAATTATCAAAAGATTTTTTTACACCTATACAAATTGAATAATAGGCATTTTCAGAATTTGAAAAACTTAAGTCGTATTTACCTCAATACAAAGTCTTGATGTTTGTACCGTCTGATTATGAAATAAATAAATTTAAAGACGTTGGAGTCGCCATTATTGATCAGATAATTTGTTCATTATGCCAGGTAAGAGTATTTATATAATTGTAATAATAATTAACTATGAATATAGTTCTACGAATAAAGGCTATTTATTTATAAACCATCTTCTATAAAACGTTTATAAGATGCACAAATATCAAGTAACTTTTTTCTTTCCTTTCTATTTAGATATTTCATAGGGACACATGAATCAACGTTTACATTCAGAATACAAGAAGATAGGGAGATTATTGTTTTTTTTACCAGAAACTACATTCAATCAATTATGTAAGACTAATAAGAAATGCGCAACAACTGGGCAATGGCGGATTGTCTGGTGAAATGTTAGCACATAATTTCTGTTCATTTTGGTACATACAATAAAATTCGACAGTTTTATGTTTTATTATATATAAACCTTAGAACATATCAAGGAACATATACATATATATTAAACATATATATATATATATATATATATATATATATATATATATATATACAGGGTGTCCGATAATTATTGACACAGCCGAAGTGTGAAGATAGATTGGCTTAATCTGAAAAGAAAAGTCCTGTACCATTTTGCTAAATTCGCAATAGTTATTGCGTTATTAATTAAAATATCTGAGCTAATGAGCGCGTAGAAAGCGGTAGGCCGGAATCAGTAGGCATGTAAGATGACTTATTTGTTTGCATCTCTTAGCAACAAATATCACACGTCGCTCGCCGCTCGCTGCGTGACTCCACCTCTCGCTCAGATGATGCTTTTATTGCTAAGAGACGTAAACAAATAAGCCATCTTACATGCCTACCGATTCCGGCCTACCGCTTCCCACGCGCTCATTAGCTCAGATATTTTAATTAATAACGCAATAACTATTGCGAATTTAGCAAAATGGTACAGGACTTTTCTTTTCAGATTGAGCCAATCTACCTTCACACTTCGGCTGTGTCAATAATTATCGGACACCCTGTATATATATATGTATGTATGTATATACATATATATCGTATTATTATATATATAATCTATTCTAATTTAGCTATGATATAACAGTGAAATCTTTCCAAGAGCGGAC